>CM060107.1:10364885-10964885 GCA_030522415.1 Channallabes apus
TTATACGACCGCCAGTGACCTTACAAAATAAACGCTTATACATAAGAAATAAATATGAATAAAAGAAATATGTTAGAAAATAAAATTAACTAGTAAAATAAACTGTACAAAGTAAAAAATATACTGTACAAATAAGAACAAAAATATCTTATAGCAAATATATAAATATAAAAGAAGAAAATAGAATTTTGTCCAAATCAGGAATGTAGAAATGACTGGGGTGTGCAAATATGCATAAAAAGTGACTTCTTAAAGTGTCTTATTAAAGTGACTTGCAGTATATTTACACTAACTTTATGCTGTTTGACAAACACCCTTATTCAGAATTTTTTTTTTTTAATCTCATTATAAAATCTGAACATTTGAGGGTTAACCGTGCCAACTTGTTGGTTATAAAGTTTGAACTTGGAACCTTCTGAACCACCATAACCAATGAGCTACTGTATCCCTGAAATGGATTTCCAGAACTGAATACATAACGGAAAACTGTTCTGCTACTAGATTTATTTATGGACAATAATTTGTGTCTGGGTGCACACTATCCTTCCATCCTACAAGCATGAAGAAAACTATGAGAATTTGACCAGCTTATGCAGGACGATGGAAAGGGTGAAGCCGATTGGTTGGTTCATGTCACATGATGTGCGATGTTCTTGCAGCATTCTGAAACGTTTTTTTATCTTGCTGCAGTGGAGATGCACATGAAAAAACTTGACTCTGTTTAACTTAAGAAACTTGAGAAACTTGAATATGTGAATGTCCCTTAATGTAGTTATAACATGACTAGTACGGAATTACACTGCAACAACTATCTGTAGCTATCAAACGGCTAGTATTGAAAGTTACATAGTTGTAATGTTACAACTACATATGTAAAGTTAAATGTAAAGTTACATAGTTTATAATGTCACAAAGTTAAGTAGCTGTAACGTAAATTCACAGTATCACCGTTTTATGTAGCTATAATGTGTCTAAATCACAATGTTGCGGAGTTACCTTGGTACAGTGTAGAAATTTCGTTTTTTTGTTGTTTGTAATTAAAACTAAATTGTATGATGTAATGTAACACATCGTCAAAATGTTGCTGATTAGACATGAGAAACTTCCCAACATTAGCACCGAACCTATAAATAAGAAAATACAGTAGATAATGTGGGTTAATAGACCATATTTTGGTAAATCGTGATGAGAACAGGAGGATTAACATATCATGTTACTGATTAATTTAAGGTTCCACTGAGATACACTGGCCTCTGTGTGATAGTGGTCGTCAAAGTGATACGCCTAGTCCAATTTCAGACAGATCAGCTTCCTGGTGTCCTTCCCATCCCATAAATAAACCTGAACATGCATCTCCTGGAGCCACACAGCACGCATGTGTTCAAGTCCTCTTTACAAATAGTCGTGCCTGCTTGAAATTTCATGTCTGGTTAATATTTAATGCCTCCACACACGTTCGTCTCATAATCATCTGGCTTTGACTAGAGCGAGAGTAGTGTCCAAGCTTTGATCTCGGACCATCATATATCAGCGGACATCTATAAATTCAGCTTCATATTCTACATGGAGACCATCAGGGATAGAGTGCTCCAGGTGTTTGCATGTAGCTATTGAACGTTTCTGCGCAAAAACAAGCAAGAATAAGTTCATGATTAAAATGAACACATGCACAGTGATTTTGCAGAACTGCAACAATCCCTAAAACGAATAAATGAGGAATAATACTAATGTCCAGATAGACCCATCCATCACGTTGATTAATTCCTCATTCTCTGTCTCTGTAGCTCCTTCCTCGCCTCAATGCCTTCTTATTTATTTATTTTCCAACACTGCCTTTGCAGCTGGTTTCTGCACAGCATTATATTTGAATGGGCAGCTGTGATGATGGTGGGGGTGGAGAAGGCGGGGTGTATGATTGTAAAGTAGGGGAGTATGAAAGAGGTACTGTGGCTTGATGTGAAATTGAAGGAAATGTCATAACGCTTTCCGTCAAATCTGGGCTTACTTTCCCCCTCGCTCTGGCAGGGTGGAATTTCCTAAATGTTTTGGTCTGCATTCTCCCTTCAAGCCTTTGTCCCGTACACAAAGTTATTAAAGAAGGCTCTGACTGAGCGCTGACGTTGATTAGAAACGCTCGCAGGCTGAAAACGAACTCTACAACCTTTAGCCAGACCACCAACCTCTTAAGCCGGTGCTCCATCCCTTATAGATCCAAAAGCCTGAGCCCAGTGTGAGTCTGGGGTACAGTACCAAGTTATATCAACTAGCGGTTCCAAATCAGAAGGAGATGGGGTTCATAAAGAAGAGTCGTATCAGTTAGTGTTTTATGTTGGGGTTCAGTTGGGGTAACAATTTACAAAACTATGACCTCATTTATCCATTTCCACTCACTCACTCAGCGTTTATCCTGGACAGTATACAGAGTCACGTAGGGCCTGGAGCCAATTTGGGAACGGCAATTAGCCTAATCTGCATGTCTTTGGGAGGAAACCCACCAAGCGCTGGGAGAACATGCAAACCTCATGCATACAGACATGACGGAAGAATCGAACCCGGAGCTTGGAGGTGCAAGGCGACAGTGCTAACCACTACACCACCGTGACTCCTATTCATCAAATCAAAGTGAGTTGGAGAATGTGAAGAACTCATATCTGTAGCTGATTACAAATCAGTGTGAGTTGTGGTTTACAAAAGAGTCGTATCTGTAACTCGATACAAATTCACATGGACCCTAAAATTCCATGAATAGAAGGAGGAGTAGTCTAATCGGGATAGAATTCATCTTGTATAGACCTCTATCGAAAAACAGTCTGGCCTGGACCAGCCCGATCGGAATGAAAGACATTTTGATATGGTTACGGACACTACAGATTTCTTTTTTCTTTTTTTCGGGAAAAAATCCTTAATTTTATAATTTTGCATGGAATGCTTTCAATTTTTCCAGATGATACACAAATACTCATAAAGAAATATGAATCATTTGCATTTTAAATGATTATTGTTTGAAGTGAGACATATAAAATAATCTATTTTTAGCAACTTTTTAGGGAAGCAAGATTGGTCTCTTGCATGTTGCATAAATTCCAGAAGTTGCTTCTTTGGAAACACATATTTTCTGTAGTATACAGTATGCATAACATAAAAAACAGCAATCTAAATGATGTAGTATGTAAACTTATGTGAGTTGTGGTTCATAAAGGAGTCGTAACCATGAGTGGTTATAAATCATCTTGGGCTGCGGTTCATTAAAGAGCTGTATCTGCAAAAGGTTACAAATCACATACGGGTTGCGGTTCATAATGGAGTCATTGCTGTAAATGGGTACAAATCAGTATGAGTTGTGGTTCATATACTGTAGGAGGCATGTTCATAACTAAAGGATATCACAAGGTCAAGTATCATTGACGCCTCACCCTTTCATAAGTCTTGACAAGCAGAACAACTTGTCATCTACTTCTAGATTGATATACAGTATTGCGCTCAGCGACATACATAAAAGTGATTTTTTATTCTTGAACCTTTCACTCCATCAGATGGTGTGTTTTAAAGCTTTTTGTTGATAACAGCACCTCCTGGTTTAATTATTAATTATTATTATTTATTAATATATTTTTATATATATAAGAAAAATAAAAACCTTAAAGTCAGGTCACCATCATGGAAGTTTAAAGGTCCCATATTTGACTATTTCCTTAACCTATGAATGAAGGTCTCAGATCCTCCCTAACGTGTTTGTGTATTAATACATTACATTTTCTCACATTCACTCCTTTCCCATACAGGCTGTTTCAGCTACTTCCAAGCTCCACCCCCAGCCTATAGAAAACAGCAGAGCAGGGTGAAATTAAGCAAAAAAAGACCCCTCTTATATGAGGTCACAGTAGTCACACTATTCACCCGTCTCCCACTGGGCAGGTGCTACAGGTGCCTTAGTGTCCTCACAAACAGACAGATTTTTTATTTTTTACCGCACTGATCAGCTGATCCTGAAATGTTAACAAAAACCCTAATGCACTGTCACATTCAGTCTATATTGCACTGCTTTATAAACTATGCATCTTAGCACTATACATTATTTATTTTTTTATCATTGCACTAATGTGTTTTCCACCCATATGTATTCTGTATATACTGTATCCGGCGGACACTCATATAAATATGTATATATTGTGGCATGGGCGGGACGGTGGCTGGCGACCGTCGTGCTTTGCGGGAGGTCCTGTTTTGTGTTCACCATGTCGGGGAAATGTTTTTGGGTTAAGTGGCTGTGGCCAGGGGGGGGGGGTGTTAAGGTATGTGTGTGTATGTGTGGTCTTGTACGCTGACCATTGCTCAGTCCATGTGATGTAGTGCGGTGAGACTTAATAAAGTACTCCCAGCCATTGCATTGGCTGATAGCTAGCTGCATTGACCCTGCCCTTGATAAAACACAGTGGACCAACACCAGCAGCTGACATGGCACCCCAGACCATCACTGACTGTGGGTACTTGACACTGGACTTCAGGCATTTTGGCATTTCCCTCTCCCCAGTCTTCCTCCAGACTCTGGCACCTTGATTTCCGAATGACAGGCAAAATTTGCAACCTGTAGCCCATTTCCTGCACACGCCTGTACACGGTGGCTCTGGATGTTTCTACTCCAGACTCAGTCCACTGCTTCCGCAGGTCCCCCAAGGTCTGGAATCGGTCCTTCTCCACAATCTTCCTCAGGGCTCGGTCACCTCTTCTCGTTGTGCAGCGTTTTCTGCCACACTTTTTCCTTCCCACAGACTTCCCACTGAGGTGCCTTGATACAGCACTCTGGGAACAGCCTATTCGTTCAGAAATGTCTTTCTGTGTCTTACCCTCTTGCTTGAGGGTGTCAATGATGGCCTTCTGGACAGCAGTCAGGTCGGCAGTCTTACCCATGATTGCGGTTTTGAGTAATGAACCAGGCTGGGAGTTTTTAAAAGCCTCAGGAATCTTTTGCAGGTGTTTAGTGTTAATTAGTTGATTCAGATGATTAGGTTAATAGCTCGTTTAGAGAACCTTATCATGATATGCTAATTTTTTGAGATAAGGATTTTGGGTTTTCATGAGCTGTATGCGACATCCATCAATATTAAAACAATAAAAGGCTTGAACTACTTCAGTTGTGTGTAATGAATCTAAAATATATGAAAGTCTAATGTTTATCAGTACATTACAGAAAATAATGAACTTTATCACAATATGCTAATTTTTTGAGAAGGACCTGTATATATATATATGCACATGTGTATAGTGTTGAGCATGTTATCTTCTTGACATAAGTCATACTGTATGTTTCATCGACTGCACAATGTTTCTCACAGTTATACTGGTTAAATAAATAAATAAAACAGTATGCTTGAAGTCGAAACTCTTAATAGTACAGTACGACATGTCGTTCTTTCATAAATATTTGAAATTGTCATTTTTATCACATTTCTGTAGTGTAAATAAAACATTTAGCCCTATCCTGTTACAAACTGAAAATAACCCACTGGACCTTTACCCTCATACACCACATTGGTATTTATTGTACGTATGCCATTTATGAACTGAATCTAATCTAATCTCATCTCATCTAAAATCTAATTGTCCTGTTTAAGCCCTGGCCAATATACGGATGGAAAAAGTGACCCATCTGAATTTCTTAAATTTTGCAATATACTGTTACATGAAAAATAACCAACTGGACCCGTATGGATCCATAACCTCATATACCACATTATTATTTTTCTGTAAATACGCCACTTATGCACTTATGCGCTGAATCTAATCTGATCTAATCTAATTGTCTTGTTTAAGCCCTGACCAATATAAGAATGGAAAAAGTGACCCATCTGAATGTCTAAAAACTACATTTTGTAATATACTGTTACAGGAAAATAACCATCTAGTCCCGTATGGACCCGTACCCTCACACACCACATCGTTATTTACTTGTATTGTAAATAGGCCACTTATGCACTTATGCACTGAATCTAATCTGATCGGATCTGATCTGATCTAATTGTTTAAGACTTGTTTAAGCCCTAGCCGATGGAAAAAGTGACCCGTCTGAATGTCTAAAAACGACCCTTTTAAATAAAACAAAGGGGGAGAAAAACAGTAATACAGACATACAGATCCCTGGATCTTATTATGGACTCCAGATTGCAAGCCATAGCTTTAAACAAATCTTGTAGACTTTCAGAAGTAACACATCCGCTGGCGAAAAAAGCCGATCTGAAGATACTGCGAGCGCAAGCAAACGCCGAGAGTCTCCTGACTCATCAGTGCCAAATTTCAAACGCTTCCCAGCATGTCTCTATAACTGCTCGGATCCTGAACACCCCCTGAAACATTGTGGGAACTTTGGAGCAAGAAACAAAATTCTCCACAAATGCTGTGTGTTTTGAAGTAGACCAAGCATTTGGTTACCCGTAATTACCTTCGCACTCATGTATGCTCATGCATACTTTTCGTACGTTTTACGTCCTTTTTAATCATCTCCCCTTTGTTTGTAATCTGTTAGTCTTGTTTGCATTCTTCGTTTCTGTCTCGGAGCCGGCTGGAAGCAGATGCTCGGTTTCATCAGACGTGATTTCCACCACGTCTCCATCAGGATGATTTAGCAGGAGATTTCACAGACTTGTGCTTAAAGCTGCAGCTGCAGCATGGCGGCCTGTGGTCTGGATTCAAGCTTGGAGCTTTCAGCGTGCCTAGCCGTGGTAGAGAGTGAGTAAGTGTGATCGTGTGCTCAGTGACGTGATCAGGATCCATCCGAGCAGGTCACGAAAAAATTCTGGGTTTTTGGCAGGAAGCAGCAGGGTGTGAGCTTGTGGTAGGAGCTTTGGAGCTTCTATCCAGACCTCAACCACCTCTGAGCCTCAGCTTCTCCATTTTAACAAGCTTTTCTTATAGACACGTCTACGGCTGCTTGGAAAGCAAATAAGTTCATTCATTCATTCATTCATTCATTTTCTATACCACTTAATCCTGTGTTCAGGGTCGCGGGGGACCTGGAGCCTATCCCAGGAGACTTCGGGCACTAGGCGGGGTACACCCTGGACAGGGTGCCAATCCATCGCAGGGCACACACACATACACACACTCACACACCCAATCACACACTATGGGCAATTTAGGAACGCCAATTAGCCTAACCTGCATATCTTTGGACTGTGGGAGGAAACCGGAGTACCCGGAGGAAACCCACCACCCACGGGGAGAACATGCAAACTCCATGCACACAGAGACTGGAATCGAGCCTGGCCGGGGAATCGAACCCAGACCCTGGAGGTGCAAGGCGACAGTGCTAACCACTACACCACCGCGCAGCCCCGCAAATAAGTTTTAATGCTTAATATATATTTATGACTCATTTGTCAAAGAGGGAGGAACGAATCAAATCCATTCATGTTTCCAGTTCTCTCATGTTCCTGAGAAGCCGCCCTAACCACAAACAAAGCCCAAAGGTAGAGAACCAGCATGTGCTTGGTTTCTCCTGAGGTGTACCCTACAGATTAGAATCAGAGTTCAGATTGATCTAAAAAAAAAGAAAACAATCCATGCACTCAGCTTTCTGGTCCACTCCTGTTTCGATAAGGGCTTCGGCGCATAACTCATCTCCGCACAAAAGGCATAGCACGCGGCACTGCCAAGACAAACAAACGAGAGCTATCTTGGTACCAGTGTGAGAAAAATAAACAGTGGTTTTACACCAGTTAACTTTTAAAACAGATGCAAAAACAATGTAATATGCCTACTTTCACAATAGTCTGATCTGGAAGGATATTTGATTTCACTCTTGCATACTTTGATAATAAGCAAACGGAGGAGGAATGGCGAATGATTCAGACTGGAATTTTTTTTCTCTCTCTCTTTAATGAATGTTTCTGCATGAGAAGTATTGAGACAGCTGCTGGAAATTCTGACCCGTCCTTCATCGTGCTCCTCACCCCCACCGATCGATAAATCTCCCACCTCATATCTATCTTTGTAGATGTTCCAACCGTCGACTTCTTTGCCTACCCGCGGAGAAATACCTTTAACATGAGGTGCGCGTCTTTGAAACCTAATCCCTTAAAAAGGTTGAGCCCAATACATCAACGAAAACTTTACAGGGATCACAAGGATCTTCGAATCGTTCTGGAAAACCCAGCATTGGCCGTTTGATTAGGTCATGACTTGGGGTTCTTTTGGATTTATTATCTGACCCAGGTAAAGTCATCGTTTTTTTCATGATTCACATATTTCATGATATCAAAAGTGAACCACATAAAGCTCGGTTTTTTACACTCTGGGTCACATTTTAACCCAGGTTTTTGTTGTTTTTATGTTTGCGGTCAAAACCCTCTTTTGCTTGGGATGCGTGTGGTGACTGGTGACGGTTCCACTTTACCATGAAGATGGCCTTGGGTAGTGCAGACAGATGTTCTCTGAGGACTTGTGACTGCAGTCGCTCCATAGTTCAGAACTGGAGTTTCCTACAGTCTACCTGAGACTCCAATAATTATAAGTTATCCAATAGTTATCCTGAACGTCCAGCCTCCTAACACACAGTATAAATGCAGATCAATCCCTGCTATCCGTTATCACCCAGATGAGGATGGGTTCCCTGTTGAGTCCGGCTCCTCTCAAGGTTTCTTCCTATTGACATCTCAGGGAGTTTTTCCTTGCCACTATCGTCCTCGGCTTGCTCATCAGGGACAAACTGATCGTTTTGATTCATACACATTCACATTCCATACAGACTTCCATATTTTAGATTGTGTAACAATTCTTAAACTATACAAATGCGCTATAGAAATAAAATTTTACTTGATATTACACCACGTTGTTCTTTCATAACCATTTAAACTCCTTAGGACTGTTAGGTTAGGAATAAAACATAACCGGCTACAGGAAGATAATCCCCCTACCAACTCCTGGGTAATAACAGCAGTGACTAGTAACTAGGAGTTTAAACTCTAGCACATTCTTCACCCTTTTATTCATGACTTAACCAGATTTAGCTCATTACAGTTCAGTACGAGATGAAGAAGAACCTGGGGTTTGATCCAGAACATCCATTTGATCCTGCGCCTAGTTTAATTAAATAGTAGGTACGAAGATATAAGTATCCCATGTGTGAAATCTGACCTTATGTTAATTACACTAGCATCGTGTAGCTAACTTCATCAAAGTTAAAGGAGCCGTATTATGCTAAAAAAAAAAAAAAATTATGTAAAGGTGGGTCTCAGATGTTTGTATAACCGGAAAAAAAAAGTCTGAGAAAGAAACATTCCGGATGGATGGATGGATGGATGGATGCAAAAGAAAGTCCAAGCCCTTGTTAATGAAATGGTAAAATATAAGACTTTTAAACAGAGCATTATCTACTGTCCCTGAAAATCCACCTTCCCTGGTTTCCCTCACACTAACTTGTGATTTTTCCTCTTTAATGTAAATGATTGCATTCAACATGCCTTAGTCCTCACTGATGTTCAAGGACTCATCCATCATTCCATCCATCTAGAAACATCTGCAGTCCAACTAGGGACCGTGGAGGACCATCGTGACCATTGTATTTATTTCCATTTTAACATCCGTGGTGTGATTTCACACAAACTCACATTCACACACTATGGGCAATTTGGGAACGCCAATTAGCCTATTCTGCATGTCTTTGGACTGTGGGGGGAAACCCACCAAGCAGCACCCGAAGGAAACCCACCAAGCAGCACCCGAAGGAAAAAAAAAAGCTGGATTGCATCTACAAATGTCCAGATGTCACAGCATACATCTTAATTCACCTTTTTTTCCCGTATTGCACTTTTTTTTAAAACAGTGTACTACTGTATCATTGCACCAGGATCATGTATGATGTGAATGTTCTTAAGATGCTTCTGTAATCTTAATGTCTGTCTTCTGCTCATCTCAGGACTCATTCACAATTGAATCCTCAGACATCCCTTTAGTACACTTAGTACTGTTTGACTTTATACTGTCGTATACAGATATAGAAGAGGAATGATTTACTGTATAATCACGCTATCGGGTGTCAGCCTGAATGGGTTGCTTTTTGAGTCTGGCTTCTGTCAAGATTTCTTTCTCATGGTGTCTCAGGGAGGTTTTTCCTCTGGCTTGCTCATTAGAGATCTAAATCTAGACCTGGATTTCTGTAAAACTGTTTAGCGTGAATTATAAAATGGGCTGCAAAAATAAACCCGACCTTCGTCCTTCCTGAAGACGAACGTAAAGCTAATAAACGCATATTGAAATGTCAGCATGCGTAATGCAACAGTACTATACTGTAAGTCTCAGGAAGTAAGTCTGAGTGCGTACACACTCTTTTGTGCGAAGACCTCACTCGGCTTTCAAGCGGGTCAGTGGAGCGGGCTGGCAATTAAAGAGTATAAAGAGAGTGCAGACAGAATTAAACTTAAGCACGTCTTCTAGGCTTTTTGTTTTTTTTAGCAGACAGAGCAAATACAGAATTTCAGTCGTCCAGTCGAACAGGAAAAGAGCGCGGCCCTATGATTCACGGCTGTGTTTATACAGCTACCTCTTCTCCCACTCTCTCTCTCTCTCTCTCTCTCATACACACACTCTTTCTCGCTCTCCACAAGGTCTGGGAGTAATTACAGTTCATGACTTCTGCCACATGGGCCCAAACTCCTCAGATTTTTACTTCCTGATTTAACAAACACTCAAATCTTTTCCATTTGAGATTGAAAGGTACTTTTTCTGTAAGCGCTACCTCCCCCCCCCCTCCCCCGCCTCCCCTTCCTCCTCGTTTCCCTAACTTTTTTATTTTTATTATCCTTTTTATTAATATAACTTGTCTGTAATTCAAATCTCATTCATTCATTCATTCATTCATCTTCTATACCGCTTAATCCTGTGTTCAGGGTCGCGGGGGGCCTGGAGCCTATCCCAGGAGACTTCGGGCACTAGGCGGGGTACACCCTGGACAGGGTGCCAGTCCATCGCAGTAATTCAAATCTCATTCCATCTTTTTTTTTTTTTTTAGTCCAGGTTTTATTTATGCTTTCATTAAACTCAATTGCGCACATGTGACTCAAATGCACAAGTTTAATAGCAGGAGTAAATTAAAAAGAATTTACAGACTCCTGCTCTTTATTGATGTAGCAGGGACCTTTAACGGACGTAATTGCCCACTGCTCCTTGCCGTAGGTCTAAATCAATCTTTGCTGCTGATCCGAGACCAGCCTCGTGTTAAGATTTATGCGTGCCGAAGTCAGAATGGCTGAGTATCCGGTTGCCTCGTTGCCGCCGCGCGTACAGTATCTGTTGGTGATTTACAGGACAGTCCGCGCAGCCATTAGCCCCTGTCGTGGAAACCATGTCATAATTTTTCAATCAGAGCAAATATTGTTAGCAGAGGCCTACGAACACAATGGCAGGTTTGTTGTGCGGCTGTACTGTAGGCGGTTTTATTTTTCCCCCCTGTTCGCTGACCTCATGGCAGGGCTTGAGAATGCCATATTACAAGCAGGAGCATGAGCACAAGTGCAAACACAGGCACTGGCATAACCAGAGACACTAGCAGAACCATGGGCGTAGGGATACGTGCATGCAACAGCATAAACAATGCATGCCAGTACATGAGAATGAATACGTTAATAAGTTCAAGCATGGACATGAGCAGCAAAACAAAAACTTATGGGTATTTGGCTTTTTAAGCACAGCCATGGGCGCAAACATGAAGTCCAAAATCAAGCATCATCAAGAGCTTAACAGTCTCAGCTAGATGGTTTGGATTCCCAACTATTTAGTCATTTGCTTTTAATACAAGGTGCGCTCAAGTCAAACCAGGACTTTTGATTGTACAGAATGACAAGTAAGTAAAACTCCCTTTATTTTTCTATAACGCTTCACTTATCCTAGTATTTCATTAGTGCTTGGATGCCATAAAGGTAGAAAGTTTTCTTAGTACACCAGAGCGGTAATCGGAGTGCGTGTCCGATTCACCTTTTGAAACACCGGCCTCCCAGGAACTCCTTTAATGCCCCAAACATGTGGAAATGCCTTGGAGGGAGGTCAGGACTGTATACGGAGGGATGGGGCAATAACTCCCAGCCGAGTTCCTGTAACCAGAGGTGGGTAGAGTAGCCAAAAAATGTACTGAAAGTAAGAGTACTTCAAACTGTACTTCAAAAAAGAAAAATGTATTCATCCAACATACAGTAAAACCTCGGATTACGAGTAACGCGGTTTACGAGTGTTCCGCAAGACAAGTAAAGATATTGAATACAATTTGACTTGGAAAACGAGCATTGTCTTGGTTTACGAGCCCCGAGTATCATGTATAACACATGCGCTTCTTGATTTGACGCCGAGCGTCACGTGATCACAACTGAGCCAACGGTTTCTCTCTCTTGCGCTGTGGGTAATCATCGCCCCTGCTGGGTCTTACGCACGCGTAATTTGACATTGTGCCGGTTCACACACACACTCTCTCTCTCTCTCTCTCTCTCTCTCTCGCCTTTAATGTGTGTGTGTGTGCATTAATTGTTTCAAACGCAATGTTCCATGTTGTTTTTTTGTATATGAGTCCAGCGGTGTTCATCCTCTTTGGTTGTTGCACTGGAGACAGACGTTTCTGCTAATTTTATGTTTTCATTCCCTGTCTACCACGGCTGATGATGTTTTACCCACTATGCACCCAGTTTGTGTGTGGTCATGTGACTACAGTACATGTGATTACTGTTGCTGCGTCTGATTGGTGAAACGGAGTCATGTGATTTTTGTTGCTACGTCTGATTGGTGAAACAGTCAGGTGGAAGATCCACCGGCTGCATTTCTCTGGCAAAATGAAAGAATATCTAGAATGCGTAGAACAAATGGTTAGAAAAGTAACGAGAAGTCGGGTGTAGCCGAATGTAGTGGAGTAAGAGTAGCGCTTCTTCTTCACAAATATACTCAAGTAAAAGTAAAAAGTATGTTTTCAAGAAAGTTTTCAAAACGTGTTTTTACTCAAGTAAATGTAACAGAGTACATAATGCCCGTAATGTGCAAGTGGTGTTGGTGAATGATTGTGTGTACAGTTCCCACAGACAGATCCATCTCTTCCGCAAAGTTGGCAACAAGTCAATTTTCATGCATCAGGAGCCACCTCCGAGCCGGGATCATCATTCACGGCGTACAGCCTTCTTTAAAACATTTGCATGGTTCAGATTTCATCACAAGCCCCGGGTTGACTTGAACACCCCTCGTAAAAGTGGAATTAACTTGAAACAGGAGTTCCTTTTAACCTCCAAAACCAGAGGGTCTCATCCTAAACCTTTCTACTTTATAACCATAAAACTTTGAGCGGATGAACGTGTATAAACCTCGGTGTACAGTAAAAGCAACACCGCTACCAGGTTTTGAGGTCAGTCCTGCTGTGTTTACTTCAACCTCTGCAGCTAATCGTTTACACCTAGAGCAGCTCTCTCGCCGTATTCCTGTATGTGAATGTCGCTGGCTTGTTCGCATTTTTGCTTTCGCAGGAGAAACATGGATAAGTAGAAACAGACTGAACTTCAGTTTGGAGGGTTTCGGTTAATGCTCTGTCGGCCCTTTCCTTTTCAGGTCACACTAATCTGCGTATCAGTGTTCTTGCAAATGATTTGTATTGGTCAGTGCCAGAATTAAAAAAAAAAAAAAAAAAAAAAGGAAGCTCAGTGGTCTCAATTTGGTCTTGGCTCAGCCGTAAAGTCGTTTTAAACTCAGGGGATTTTTATTTCAATTGCTCGAGCCAAAACCCTAATGTGGTCCTAATGTGGTTTAGGTAATTCTTGGGCCATGTCTGACTTTCAGAGTTAGCTACATTAACTGTGGCAAATCCCAGATATGATTTAAACATGCATGGTTGAGTCTGCTTAGCAACGTTAACAGATTCAGGTGCAGGAATCCAGTCGTTTTTTTTTTTTTAAGTTTTTATTATTATGGAAGGAAGCAGCGGGTGCCACCGGACAAGACTCATGTGAGAGTATGCAGTTTTAGCATTTGGTTTGGAAAGTGAGGCGGCGATGCCTGGGGAAAGAATTTCCTTTGTTTCATATACAGGCGAGAGAGAGAGAGAGAGAGAGAGGCGGGCGTGAGCTGGAGTTGTCAAGGTAATTTAACATTGACGTTACAGCATCGCCCAGTTGTTTCCACTTGGTTTTGTTGTTGTTCGAGATTTTTTGCGCACGTTTTGAGTTTTGAATTCTATTCACTTTATTACTGCAAGCCTGTAAAAAGGCAAACGACCGAGTTGTTCATCATATTTTTATGATACTGCTCTCATACAGTAAAGCAGTCAATCTCTGTAAGGACGGGCGGAGGGGGGGGGGGGGGGGGGTAGATGGGGGGGTGTATTACATTCCCTTAAACTTGAATGTGGTCCTGTAGAACGTGTGTGACGCTTTCCGGGCCAGGAAATAAAGAGTTATAAACTTTTTTTTTTTTTTTTGGAGTATTTGTCCAAAAGAAAGCCAGACTGAAAGTCTGAGAACTGCAAAAGAATATTCCACAGTAGAAATGTTAAATTTGATGTGAAACACATTGCGCCAGGGCTGCAGTCTGGCCGGTAATGTAGTTTATTCTGATTAGGAAGGAATTGTTTCTGACCTCCAGCTTTTCAAACAATCTTAGATTACATCAAGGCCAAACCTCAGGAACAAAAGAAACAACTCATACGCTACTGATATAAAATAATACACCAGTGTTGAGTCCGGACAAGCATGATGTCGCGACATTTAATTTATTTTTGTTTTTTGGAGCTTCCTATGTCTCATCGAATTCCAGATATATACCGGGGGGGGGGGAGGGGGGTTGTCCTGTAAGTGCTCTCTCTCTCTCTCTCTTTCTGTCTCTCTCTCTCTCTCTCTCTCAGATACAACATGATTCAGGTGTGTGTGAATTCTTCAACACAGACATGTCCTCACCCCGGATGTCTGGATCAGACCTGTTCCAGCTTACACTATCACTCTTGACTGATCTTCCGATCAATCCCCGCCTCCACTGTTTCTCACATCATCCATCACACACGACATCACGCAGACGTCAAATCTGGTGGTGTGGCAGTAAATCTCCAGCAAAACAATCATAAAAAGATCTATTTTTATATCGAACATAAGAGTTTAATAAACAGCCTTATTAATAATACGGCTTTGATCTTGTTTCAGACTTGTTTATTGGACACAAATGAAACCTTTTTTTTCTTCTCTCTGAATAACACTTTATTAGATTGTATATCACGCATATTAAGCGCGACTCTTAACTCTCCATCTCTGTGGATGCAGCTGCTCACAAGGCAATAAGATTTACAAGACCGAAATAAAGCCGGTAATAGATTTCCAGATGGCAAGACAATATAATTTTTTCCCTGTTTAAAACACATGATTAAAGGAAATATATTTGCAGGACTACAGACGTATTCTGATAACATTAGCCATGTTATAATATTTAAAAATATAATGTTGCATCATATAAAAATCAATCCTCATGTGGTCCAAAGCAGTGCAAAAATAAAAACTTTGGAGTGAAAAAGTTGAAGAAAACGTTACTGAAGCCGTTATCATGTACAATCTGATTCCATTCCAACTAACTCGTTACTCATTCCATTTTCTCCTTATATGGTCATAGCTTCCTGTTCACTCGCCTTCTTTCCCATATTTAACTTTTTATACTGTATGTTCTATGCTTCCTATTACATAACTCTAATAAAGTGCCTCATTATATTTCCTGTGCTTTCTGCTGGTTTTGTAATTTTCTGTCATTACTGTGATTTTTCTACTTCTAAAGAAAAAAAACCCCTCATTTATGGTTTATGAGTGCAGTTTTATGCAGCTTGTTTTTCTTATCCTTGAAGTTTTCTTTGGCCCTGCTGTATCATGATGAATGGAGATGGCTTAAATGCTTGGTTCAGAAGGTCGCAGGTCCAAACCCCACCACCACCAAGTCAACCTGTTGGACTTTGTAAGAGCAAGGCCCTTAACTCTCAACTGCTCAGATTTACAGAAATCTAAGTCGCTCTGGATAAGGGCGTCTGCCAAATGACATAAACGTAAATGCTTGGTGAAGTTTCAGCGTAAAAAAATGCAAAAGTAAAAACCAGAGCTATGATTAATAGTGAAAGTAAGAGCATTTCCATACACACACACACACACACACAATGTGAAGAGAACTCACAAGATTGAGACTAAACAGATGTGTGTCCAAAAAAAAAAGAGACTCATCAGAAAAAAAAAAACGGTTTGCGAAAAGGAATAAAGATTGGACTTTGGAAGGATAGAAAAGGTCAAGTGGTCAGGTGGTCCAGAGTGATGGGCGTGTCAGGATAAGAAGGGAAGCACATGAAGCGATGCACCCATCATGCATAGTGTCCACTGTAAAAGTCTCTTGTTGTTTCAGTTGTTCAGGTCTAAGCTCAGAAAAAAATGAAATCAGATGACGACCTGAATGTATTAACTGGCCAGGTTATCACATCTATGGGGTTTTCTTCCTTTATGTATCAGAAATATTCCAGGATACAAATTGTGAACGAGTGGTTCTGGGAGCACGAGGAATCATTTTCATACATATGACTTGTCCACCACATTGCATTGAGGGTACAGATAGAGAAATATTGGAACATTCATTTTTGGCCATCACACCTTCACACCAGCATGTGCTATAGAATGAGTAGCCAGTCCACATACTGGTCATTTTTTGGCAGGATTGGAGGAAACCAGACAACCCTGAGGAAACAACCCATGCGGACACGGGGACACACTGGGAGTGAAGTGAGCTGAGGATAAACCAGGGAAGCCGGAACTGCGTGTTGGCAACCCTACCCCCTGCGCCACTGTGCCACATGGCTTTGGAGAAAATATACAAAAGTGTTTTGGCTCCGGTTACTGCAGTCTGCTTTGGAAACACTTCGCAGTTGCTGTCAACACTAAACTAAATATTTAGCGCAATCTCGGAGCGGTAATTGTATACGCATTCCAAGGGCAAAAGATGGCTCAGTGGAATCGTAAGCAAAGTTGAAATGTAGAGAGATGTTGCATATAGGAAAACCCTACAGTTAGTTTTGTACAACAGCACAAAGTCTTCTAAAACAGATCATTTGTGGAGAAAGTTTGTGTTCTTTTCACCCGGGATTTGGTTTTCGGCCAAAATAAACAGCACAGCGCTACAGGAAAGAGCGGAAACACGGAGCGTCTCAATCAACAATGACCTTATAAGGTCAACACTATTTTTGTACTAGGTAAATATCAGAGCCACGGCATTCGAGACAAAACACTCACAAAGCAAACATAAGCTAGTCTGGGTTGAAATCTTCGAAATGTCAACATGGACCCGAGAAAGCAGCGGAAACCGTTCCACCGCTATTAGCGATACAAGCGCTTTCCAGAAACAATGTTCCTAGTTGTACTGTATAGTTGATGCTTAATTCTTTGAACACTTATGGAATTTTGTTAAATGTTATGTCTTCCAACAATGAAATAAATGAACATGTAATGGTATTACAGTACAAGATGCTTTCAATGCAGTGCATCATTCACGTTCCATCATCGCGTTCACAACACCAACATGGGACATGAGAGATCTTAGAAATGTTCTTCTTGTTTAAAGTACAAATTTACGTACAGAACACAAGCAAATAATAAAATAAACATGCACTTCCAAAGAAAAAAAAGGGAATTTTACTGCCGACAGCACATTTCCATAAAATTGACTTCATTCTGTAAAAATGCCTAATGTGATTGTCAGGCACAGACAGGGTCTTGGATTCGACTGGACGAGGCAGATAAATTGAAACGGACAGGTAAAATATTAGGCCGCACTAGGTGAACTCAATAAACATAACACGCCGGGTCAATACACGAGCAAAAAAAGGCTCGGGAATGTCGAGAGAGGTATGTTAAGAGCAAGACTTCGCAAAGATCCAGTGAAAGTCTGGCTTGTTTACGGGGAATGTGCTGATTGAGACCAGGTGGTTATGATTAGACGTCTGGGGAGCTAGAACCAGGTACCAGATCAAGTGACCGGGTTTGTAGATCACCGTTTGGCTGGGATTTATTATTCTTTTTTTAAAGATGATGAAGCAAATGTGGCTTTAACAATCTGTGGCTTGTTTTATTGACTAGAAGAGGCTTTTATTTCTCACATATATACAGTATTATAGTACAGTTAAGAAGCTGAGGTTTGCTATATATACGCTACCGTTCAAAAGTTTTAGAACACTTTCTAACTCACTTCAGCATTCCTTTACAAAGTAGAAAGAAATAAAAATCAGGATCCATCATGGAGTTAGAAAGTGACCACAAACTTTTGAACGGTAGTGTATTTATGAGCTAGGAAGTATAGAATATTTGTGAGAGTCGGTTCTGGAAACCCTTGATGTAGGTTAAGAATACACCATGAATGAGACACCAATCCATCCCCAGTCTTCATGCACACAGAGAGTTTTTGAGAGGTATGAGGAACCTAGAGAACCTGGTTCGAATAGAAACACATCCAATTTATGATGTCATTATTTACAGTACCGTTGATCGGAATCACTCCTTGTTTCTTTATATAAACATAGATGAAATGTTTCACCTTGACAGGCTGCAAAGTGACTAAAGATACAATTCTAAAATTGGATGTTTATGTAACAACCTACAGTAAGCAGCGACCTCATTTCCCCTCTCGTCTGTTCCAACCACTCAGCATTCAGCATCAGCAGAATACTGTACTAACCACCAGCCTGATCATCTGTCATCATCTACATCTGTTTCTCACTGGTTCATGCAAATTAGATGTCTTTTTTTACGATTCCTCAGGACTACATTAAAGTACTGTAATTCCAAGGAACTAATGGATTCATAGCATAAATGTAGGCCAGATTGGTACATTACGATGCATTTCAATTGAGTGACTTGGAAGCTGCAGTGAAGGTGTTGAAGAGTACGAGCTCTTTTCCCTGTAAGGTACAGTGTGTAGCTGCAGTGTTTGTCCAGGTGTATCCAATCTTCATTCTCCTCCTTGGACGTCTCTACTTAAGTAGACAGATGGCAAGAAACATTATTGTTCCTAAGGGAAATTGAAGTACTTATGCATTTTCACAAACCCCCCTTGGCATTGTTGCACAGTGGTAAGAAGCACACATCCAAGAAGAAAGAAAAAAAGTATGAAAAAAGTGGGTTCAGATTATCTGGCCGCCATGCCCTCAACAATGAAATCTACACCACAAAGGTTTCTGCATCACCAATATCCACTGTCTATTGTATACAGACATGCCATTACAAAAACCCTACGGAAGAAGGTACGTCTCAAGTGGCCTCACATTCCAGTATCCTTGCTTTGCCGCTCTTATTACGTTCCCCACATCTTTCTTTGATTACAAGCACATCTGAATCCCATTACAGTAACCCATTTTACCCTCTCAGAGTCCCTCATGATCAGATGGAGCGCTTTATTTTTCCACAACCCAACTTTCACTCTGGAGAGCTCGTTCTGCTCGAGTTGTACCTGTCTTCCCAGCAAAGGCAATGATTTTCTTGTTAACACTTGCTACCATGATAACACTCCTGCTTCGAATCGATGTCCTCTGAACTGAACTCACTCAGCTTCGTAAGAGATTCAAACTTGCCTTGATCTCCGCCCGTCTTCTGGAAAGCGATTCATGTCTACAGGTGCACTCGGCCTTTTTCATTTCCCCATTCCGAATAAATAAGAGTATAAAATACAGACTAACACAGATTACAGACTGGATGCCAGGAAGCTCGGGGACAAACACAAGTGGTTTATAGGCCTGATCTCAGAGAGAGAGCTATGTTAATTACAGGGGAAGGAGAGGCGCAGCAATATCCGCCGAAGATGATATCATCTGAAGTGCAGCGTCCCGGAGCTTCTTGACTTCAGGTGGGCTTGGATCCGAACCTCGGTACCCTTAAACCATCATCCTCTGAGCCGTTTCCTCTCTAGTAAAAGCGGAGGGGTGTACACATTATCTCCACCGGCTCCCATTTATGGTGCGCACAGCACAATAAACGCCGAAGGCCAGGAAGAAAGCCGAGGCTGGCGGTTGGCGGAGTGATAGGAAACGACGTGATTAATTTCGAGCTAAGGAGGAAATGACACTGTGGAAAGCACTGGAGCAGCAGGGTCCCACAGAAACACCAGTGTGTTACACTCTCTCTCCTCTCGTACGCACCGCATGAGATGGATAAGCTCTGCCAAGGCCTCTGAATGTACAATGTATCCAGGAAAAAAAAGGCTGATTTATTGTCGTTCTCAGGATATGATGAGCTCCGGAGAGTGTATTTCCTAAAACATTGGGCTTGTTGTTGTTTCACTTGACCTATCCCAAATCACCTTTGCTGTGTTACAAAGCTTCTTGGCAAGGCTGTCCTGGAAAGCTTTGATCAAACAGCAGGAGCCATATGGGTCGAGGGTTCCAGTGACGACGTGCTTCCATGGTGCTCCATAGATCACAACCCCGAGCCTCCGAAAGATGCCCAGACTTGATGAAAAAGCCTGCCAAACCTTAATTATCTGGTCGCACATCTACCTCAGAACAAACCCTGACTGCAAACATTTGTGTTGCATAATGAGAAAACAATTTGCTGCGTTGTGTGCTCCTCTCTAGTAAGGTCTTGGGTAGGAAAAAACAAAAACAGCCCAGCAATAACTTGTCATAGACCATTTAGCAGTATTCGCACGCTATACAGTGTGCAAACCTCAGCTGGTTGGTTGTGGTTATGCTTATGGTTAAGGCTACACTTGATGTACATTACATATGGTATACTGTAGTACTGTATTTCTCAAAAGGCATTATTTCTTCTTCTTCTTTTTTTTATCTCTCAAATTCACAAGACTGTTTAGAGTTAGAGTTCAGTTATGAGCAGGAGGTAGTGCTGGAATTGCACTATAGACTGGAGCAATATTCAGGGTTACATTTGATTTATGCACAGAATGGATCTAAAACAGAGGGGTGTCTCACATAAGCTTTTAGTTCTCACTAAAACCTAAAAGTTCCATGATTTAGTGCTTCTACTTTGTGGCAGTGGAGGTTCAAACAGTTAGGGCTCTGGGTTACTGACCAGCAGGTCAGGGGTTTGAGCCCCAGCACCACCAAAAACTACAGTACCACTGTTGAGCCTTTGAGAAAGGCCGTTAATCGGAGCTCCCCCAAAGGTCCGAGGTCCTACCATGGTTGTAATAATGGGAGTAAATACAAATGACATCATCGGTCTACGTGGTCCCTAGTTAGTTTACAGAGGTTCCTACAGTAGATGGATGGATGGAATACTTACTAGAGAAAAATTGGCTTGACGCAATAGTCAGCACCATACTTTATTCTTTCATAATTCTCATTTATTCATATGATGGACTAGTCAACATTGTCTCTATCACAAGCGATGCATTTGCGGCATCTTCCTTCGCATTCCGTCGCAGCTGATGGTCTCCCAGGGCGCTACAGAATGATGTTGATGGAGATGACATCATTGACATGACCAATGTGCACAGATGGATGAATAAGTTTAAAGAAAGTGAAACCAGCACTGATGACGAACCATGCATAGGGAGACCATCAACTGCGACAAAGGGGATTTTCAAAGATTTTCAGCGATGGCACAAATGCATCGCTTGCAGTTTGAACCACCTATAGTAAAAATAAAATCTTCCCACTTCTGCATGATTTTTGTTATAGCCTTGATATGAATTTAAATTTTGCAACTGATTGACTCTTAAATGCATTACAAGAAAATAATGCAATATAATACCATATGCTGGATCAAGTGCTATTTTATATGTACGATTAAATCTCTTTGATTTTATGTTACATTAAAAAGAAAATGCCATCTGCCTGTTCAGTCTACATTTTCCATGTTTGCTCTTTAGACCAAAGATGATGTCTAGCAAGCTGTTGGAAACCGTTGTCTCTAAGAAAAGTCTGGAAATCCTTTACTCTCAGAGGTCCGATCCACAGCAGAGATTTTTAACAATCTGTATTTCACAACTCCAACTAAAATTCGAACATGACAACTCCAAGAATACCAAGAACTTTCCCTGTGTAAATATTGATTGACCCTTGAACTTCAACTCAAAAGCTTAGGGGTTTTCACAGATTCTTTGGCTAGGTCTTGGCTTTCTAAAGCGAATCATTTCTAACAGGAAAACCATGCAATTTTTCTAAATATATTGAGTTTTTTTTTTCTTTAGGACAAGACAAAGAACTCTTTTAGCCTTTGCGTCTATCATTTTCCCTGAGTCTGTCCCCAGGGCCAGTTCTGGACTTGTTTATTGGAAGGCATCATCATCATCCCCACAATCATCATCAGAGATTTGTTTTGACACAGACAAATTGCTTCCAAGCCATGAATCAATTGCATTGTTGTCATGTGGTTCTTTTTTTTTTTTTTTTTACTTTAAAATGCTAAACAATACGGTCTTGAAAGACGTGTTTTTGCAAAGCAAAGGACTTTTCGTCATCCACAATGACAAGCTTACTGTATGCATTGCTTTTCCCTCCCACAGGAGATGATGTATCTCTTTGGTATTGTATTCAACATCCAAATCGTCATGATCTCCTGCGGTACTTGATTCACCTATCTTGCTTAAGACCTTTTTTCCATGCAGCCTATCGAGAGACGTCATTTTTTCTCAGATATTCACAACCGAGGTGATGTCATTGGTCTAATCTTACCCAATCCTAAACTGTGTGGTTATAATGTTAGTCATATCAGAATACACTGATACATGACAGTGATAACATGGGAACGTCGCTATGCACAGACTAGTAAGATGAAGCTTAGGAAACCTGAAACAGGAAGAAGTGTTTCTTGTTGCTACAAATGACATTATTTGTCAACAAGGCCCAGGGCCAGAAGAGGATCACGTTCATACAGTACATGGTGTGGACCACACCCGAGTTCCAGATAGTAGCAAATGGTGCAAATGATCTCTGGTCGTTAGTGTGAGGACAGTCTTAGAATTAGAAACCAGTAGTAGTTTTGCAAGCCGATCAGAGAGGGTTCAGGTAGAATAATAAAAATAATAATAATAATAATACAGTTAAAGGGGCGCTCTGCTTCCAAGTGGCGCAGTGGTAAAGTGCTCGCCCTATCATCCGGAGATCGCTGGTTCGATTCCCGGGTGATGCTGTAATCTCTCGCAGCTGAAGGTCTAGAGGGAGCTGATTGGCCGAGCTCTCTCAGAGGGGAGGGATGAGAGGTACTTTGTGCTCCCACATTAATCACAGCTCTACAGCCAATCAGGAGCGTCTGTGAGCTCACGCAAGCAAAAGGAGCGGATAGCGCTGTCCTCCGAGTGTGTTACTCTGCCCCAACAGTCCGTGAGTGCGCAGTTCGAAAAGATGCGGTCGGCTGGCGTCACATGGTTCGGAGGAAACACGTGATAGTCTTCAGCCCTGCTGACTGAGTGGTAGTAGTAGCCTTAATGTGGGAGCGCCCCCTAGTGACGGGGAGGAATTGGACACGACTAAATTAGGGAGAAAATTGCGGAAAAATCAAAAAAGTAAAAAAAGGGGCGTTCAGGTCTAGGACTAGGACTTCATTGTGAATAATAACAGTTATAAGAGTTAAAAACTCCCTTTATTTCTCTATATAATCCCCTGATACACTAATGCACTTACCCAAGTGTTTCACTAGTGCTTGGACTTCATCAAGTCATGACCGGACTGCTTATTTTTCATGCTGGCCTCCCAGGAACTCCTTGAATGGCTCAAACATATAGACAGATGCGTCTCTTGCAAAAGTTGCCAACAAGATTTTCAGGAAACATCGCCGTACTCTGCTTGAAGTCCTCTGTAAGTGTCTGGACGTCTATTTTTTTTTTTACACTTTATTCAGCAGAAATTTCATCACATCCACCAGTTGGACTTAAACACTCTTCGTAATCATAGCAGAAGTAGTAGACGTAGTAGTAACCTGGTTGGGTGGTGGATATTGAAATGCTTCATGGTTCCTGATCTGATCCTTACCTTCAGTCTTACGTTCAGTCTCTGTGGGGTTTCACATTCCTTTCCATTGTAGGTTTCCTCTGGGTTCTCTGGTTTCCTCCAACCTCAATAAACATGAAGAAAGTTGAATTGGCTAAAAGAAAGTGTAAAGAAGTGTGTGTAGGCTCCAGCCAGATGCAGCATCACACAGATCAGGCGCACGTACAACTTTTTGTTCATTTAAAGGTTGTTACAGGTGCTTTATTGGTTAAAAGAAAGAAAGAAAAACAAAATAGAAGCAAAATGTAGAGTAAAATAATAGTTATCAAAATGAAAGCAATACTAGCGAGTTATCTAACTTTAACCAGCTTTTATTATTATTTTACTTAAAAGGAACATTATGATAAAAGCTGGTCAAAGTTAGATAACTCAAGGAATTTAATGACGCTGTCTTTAGAGATTAGAGACAAAAGAAACAGCAACCAAGTCAGAAACAGAAGTCTCTAAAAAGCAATAAACTAAACACCCCCCCCCCCCCATCCTTGCACAAGAGTAGGCGGGTCAGAATAATTAACACACCAATTTGTTAATACCCAAGAATCTAATGCTAACCAGGCAGGAAGCTTGATTTTACAAGTGCTATCTTCCTGCAGACCATTCTTTGTCCTTGAATTAGATGTCCAAACCAAACGCGGCTGCCCGGCCCTCCAAGCGCCAGCACAATCTACAGCGCTGATCTGCACCCAGATCCTGTCCAGACAATGCCCTGCTTCCCTTCACGCCAATGCAAACAGCCTCAACTATGAAGCATCTGCAGTAAAAACAGGGTGGCGCTGAGAGGCTACAGTCTGGGATTAGTTAAAAGGGGCATGACAGGGTCGACGCAGCCTGGACACGAGTTTCAAAAAGCCCGGGGTCCCTGAGCGGAGGCACGCTGAGTGATATATGTGTAATCTGAGCCTTCCTGTGCTGAGTTTCAGCATTTGTTGCATTCACTCCTCTCCAGCTGTTTAAGCGATGGGACGTTTCACATCTGCACCATCTTACTGCTCGGCCTGGTGTTGAAGTACACGGAAAGACAACAAAGATACCTAAAATTATTGCTTTTAAACAAGCAAACAAAAAATCTGTTTTATATTCTATTTGCCAAATCCAAAAAATACAGGGATAGAAAGGAACTGACTTAACAAATGTTGTTTTTTTGTATTATATTTTCTAGTTCAAGATGAAAATAACTGCAAAAACAACAGATTTATTTACGTTTAATTATTCACTCACTCACTCATCATCTATACCGCTTTATCCTGTATACAGGGTCACGGGGGCCTGGAGCCTCTCCCGGGAGACTTAGGGCACAAGGCAGGGTACAGCATAGGCAGGGTGCCAATCCATCACAGGGCACACACTCATACACTACAGGCAATTTGGGAATGCCAATTAGCCTAATCTGCATGTTTTTGGACTGTGGAAGGAAACCCGCAAATACAATATGCAAGCAGACCCGAGGTGGGAATCAAACCCGGACCCAGAAGGTGCAAGGCGACAGTGCTAACCACAACACCACCGTGCCGCCTACATAGTGCATAAATAATCACAACAGGGGGCATGGTGGCTTTGTGGTTAGCACTGTCGCCTTGCACCTTCTGGGTCCGGGTTTGATTCCCACCTCGGTCTGTTCGGGTCCCACCTCGGGTCCCACAAAAACATGCAGATTAGGCTAATTGGCATTCCCAAATTGCCAGTAGTGTATGTGTGTGTGCCCTGTGATGGATTGGCACCCTGTCCAGGGTGTACCCCCCTCATGCCCTAAGTCTCCTGAGATCCTGCGACCCTGAATACAGGATAAAGCGGTATAGAAGATGAATGAGTATGTAGTACGTATGAACAGTTTTGAACTACAGCATCTGAAACCATTTAAAGAAGAAAAAAAAAAAAATTTTTAAGCCATTTGCACAACATTTAGTTGGTCAGTACTGATATTAAAAAATGCTGTACAATCAGACTGGAAATCATTAGGCCCTGATGCGGCTTTCCGTCTTCATCTCCTCCCTCCTCGTTGTCGGACGAGGCCAGCAGCCACTAATCCTGTTTGAACCGGCGTTCACAAAGCCCCGCTCTGTTCTCCGACCTCGGCTCGCTGTCCTCACAAGACTCAGCATGTGGACGAAGGGATTGCCGCTTCCCACTTCGGTGCACGCTGGACTCTTTTTGCTTGCATCCCCCATCCTTACACCCCATGTGAGATCTGCGTGGTGTTAAAGTGTCCCTGTAGCGTGCTGAGAGACCATCAATGAGGTCAAGCAGGGATGAAACTCGAGTCTGGTGATGGATGTCAGGATTGATTAAAGGCACTCTTAAAGGTGAGACAGAGTTTGGGAACAGCAAGAAGACCATTAATATGGTAAAAGATGCGGAGTCACTCGATATCTTCAGGAAGAGTAAAAGGAGAAAGACAAATCAGCACATTATCTTGAGGAGACGAGAGAAGAAGTGGAAGTGATGACAGCCGTTGCATGCAACCCAATCAGGGGTCATCAAAGAACATTAAGGTTTAGAGCAGATGCCTGTAACACGACGGATATTATGGAGCTGCCAGAACACTGATCAGAGAACAGATGTGACACATATGCGTTGCCATGGCAATGTTGTTTTTCCATGCTCAAAGCATACACTGTTGAGCATCCCGGTCCTTGATTTATTTTAAGTTCTTCAAGGCTCTGGATGGATCTTGGTCGCTCTTTGGGTTTGTGAAACGTTTGAGTAACTGCCGATCTTTTAGCTTAGACTAACCATTCTGCGGTTTGCAGCGTAAGTAATTACAGTGTGTTCGATATACAGGAGGCAACAGGCATCTCTCTCTCTCTCTCTCTCTCTCTCGGTATTTGCCACTGGTCTGGCAGACGTGTTGTTTCAGTAGGACTGAAAAGCTCTGTGCGAGAGGAAATCCCCTTTCGGTGACTCAGAGATGCCGATGTCTATGCATGTACGTGTGTGTGTGTGTGTGTGTGTTCAGGCACCATTTCACCAGAATACTGACCCTCACCCCCATGCCGCCTCGTTCACAAACACACATGCTTACACCTGCAAAAGCTCTTCTAAATAAATGGCCCGAATCGCCGTCCACGCCTGGCTTGCCTGTAGCTATTTCACGACAAAGACTCTTGCTCTCGTGTTTAGCTCAGCTCTAGGCCACTTAAAGCACCGCAACAGTTTAAACACTCTTATCTTGGTGCTATTACTAGTATCATTTAGTAATATTTTATGAATTATTATGAGTTGCATAAATGTGGACGTAACACAAACATTCATTACAGATTGACAGGCGGCGGTCATGACGTTATGCCATGACGGGGTTTTTCCAAAACACTGTGAAAGTGCACATTTATCCGATTCCACAAACCCTCCGCGTGGTTTGCAAGGGTGTGTTTTGGTAATTATTTCACACACAGCTTCACACTTAAATATGGATATGCATGATTTTTGACTGAATCACGGACATGACCGTGTCTTCATGATGTGCACGCCAATAAGTGGCGCAGTGGTTAGCACTGTCGCCTTGCATTTTGAGGGTGTGGGTTCGATTCCCGCCTCGGAGTCTGTGTACATGGAGTTTGCATGTTAAAGAACAACTCGATTTTAAATATGTCTAGATGATGGAGAAAGTGAATGTGTGTCCATATGAATGACGTGTGCTGAGATATAATGTTTAGACTGATAATAGTAATGATCTGGAAACATTTGAACCTAGAAAATGTTTTATTTATTTTTTTGTATGTTTGTTTTGGGCCATAATTTCAGTGCTAGGACTTTTCCAGCTTTTTCTTTTTTTTCATGGTTTTCATACAATACAATAATGTACAATAAGAACAATAATGTAGCTAAAATCATAAATAATCTGTACACCATAATACTGTACATAACATAGCTAACGGTTAATTAATAGACTCAAGGACAACAAGCTGTTATGGAATTTGTTTTTATGAGAAAACACTTACCACACTTGTGGGCCACAGAGAAGAATGAGACCATGTGATGCGGCTCCACATCACACCACCTCATTCTTCTCTGTGGCCCACACTTTAAACAGATTCAAGTGTTTATTTATGTAAAAAAAAAATTTTTAACTAAAGTTATTTATCCTCATCATTTCCGGTTCCACCAGATGGCTGCCTTAATTCACATAGTCGACAGAACTTTTACAGACATTCTACAAACATTATACAAAAAAAAACATTCTACAAAAATTATATGTTGAAATTATTTAAATGAGAAAAAAATATATTTTCCTTTTTTCCCTATTTTGGATTCATGAATAAATAAATAAAATAGTTGTTATTAACTTTAACAGTTTTTGTTGTTGTTGTTGAGTACGGTAACCCTCAATCGCCGAAAGCGGAAATGGCAGAATTGGTCAATTTGACAACATTAAGACAATTTTTTAGCGGCACAGTGGCTTAGTGGTTAGCACCGTCACGCCGCACCTCCAGGGTCCAGGTTCGATTCCCACTTCAGGGTCTCTGTGTGTGTGTGTGTGTGTGTGTGCATGGAGTTTGCATGTGCTTGGTGGGTTTCCTCTGGGTACTCCGGTTTCCTCCCAGAGTTCAAGGACATACGATAGGCAGATATGGCTAACTGATGTTCCCAAATTTGTGATGTGTGATGAGTGTGTGCCCTGCAGAGGTGGAAAGAGTAATAAAATGTTGTACTCAAGTACAAGTACTGTTACTTCAGTGAAATTTTACTTAAGTACAAGTAAAGTTACCATTATAAAAATCCACTCAAATAAAAGTAAAAAGTAGCTCATTAAAAAATTTACTCAGAGTAAAAGTTACCGAGTTACTTTTTTATTTTTATTTTTTTAACAGCGGGGGGCAGGGGGGGGGGCGGGGATGAGGCATTCTAGCATAGTTCAAAAAAGATGAGCAGATATAAATCTCAAACTAGTTGTTTTTAACTGAAGGAACACCTTTGCATAATAAAGCTGTTGTCTTTGTTGTGCTTGAAAATCAAAGTGGTCACTTAAATATGGCGTTACGTCCCAGTCTAGGGCCATAGAGCAAAAGAATGGTTCAGGGTTCTATTTTAAACTGTATGGAAATGGTGGTATATGGGAGAAAGAACTAGATCCAATCATTAACTGATGAAATAATGAGGTTTGTATACACACACACACACACACACACACACACACACCAGGAGGAGGAGGAGGATCAGATTCAGGATGGACCCAGGCCAAAATAATAAACAAAATGGTATTTATATTTAGTAGTTAGATTACCTGCAACAACAAAAAAAAAACACAAACAAAAATACAGGTACCTTCCCGGACTCCCTAAACCAAAAACAGTTAAATTATCTACAAATATATACAAAGACCAACCAAACCAAAGGGACAAAGCAATAATCAAAGTCAATTGGAGGCAAAAAGTCAAACCAGAATACACAACCAAATATCAAAACGCCAAAATCACAACCTCTTTCCCGCGTCTCTCTCCGGTTTATATATGTTCACGCTAGTCGATGATGTCACTCAGGGCGGAAGCGACCGTGTGGAAGGTCAGGTAGATGCCGATGTCAGAAAACCCGGAGTGGAGTCTGGAGCGGCGCGCGACCAGGACATGATACACACACGCGGCGCAACGGAGCATTTATACAAAGCACAATATTTTTATTATTTTATCATTTTCATTCATTTATTTTTTACTCAGTAGCGAATATGATTTAAAATGTAGCAAATTACAATACTTCAAACAAAACATACTTAAGTAAAAGTAAAATTACAGATTTTTAAAACTACTTTAAAAAGTAGAAATACACAAAAAAGCTACTCAATTACAGTAACGCGAGTAAATGTAATCCGTTACTTTCCACCTCTGGTGCCCTGTGATGGATTGGTACCACGTCCAGGGTGCAACTCGCTATAATTTGGGATAGACTCAAGGACCCCTATATACAAGATAAAGCTCTACAGATGATGAGTGAGTGAGTAAAGAAAATAATATACTTACTGCATCATTAACTGACATAGAATGTCCACCCCACACTGTAAAGACATGTTATCCAATCAGAGGGGTGAAAAACAGAACACACTGGCGTCAAACACAGGAGATGCGGTGCATGCGGCGGACACTCTAATGAGATGAAAACGCAGTTTTTCCTGTCCACACGTCAACCATGAAAAATTTCCAAAGTGGAAGATTTCAGTGACCTAAAACATATAGAAGAAAGTCTCGTTTTAGAAATCATTCTGGTTTTGCAATTAAAACTCATTTGATTTGGTTTTAAAAGAAAGATAAAGATTGGGGGCGGCGTGGTGATGTAGTAGTTAGCACTGTCGCCTTGCACCTCCAGGGTCTGGGTTTGATTCCCGGCCCGTTTCCTCCAACAGTCCAAAGACATGCAGATGAGGCTAATGCGATAGATTGGCATCCTGTCCAAAGTGTACGTGACGTGTGCCCTAATGTAAGTCTCCTAGGATAGGTTGAAGACCCTCAGCAACCCTGACGATGAGTGAGTGACTGAGTGAGTGAGTGAGTGATAAAGATTGGTGGTGGTCTAATCCGGGAATAGACGACCTCATCTTTGTTAAAAGGACGTTTCAATAGCATGGTTTTCAAAAGGGTCTACAAGATTGTGGCTTGGAAAGTATTTCAAGTTTCATCAGACGTACTCAGAGTCGGGTGAAAATGAATAGTGCACTGCAATTAAACCGTACTGGGATGTAGATGTAGGGTTACACGAGTTCACCTGTCAGTCCCAGAATAGTTCAGAACTCGAGTGTCACACCTCCTGGACAACCCTTCACTGAAAGGTTAAACAAGCCAGGATTTGATCCAAATAGACGGTAGCACTTTATCCCAGGCTCGGGCCAAACTTTGGCTTTATCTACTTCCTGGAGTTATGATGTTGACTTGACTAGCTTCTTTAGCTGCCTCAGCTCAGTGTCCCAGGCCTCCTGTAAAACTCACAAAGTGGAAAAAAGTGCTCGAAAACAGAGTGAGAAGAAAACATTTGACATTTAACAGAAAGTCTGTGATTGTAATTAAGGTCAGGCTTCCTTTCGTTTAGTCACAGAGCAAAGCGAAGGATCACAACAGCGTTTAAGAATAGAACAAGCAGCAGATGGAAAATGTGCAAAAACCGAAAGAATAGCCATCGGATTAAGTCATCACGCACACACAGATTGTCCAGATCTTAAATCAGCAATCAGGAAATGTTGAAATCATGCCCTGGCCACTAACTCACCAGTTAATGACCTGAGGGCATGACGTGGGGATAAAGGCATTGCGGGTCACCATGATATATGATTTTGTGGCAGCATGGTTGTTATTTGAAACGCTTTGTCATTGCCAAGCTCAAAACTCTTTAGAAGAAAGGTCTTGTCGATGTATTCAAGCTAGCTTTTTTAAGGAGCCAAATACATTTTTAAAAGGTGACCAAGTCTCAGGCCGCCGGACTACTGGGCCTGATTAAATATGAGCTCCTGGACGACTTTTGTGGCCAAGAACGTTGGAAGTTACTAAAACAGCAAGGAACTGTGTGCTTGTGTTATAATATGGTATTTGTTGGTTTTTGTGGGGAAGCATACTACACCATATTGACAAAGAATAGTGATTAGCATGAGAATGTATTGTGGGTTGACATAGTGGGTTGCTTGTCCATTTATCATCGTAAAATTCACTTTTATCATCTTTAGTACTTGCTTTATCATGGTCAGGTTCACTGTAGTTTCAATTGCTTATTTACAAAAGGGCGTTCAAGTCAAAACCAGAACTTGGGATGAAATTCCTGGTGAATGAAGGCATAAAACCATTGATTGACATTTATCGACGATTTCAAACACAGTATGGGGATGAGACTCTTAGCCGCAGGAACACATTTGAATGGAGAAAATCTTTTAAAGGCATGTTTCGGAGGTCCCAGGTTCAAGTTGTCCTTCACGGTTCAAGACCTTCCAGATCCAATTAGTCCATCCATGATGTCATACCCGGCATTTCTTAAGATTATGCACGAAGGACCTTCTGGTTCCCGGTGAGGCTGTATGTCTGTGAATGGCAATCCCAACTGAGGTGGCTCGGGGGCCCACTGCAGTCGTTCCACTGAACATTCAGGAAGTGGAACACCTGATCATCAGAAGAGACGCATTTGTCTGTAGGAACTGTACACACAGTCATTCACCAGCACATTTACAGGAACTCGGCTGGGAGATATTGCCGCATCCATCGTACAATCCTGACCCCGCTTCAAGGCATTTCCACATGTTTGGGCTGCTATAGGAGTTCCTGGGAGGCCAGGGTTTCAGACTTGAACCAGACAGTGAGTCCGAACATGTCTCCGGCAGACTGAGAAAACTTTTCCAGCACTAGTGAAACACTGGGATAAGTGCATTAGAGTAGTGGGGGATTATATAAAGAAATAAATGGTGAACAAAGATGAACAATAAACAAGAAATGTTTAAAAAAATTTTCAACTCACTATCACAGAGTGATAGTGAGTTGTGTCAACATTGTGTCATGTTGCTCCTGTTTGCACATTTGCACGTGCACTTTAAGTTGTCTTTGGCTGTCTTTTTGTGTTTTTCCACAGTTCGTAGATAGTTTTGCTAATTTATGATGTTCATTTGTTCCGTCCTAGCTAGTCAGCTAATTAGGTGTCTTAGTTAGCTCGTTAGTTTTGTTAATTAATGTTGTACTGTATGTACAGTAGCACCTTGGTCCTGGAGGAACGTTGTTTTCTTTGACCGCATACTGCACTGTACTGTATATGGTTGAAATAACAATAAAAGCCTACTTGTACTTGCACTATCAAAAGTCTCGGTTTGACTTGAACACCCCTGCTGGTTTTAATTCAGAGCCTTTTATGCCATTTAAATTGGTAATCTTCGTTCTTCGGATTGTGAAATTTCAATAAAGCCAGCACTAATTATTCTGCGTAGCGGATCTCCAAAAACAACTGCTGTAGAAAGTCACGTCCTTTGAGCTGGAACCGTCCCTCCCATAGATATCGTGGACGTGTTGGCAGAAAGGACAGTTATCATAACACTCATAGCAATGATCTACTAACAAATACTTGGATAGTGCTTGTAAACACTGAGGATATTAATGGTGCAGCGATGTGGAGCATTTGGCTCGGGTGCCTGAGAGAGGCAGCGCAGAAATAAACTGAAGCGGTGTTGAGTCATTGCTGTCATTATGATGTGGACAGACGGTCATGCTGCACTAGCAACATGTGGTTTCTACAGTCTATAATCTGGACATCGTGTTTAGGAAGCGCCATCGAGATTGAACCCTGTCATGTCGCACTACTGAGGCAGGATCTAAGAGGCGTCCATGTTAATGTTCTCCATGGATGGATAACTAATTCAGATTTCTCTTCTGCTCATGAGAAAACTTAAAGATAAGGCCAGGAGGGGTGGAGCGGCATGCTCGATCAAGGCATGGCATGGTGGAGGGGATAATGTTTAGCAGAAGAGGGGGTGAAGAAATGCCAAAGGTTTCAGTTTGCCGAGCTTGTTGATGAACGTGCTCCAGGAGCGCTGAGCTCGCCCGGCCTCCGCACACAGAAACTCATGAGCTTAGCAACTCTGCGATTATTTTTACTGGCCCTTAATTAGGAGCTGGCAAGCGTGAGGCCGAGGGGGGAGGCAAGGAGGAGGTAAACGGTCATGTCGGATAAACGAGAGGGAGCCGGAGATACTGTAGAGGGCAAGATGGCCGAGTGAAGAAGTGCACGTTTGAAATAACCTGCAAGTGATCACGTACGCTCAGGGACTCGATGGTTAGAGCGTAAGAGGGAGTCAGTAAGTGAAATTATTACATGGTGAGAAAAGTGCAAGAAAGAAAATAAATAATGAGAGCGTGAGAATAAGAGAAAGAGTGCATAAGTGATCCAAAGTCTTCTGCATAGAAGGAACCCTTTCGACCAGATCTTCTCACACCAAAACGTTTCTGCCTTCAGCGCACCACAGAACAGGGGAACATGGGAAACATTTCGCTGGCTTCCGTCCCTGTACTCAACATTGCGCAAGCGTCGCTACAGAGCCAAAGTCTCGCTAATCTCCCAATGGACCGAGAAGGAATGAAAACAGTAAACATCGGCTACAAAAACATGGCTAATGCACTACCCCTAATGCGCTTCTGCCTCCTGCATGGGTTATATCTGGAAATTATGGAGGATTCGCAAATTCCTGCAGCTTCAATCAGATTGTTTTCTTTTGTTTATTTATTTATTTATTTATTTTGGCCATATCTGATCGGAGCAGGAAGGAGAAAACAAACACACCAAATGCATCTTCTCCCAATTGGATTCAAGATACATCTCATGCAAGTACAAATCTGATTGCTGATCTGTTTTTGTGAGATGAGTTTCTCGATGTCAAAAATCCGTGACAAGAGCAGTTTAACGTCCAGCAGGAGAGAGAGAGAGAGAGAGAGAGAGAGACTGGCTGCGACAGCAAACCTCCTGCTTCGGATTTCGTCCGAGGGACGGCTGATATAAATAGTCTCGACAACTCCTTCACCCTGGCTTTCCAAGATTAAAAAGTCATCATCATGATTGCTTGTTTTTAAAGCACAATAATATTCCACTATTCTCAAAAATACACTGTCTTTCTCCACTTGTGAAGTTGAATGTGAGTGTGAGATGGCCTTTGAAGGACTGGTTTCCATTTAGAGCGAATTCTCTTCAGTGCACTTTGAGTGAGTCCATGACAAAATGGCGTTCGAGTCAAACCTGGACTCGTGATGACATTCCTGGTGAATAAAGTTGTAAAACCAAAAAAAAGACATCAAGCACAGTAGGGTGATAAGAGACTCTTAACCGCAGAAAAACATTCAATGGGGTCAAACGTTTTAAAGAAGGCCATGCGTCTTTAAACATTTCAAGAACTCCAAGGTGGCTCAGAGCCAACTGTGAACATTCAGAGAAAATTTAATTCTCGAAAATTGACGGATAACTTGTTGCCAGTGTCAGTGTGAGCTGTTCACACAACCGTTCACTTGCACATTGCACAAACTTAACTGGGAGTTATTGCCACATCCCCTGTATAGTCCTGACCTCGCTCCAGGACATTTCCACATGTTCGGGCCATTGAAGGAGTTCCTGGGAGGCCAGCGTTTCAGATGTGAATCAGACAAGCAGTCTGATCATGGCTCTGGTGTTCTAAGAAAACTTTCTACCTTGATGGTATCCAAGCACTAGTGAAACCCTGGGATAAGTGCATTAGTGTAGCAGGGGGTTATGTAGGGAAATAAATAGGGTTTATACTCTGTCTGTTTAAAAGTCCTGGTTTGACTTGAAGTCCCCAGGATCTTATGGCCCTGATGCGAGTCGGGCATGGTGTGGGTGTACGAGTATACGAGTGGCACCAGGGACGTGCTCTGGCACATACATACTGTATGAACACTGCAGTTAGGCCAAGTCCTACCAGCTGTTAGTCTTCCTCATGTGTGTATTAATAGCTAACTGGAAAATGGTATGTTTGGAACCAAGCCGTGCGTTCGGATTTAATTTGATTAACTCTCACTGAAATCATGAAATGTGACAGCTGGGTGCATTCCTTTGTTGTGCTGATGGCTTCGGGATGACAGCTTTGGCCTGGGGTAATGCTAACAAAACAGGGTTGTTTGGAACGTAGAAGGAAAATCGGAGATATCAGGAAAAAAACCCAGACAAGGCCTTTTGTAACTTAAGCGATTTGGATTGTTTCTCTAAACATGGACGCTGTAATCTCCAGACACTAGTCTAGCCTACTGCTTATCTACAGTATGCTCTTAGGAAAGATAGACAGAGAGTGTGTGTGTGTGTGTGTGTGTGTGTGTGTGTGCATTTACATGAACATCTTCCAGTAGTTTATTATTGGGTCTGGTGTTTAAGCTAGATGAAAGTTCCCGAAATCATAAGAAATGTCAAAAGAATATATATTTTTTTCCATGTTTCATGTTTCTAGGTTTATGGTTAAGACTGGCTCAGGAACCAGGCCGTCCAGGGATACCGTTGGTCTAACAGAGCCAACTTGAAAACAATGAACAAAATGGGAAATCTTTAAATAGTACATTGTGAAATCGCTTTGTAGCTCTTTTCTAACACCTTCAACGTTTCCCATCATTCTTAATCTAAGAACCATCCAGAAAACAAGATGGCTTGAAAATGAAGAGGAAGTAATCAAAGGCGATATGTTACATAGAAAAATGCACGGCTGTCTCGTACTTAATAACCCTTAAAAAACTGAGGTTTATTAAGTGACGAATACAACACACCATCCAAAAATCAAGGTCGTACGGAGGGCAATGGTCAAAATGCAGCCGAGCATGAAACTTGGACACAAAATCCAAAGGTTAGACAAAGAAAGAGGCAAAAGTTCACAAAAGACAATATTGAGAAAACTTACACTATTGAGAACTTACACTCATGAAGTTGGTTCAACTGCTCAGTGATTATTAGCTATTAGATTCTCCTTTATACACTCAGGGAGGGTGAAGATGGTTGTCAATAACAAAATAAACGTGTTAACGAGTAATTATATATTCTTCTTTTAGAAGCTTGGAAGCTGTACACGTCAGTATTTATGAATTTCATATCACTCAAGAGAAACGCAATCACGTTGTGGACAAGAGACATGAGATATGGGAAGCTATTGTGTTTGATAAGCCTGGATACAGTACATTGGTAGGCCTGAATATGCTACTCCCCATTCGCCAAGCAAGATTTATGAACTCTGCTAAAACCTCATGGAACCACGAGCATTAAGCGGTTGGCTGATGCTCGATACAGCACCTCCCTGTACTACGGTAAGGCACTGACGTCAAAACATTGTTTATAAAACTGATATTGAGAGAGCAGCATTAGGATATATATATATATATAATTTTATTTATATTTTGAAGCCAAACTGTTGCCTAGAAATTCATTCTTTGGTGAGATCCTTGGAACGTTGGAACGTACACAAGAGGGTTTCCGTATTATGGTGGAAAGTCTTAAAAAAGGACCCATATAGAGTATATTAAATAAATCTTTAAGAATTACTGTATTGTGCTAAGACATAATGCAGTGATGTAGGTTGTATGATAATTACTGAGCTGGTAAAATGGCTGATAGAAATTTCAGTTCTGATTGATCAGTTTGCTAGTTGATTTAAATGTGCACTAGGTAGCGTTTGTGGACACATTTGGTTTGGTTTCTTGCGGTTAAAGAGATGGAGTTAAATAAGATTTTGACTTTCAGGTACATTTAACTGTATAAATATGCAACAGCAATTTATGAGGATGTAAAAGGCCATAGGGGGTGTGTCTACACCAGAGGTGGAAAGTAATGAATATTTACACATATACTCGCATTACTGTAATTGAGTAGATTTTTTTGTGTACTTCTACTTTTTAAAGTAGTTTTTAAAATCTGTAATTTTACTTTTACTTAAGTATGTTTAGTTTAAAGTTTTGTACTTCACTACATTTTCACTACACCACTTTGATTTCAAGCACAACAAAGGGCACAGATTTATTATGCAAGTGTGCCCCCCCCCCCCCCCCCCGACCCCCGCTGTTAAAAAAAGTTTAACTCAGTAACTTTTACTCTGAATAAATTTTTAATGAGCTACTTTTTACTTTTACTTGAGTAGATTTTTATAAGGGTAACTTTACTTGTACTTCAGTAAAAGTTCACTAAAGTAACTTTTACTTAAGTACAACATTTTATTACTCTTTCCACCTCTGGTCTACACATTTTGACTGTATTATATGGAAGAAAAATACTGACTATACTTCCTTTATTTATAACTACCGCTATGGATGTGCAAAACTTTCACCATTTATGTTTTGAAGGACTTTTTAAATCGTTCTCATCCTGTACCCTTGTCTGAATTATATTTATGTCCCCTAAGGTTTTCAGAAGCTTGCTTGGAAGAGAGAATAAACCAGCCTTTCCTCTTTCCTTGGTCACTGCTAAAGAATGCAAAGTACCTCTTCGGAGATGTCTCGTGACCTTTATGAGTGTTTACGAATAGTCTCTTTTACCTGATTTTTCCAAGAACGACCATATATACTGTAAAAACCAACACCTTGCCATCGCCGACCACCCAGTCAATCATAAGTGCACATTTCAGACAATATCCATTGGTAGACACGCACCGAATAAAACAGACCTTAGAGAAACTAAAGTCTACAGTACATGCGAATGTTTCTCTCATTTGAGCTGCATGTTCCGCTTCAATCATAGACACTGCTCACATCTAAAGAAAGGCCAAGTCTCATAGCTCGCTTTATTCCCATAGAGCAGATTTCCCCCTGCTAGTAGAACATGATGTTGAGTTCACACATATTTTCTGGAAGGTTTAAGACAGACAAATGACTGAAATGTGGATGATTAAAAGCCCCAAAGTGGGTGGATCAGCTACTCCAAGGATGTGAGCTTAGCTACGGTTGGACTGCCTTTGGAAATAGTTCAGAGAAGTACAGAGGCTCATAAAAAAAGGAACGGGGGCGTCGGGTAATATCCTCAAAGTCTGAGATTGAATTCACTACTGATTCACGATGAAATATCCAACAGATCATTTTGAAAGCTTGGAAACACCAAACCACTACTGTATGCAAGCCTTGTTCAGTTGTTTTCATTCATTCATTCATTTTCTATACCGCTTAATCCTGTGTTCAGGGTCGCGGGGGACCTGGAGCCTATCCCAGGAGACTTCGGGCACTAGGCGGGGTACACCCTGGACAGGGTGCCAATCCATCGCAGGGCACACACACATACACACATTCACACACTACGGGCAATTTAAGAACGCCAATTAGCCTAACCTGCATATCTTTGGACTGTGGGAGGAAACCGGAGTACCCGGAGGAAACCCACCAAGCACGGGGAGAACATGCAAACTCCATGCACACAGAGACGGGAATCGAGCCTGGCCGGGGAATCGAACCCAGACCCTGGAGGTGCAAGGCGACGGTGCTTGTTCAGTTGTTTTGTTTCAGGGTAAAGTTACGAGTAAAGGAATCTCTCTGTTACATGTAAGTAACATTAGAATCATGATATCAGTTAATTTACTATATTTAAAGTAAATTAACCAATTGTATACAGTACATATTATATACAGGTCTTATACAGGTACTTCCCAAAATGAGCTTGGGTAGACAACAACTGAAGCCTCTTGTTTTAAAACCCACAATTTAATTAAAATTAATTCCCAAATGGGTAACTAGACTAGAAATCCTATATACTAGTGCAAGAGGCAACTCTTTTTGAACTGACAAGCACCATGATTAAGAAACAAGTAGACCTGATAGTTTGGATGCTGGTGGTCCACATTATAAAGTAGGTCTACTGTATTACTGTATATTTCTCTTGCTTACACAGTCTGGAACATCACCAAGACCTGAGTTGAACCCTGAGCGGACATTTTTATTATTAAAAATTATCAAAAAAAAAAAAAAAAAAAAACCTTTCTGGACCTAAAAGTCATTTTCCCCACCTTTAATATCAACATTGTACTGTAAATGAAACCTCATTCAAGCCTGCACTCTACTGCTTTGCTATAATAAAACACATTTTCTGTGCACATTAGTAGAACGTGTCCAGGGGGATTTGGTACTGTATGTTACAGCTTGCAGGACAATATGGCCTTCGACGTCCCTCATCACACTCTGAGTTTTTTGAACAAGCATTCAATGAGCCGAGAGTAACAAGACCGTGCAGCCAGCAGACACATTATAAGGACTCAAATATACCAAGTAAAGAAGTTAGCTCAGAGCCAGGAGCAACATTAAAACATTTTCAGTCAATGAAAGGATCCAAAAGGATGTAGTCTCGTTTTTGGATTTTCCATATAGCGAGAATGAAACGGGCTATGTACGGGCCATGAACATGTAAAGTCTGATTTATGCTCTTTGAAAGGTGTTTGGAAAACTACTGATCAACCAAGTTATGGTCCTCTCTGGTTAGTGAGATGCGTAGGTTTTATTACTCAATGTGGTCTACTTAGAAGAACTTACTTACACATACCAAAAAATTTGACTCACTGTTTAAAGGCCGCAGATGTTTTCGTGTGAGCGTTGTAATAATGAGGCTACAACAAAAACAAACAGCTTGCATCTACCAGGAAACACCATGACTAAGTGGAGACCGGGAAGTTGGGTGTTAGTGATTTTAAAATCACTGGACAAAACATGTGGACTTCGTAGCATTGTTCAGAGAAGCTTACAGAAGTCAGTAGTATAATACTAAATAACTTAAGATATACATTAAAAACCAGTCTGGTGGAGCATCTAAGTTGAACACTGGCCAGATTGAAGTCTTAGTTAGGGCACACATGTGGCTCGTTTTCTTTTTTTTCCCCAATCCTGCTATTTTTAATGGTTTTATTATTCACGTATGACCACAAACGTTTCTGATTAACGTTACACTGGTAAGCAAGGCACTAATTTCATATATAATTTCTCTACTGTGGACGTGAATCTTCTGCTTAACTAAAAATAACTGTGGTACAAGAGGAAATGTTCTCCCTATCTCCTGGTAATCAGAATATCTAAATAGCAATGATGCTACAGTGCTTCATGACAGTCCAAGAATGAAAAGCTGGCTGTGCTTTCTGGGTTGAAGGCATGAGGAGCAGTTTGAAAAGTTCTTGCATACAGTATATAAGGGGAAACATGTGCTAGCCTTCACCCATTTGTAGCAGTTGTATAGCTGGGGAGGTACTGTGGCTAGTCGGTGATTTGGGCAATTGACAAAAAGAGAAGAAAACATTTGTAACCAGCATACCTACATACAGTGGTGTGAAAAACTATTTGCCCCCCTCCTGATTTCTTATTCTTTTGCATGTTTGTCACACAAAATGTTTTTGATCATCAAACACATTTAACTATTAGTCAAAGATAACACAAGTAAACACAAAATGCAGTTTTTAAATGAGGGGTTTTATTATTTAGGGAGAAAAAAAATCCAAACCTACATGGCCCTGTGTGAAAAAGTAATTGCCCCCTGAACCTAACAACTGGTTGGGCCACCCTTAGCAGCAATAACTGCAATCAAGCGTTTGCGATAACGTGCAACAAGTCTTTTACAGCGCTCTGGAGGAATTTTGGCCCACTCATCTTTGCAGAATTGTTGTAATTCAGCTTTATTTGAGGGTTTTCTAGCATGAACCGCCTTTTTAAGGTCATGCCACAACATCTCAATAGGATTCAGGTCAGGACTTTGACTAGGCCACTCCAAAGTCTTCATTTTGTTTTTCTTCAGCCATTCAGAGGTGGATTTGCTGGTGTGTTTTGGGTCATTGTCCTGCTGCAGCACACAAGATCGCTTCAGCTTGAGTTGACGAACAGATGGCCGGACATTCTCCTTCAGGATTTTTTGGTAGACAGTAGAATTCATGGTTCCATCTATCACAGCAAGCCTTCCAGGTCCTGAAGCAGCAAAACAACCCCAGACCATCACACTACCACCACCATATTTTACTGTTGGTATGATGTTCTTTTTCTGAAATGCTGTGTTACTTTTACGCCAGATGTAACGGGACACGCACCTTCCAAAAAGTTCAACTTTTGTCTCGTCGGTCCACAAGGTATTTTCCCAAAAGTCTTGGCAATCATTGAGATGTTTTTTTAGCAAAATTGAGACGAGCCTTAATGTTCTTTTTGCTTAAAAGTGGTTTGCGCCTTGGAAATCTGCCATGCAGGCCGTTTTTGCCCAGTCTCTTTCTCATGGTGGAGTCGTGAACACTGACCTTAATTGAGGCAAGTGAGGCCTGCAGTTCTTTAGATGTTGTCCTGGGGTCTTTTGTGGCCTCGCGGATGAGTTGTCTCTGCGCTCTTGGGGTAATTTTGGTCGGCCGGCCACTCCTGGGAAGGTTCACCACTGTTCCATGTTTTTGCCATTTGTGGATAATGGCTCTCACTGTGGTTCACTGGAGTCCCAAAGCTTTAGAAATGGCTTTATAACCTTTACCAGACTGATAGATCTTAATTACTTTTGTTCTCATTTGTTCCTGAATTTCTTTGAATCTTGGCATGATGTCTAGCTTTTGAGGTGCTTTTGGTCTACTTCTCTGTGTCAGGTAGCTCCTATTTAAGTGATTTCTTGATTGAAACAGGTGTGGCAGTAATCAGGCCTGGGGGTGACTACAGAAATTGAACTCGGGTGTGATAAACCACAGTTAAGTTATTTTTTAACAAGGGGGGCAATCACTTTTTCACACAGGGCCATGTAGATTTGGAGTGTTTTTTCTCATTTAATAGACGTAAACCTTCATTTAAAAACTTAATTTTGTGTTCAATTATGTTATCTTTGACTAATAGTTAACGGTTTTTGATGAGCAGAAACATTTAAGTGTGACAAACATGCAAAAGAATAAGAAATCGGGAAGGGGGCAAATAGTTTTTCACACCACTGTATATGTCAATGAGGTTCTTCCAATGATTTTAGGAAGAAGTTTACAGTCATCCTGAGTAAGACATAAAAGCATATGAAGCATACACGTCACCACTTCCTGTTTACTTCTAAGCCCCATTGTTTGATGGGCAGCAAACAGCTAAGAATCTGCTACTGTTTGGAAAAGTCATAAAGTTCATATTCTTAGCACAAACCAGCCTAAAAGCAAACAGACAGAGGGTCTGAACAAACAGAAAGAAAGCAGCAAGCAAGCCTGTGTGCCAGTCATAAACAGGGCAGGACTGCTTTCTCACAGAGTCTCCTTTCACTGCGGAATCCAAAACTAACATTCCATCATGCGCTGGCCATCTGAGAGCCCAGGGCCAGGCAGCAAGCAAGTGAGAAACGTATAAAAAGAAATTGTATAAATGTGGTGTGAAGATTGAAAAAAAAAAGCAACTTCAGAGAAAAAAAATCAAGGGGAACAGGGGACTAGAGACATTTGGAGGATTTGGACTCAAGATTGGATTTCACAGGTCTGGTCTGGAGGTTGGAGGATTGTGTAGATTTTATGATGAAAACTGCAATTAGCACTGCTGATGGTCTGGTGAGCAGGGAGAACTGGCAGTGATCAACCAGATTAGCTTCATTTCCTACCAAACCCACCAGGACCACAGAGAAAGTGACACACTTCCTGATTGCTCTTCCTCATATCTGGTGCCAAAACGGATCCCAAATCGTTATTACAGAATCACAAAGACTTTTGGAAGATCTGCTAATATTATCAAGCTTTATATCATTATCTATAATATCAGAAAAGAGATTAAGATTAATCTATGATGGGTTATAATTATATTTCCTAATACATACTGTGCAGTAGCGTTGACAGATTTGGTTGAATCACAGACTCATTCTGAGAGTTCCTCAGGGGTCTGTTCTTGGTCCATTTGTATTCTTCCTAAACTCTAAATCAATTGGCTCAATCATCAAGATTCATAGATTCTCCTAACCCTGCTATCCTAATGACACACAACAAAACAAAATCCTTAATTTACCTCAAAGTCTCTTAGGACATATCTAACCAGATTTCTCAGCTCTCTTCCTGAATGAGGAGACACAATCTGAAACTAGCAACTACGACTTTCCTATACTGGACCTGACCATCAAAACCCTCACAGTTCTTTCAAGACACATGGCAAAGAATATTACTGTGAACACCTCTAAGCATCCCAACTACAAGATTCTGCATTTACATTAACAGCCTACACCCTGATCCTGCATGACTTCCAAAAGCATCATGCAGTCTCCATCAAAAACACATCCTTATTTAAGTACAACTACAGTATGCCAGGGTCTAAGAATAGAATCAAACTAAAACCTTGTTAGAGAGCATTTACTGTATGGCTTTGTAGCATCATTGTTTCAAATCTGAGCAAAGTTGAGCCCTGATAGAGCCTCATATAAGGGTACAGACTGGTACCTTTAGTTAATTTTGGGTCCATTTTTGTTTTGTAGACATGCATTACTGAAAAACGAGGCAGTTACTTTCAAAGCTAATCTTTTTTGTAGAACTTGCTAGTGTCTCTGTCCCTTCAGGTAATTTGGGGGTCTGTTTCTGGCCTTGTAAACAAGAATTAGGCGCAGTGACTTATTGTTTAGCACTGTTGCCTTGTACCTCCAGTGTTAGTTTCCCACTTTGAGTGCATGGAGTTGGCATGTCCTTCCTGTGCTTGGTGGGTTTCCTCCTACTGTACGTCCCAAAAACTTATTGATTAGGCTAATTGTTGTTCGCAAATTGCCTGTAGTGTGTGGACGTACAAGCTGAATGTTGAATGGAGGTCCTAACACTGTCATAAAAATGGGAATAAATACAATGGTAATAACCATTGGCCACAATGGTCCCTACTTCGACTGTGGAGGTACTTAGATGGAAGCAAGAATTATTATTTTATATCTGAACCAATTCAAGCCTTGCTAGTGCTTCATAGGAAACTTGTACATAAAAGGATTATAGGAACCTTCAGGTAGTAGGGGGGTTCATTTTTGGCGTTGTAAACAAGCATAATTGTTGTTTGAAATCTAAGCCGCGTTGAGGTGTGCCGGAGCCTCATATAGAGGCTGGTGCACATGGGAGGTTGATAAATACGTTCAGGTCGTTCTGGGTCCATTTTTGGCTTTGTAGGCAAGCATAATCTTTTCACATCTGGGCCAGGTTGAGGCTTGCTAGAGCCTTGTATGGAACCTACTGCAGAGGGAAGGATGATAAGTACATTCAGGTAGTTTGGGGATTTGTAGGCAATCATCAGTTTTTAAAATCTACTGCAGGCAGCAACAGTGTAGAGAGCGTAGCAATAGAATGATGTCAGAGAACTTGAAGAGATTAAGAACAGTCATGCAGCTGCATTATGGATCAGTCACAAGGGTCAGACGGTGCACAGGGCAAATCTGCAGGGAGCAATATACAGTATTCCAGTCTTGAGATGATAAAAGACTAAACAGGCATCTATGTGGCCCCTGTGTATATAAAAGGCTGGCTCATCCTCATGTTAAAAAAGAGAGCCCTGTAAGAGCAAGTCCAGTAGGTAGCAGTAGGATGGGTAGGTGGACTAGAACTACCCCAAGGTTTTGTGTGGTGTCAGATCATGTGATCCAAAAGGTCTCCTGACTACAGAAACCTACACTGTGAAACAAGCTCTAGTTGTTTTCTTGCAAAGCTCTACTCTCTGGTCTTCCTTCATGTATCTGTATGTTTAGATGTTCCTGTACATAATATCTCCACTACAAAGCATTCACAGTTCTGACGCCTAGTTCACAACCTCTTCAAATTATCTCGTGTGTCCTCCCTTTTGTTGCTCGCTTGCACTTTTTCCTGTCAGCATTACAGTAGTTCTTTTTTCAGTTTCTATATCCTCACAGCTTCTCTAAAGTTTGCACCTTTCCTAAGTCGCTCTGAATTAGAGCGCCTGCGAAATGACTACACGTAAATGTAAATCATTTCGTCTCTGCAACACAGCGAGCCAGGTTTTACTGCCTTTTCCTCCATGTATGTTGCATGTGATCAATCAGACTCCTAGTTTCAACCATAAAATCAAACCAGATCCAGACGTAACCGCATAACTCACGATCAGTGAGACTATCGGGAAACTCTTTAGTCTCTTTCATAGAGACAAAAAAAAAATTCAGCCATGGTAGCCGTCCAGCGATGGTGCCTAATCACTAATCCAGGCATTTCAGAACTTAACACCAGTTCTGATATGTGTGTTAAATCCGGCTTTGCGTGGATTGTCTCACCCATGTGTAATGGGGAAACCAGAACGAGATTTACTGACATACTCAGGGGTGATGTCATCGAGTCACGGTCCAAACTCCTGCCTTTCTGTGATTTCATGAGGAATTCCTCAAACGCTCCATCAGAGATGTGGAAAATAAAGAAGCACTTTTTTTTTTACACATGAAAGCACAAATTTCAAGCTATTTACAAAGCAATAATTTTATCTCCCAAAGCAGAAGAATACGGGATGTGGAAAAGGTTAGAGGTATGGGTTGAGATCGCCATCTCTGGAGACGCTTCAAAGATTTTAATTCAGTAAATGATCTCCTTTCAGGTGGACACCATCAAAACATTTCAGTCTTGGTGAAAAATAGCTCGAGCTGGAATGCTGTTTTGCCCCAAGTGTGCACTCCAAGTCACCCAGAAAGCTTTACAGTTCAGTGGTAAAAGCTTTCCAAAGCCTCAGGAGCTGCTGTAACTACACACACACACACACGCTCATGCCTTCTCCCTCTCCATGGTCTCGGGCAAAGAAGCAAAAATGACAGACAGCCCAAAGGTCTGACCTCACCGAATAATAACAGACCTTCAGCTGTTTGCAAAGTCAAGAAAAGAGGAGCAGAAAAACCTGCGTCGAGGCCACGGAGGGAGAATCGCCTGGCGTTATGACCCTCTCAGAGTGCAATAAACCCGCCTGCTGTACAAACAGGACCTTCCACAGGCCTGTAATAAAGCATGACGCTCTTTTATCCTTCATCTTCCCGAACAGGCACACAGAGTTCTGGCACATTGTGTGTCAACAGTGTGTGAGGTAATAAATGACACGTGCTTTGCAGCGGATGGTAGGAACAGCGAGACCACTTTAGAGACACATCTTAAAACTTCGAGACTGTCCTTGAGGTTAGCCAACTCGCTCAAAGGCTTTCAATCTTTAGTGGAATGATAGCATTTTAGACCCAGTGATAAACATTTGTGTTTGCATTTGTGTCAAAATCACTTTCACAGAATTGTTTAAATGTACTCAGTCAGCCAAGACATTTTTTTAAACTCTGTTATTTTTTATTTTTTTTGCTCTAGTTTTGCACTAGTGCTAAAAGGTTCATTGAGATAACTTGTGCCGTGCGATGGATTGGCACTCTGTCCAGGGTGTGCCCCGCCTAGTGCCCGAAGTCTCTTGGGATAGGCTCCAGGTCCCCCGCGACCCTGAACACAGGATTAAGCGGTATAAGGAATGTAATAGAAGTTTCTCACCCAAAAACTTTTCATATGGCTTAGAACACTCATTGTAATCTTTAAACGAGAAAAAAAAAACTCCCGCAAACACTAAAACATTATGCAGAAGCCATCTTGGACAGCTCCAATGACTTTTCAGTTATTTACCATATTAGCTAAACTTCCCATGGTTTGAATTTGTAGCTGAAATGACGTAGATGATGTGATGTAAGACACATGTACTGTTCATCCGAGATTGAGCGTTGTACCATGCCGCCTGCCTTCTTTTACTGTGACTAAACACAAAGGATCTCTCCTCCTACAAAATACTTTGTGTCCTGGTCTTTTCCATGTCTGAGCAAATAATCATATTTGGTAATTGTAGACTAAGAAGAGAAGGTAACTTAGTACTTCAACTTTTTTATTGTACTTACTGTAAGTACATAGTTCACGTATCTGGACAGTACCTGACCCAAGTCGTTTTATTAAAGAATACTTTTTTTACTTTTACTCCAGTACATCCTATATCAAAAATTAACTTTCTACATCATTACATTTCTGCATGTCGTTGTATTAAATAACAGTGGTGTGCAATATTTGAAGCAGGACCAGCCACCTGCTGGCTATCATGTGTAATTGCGCGATTTGACTTCCCTCCATGAAGCGCTTAGTCACGTAGCAGGTGTTTGAAATCAGAAACAGAAATGGTTGCATATAGGGTCGAAAACAGCTCGTTCACAGACTGGAAGGACAAAGAGAGATTTTTTTTTATTATAACAATGGCTTTGGTGAATATATTTACTCAACTAGTTTTACTTCAGTCATACCTGGAGTATCTCTACTTTTACCCAAGTACAGGACTTGTGTATTTTGTCCACCCTGATTGCAGCTGAAACTTTAGCCATGAAGACGAATATATATTTAACACACTTTAAGTAGATTTATAAATTCCACTATATTGTATAATTAAAATTCTTTTTAATGTTTCTTTCTGGGACCATTTCAGGGAGTCTTTCCTTGCTACTTTCATTCATTCATTCATTTTCTATAGCACTTTATCCTGTATTTAGGGTCGCGGGGACCTGGAGCCTATCCCAGGAGACTCAGGGCACGAGGCAGGGTACACCCTGGACAGCGTGCCAATCCATCACACAGCACAAGCACACACACACACAATGGTCAATTTGGGAACGCCAATTAGCCTAATCTGCATGTCTTTGGACTGTGGGAGGAAACCGGAGTACCTGGAGGAAACCCACCAAGCGCGGGGAGAACATGCAAACTCCATGCACACAGAGACGGGAATCGAGCCTGGCCGGGGAAACAAACCCGGCCGGGAATCGAACCCGGACCACTACACCACCGTGCCGCCTTGCTACATTCACTTATAGTTAAATTATAATTGCAAAGCAACAATGATTGGGCCCAAACACCTGTGTCATCGCCGCCTGGCTGCCCCACACAACCTCCAAAAGCATCAAACAATGATGTCAATGAATGTGATCTTACTCAATATGATGTCACCCAGGGTGTTATTAGCCACAAGTCACTGCCATGTCTGGTCCATTTGAGATATTAAAATCCATTGGATGCATTTGACAAACAACCCAAAATAACTAAAAGTTGCGAAAGTAGTTCAGCTTAATGAGATCTAATCAAGTACCAGGTTTCACATGTATTTGTGCAAGTGTGTATGAGTTATGCAGCAAAATCTCGTGTGAAGGCCCTATGCCATGATCAGGGCTCGGCCGCTCAGGTGTCCTAATGGCAGCAGATTCCATTGTGCTGATTTTCATTACTTTTTGAGCATGTTAAGACCCCAAAAAGCCTTGGAGGGCTCTTCACACACTATGATGACATAGGGATGATGTCATTGTGCTATGGCTCTAATTAAACTAGAGATCCATCCTACTTAATGAGGGGCTCAGTTTGATCTTAAACCCTGTGGAAGTTACGTTAAGCGCCAAATCAATGCTCATGATGATGAATTTCCACTTTTAATTTGGATTAGAAACATGTTCTAGGGTTAGCATAGTGGTTAGCACTGCTGCCTCACCTCGCCACGGTTACGGGTTTGATGACCATAAATCAATCCCTGCTATAATTATACGCTGCATGGTCTAAAGTGCAATTGTTGACCAGGAAATATGTTCAAGTTATTAGAAAGATCTTTTTAAATGTATTTCTGCATACCAGGTCAGTGCATCGAATGGATAATGTGCACCTTCATTTCCAAATGGCGCATGGTCCAGATGCAGCACCAAGAATAGTATTTCAGCTGAAAGGAAACTGCATCCGAGATAAAAACCATATTAAAATATGTGGTTCTAGTTTTCTAAACCATCACAGACTTTTTTTTTAATTCAATCACATTCTCATTGGACAAGAAACTAGCTTCAAGTTTAGAGACATTTGAAAATGAGAGAGTTTTCCCAGATGTTTTCCTGGACTGAGTGATGAACTAAATATATTATATTATTTTAAAGACAATCAAATCAGTGTTTGAAGAAGAATAGACAAAGAAGTATTCATTTATTTTCAGCTTCTAGTTCAAAACAGATCCAGTTCATCTGTTCAGAGTACAGCTGATCAAAAGCGGTAACATGAAGCGCCTCCTATGCCATACAGTACGTAAGCAATAGGAAGTCAATTATTCAATAATATTAGTTGCAGTTTTGTAAGTAAGAATTTGTATATAACTTTAATGGATTTTAATGAATGCTCTCACTTGTTCTTTATTCAGCTAAGCCTTACAAGGTTTTCCAATGGGATTCGGGGCACTAGGCGGGGTACCAGTCCACTGCAGGGCACACAAGCTGACACTATGGGCAATTTGGATACACCAACCAAACACGAGAAGAACACACACACACACACACACACACACACACAGACCCCATGGTGGGAATCAAACCCCTTCACCCAGGAGGTGCTAGGCCACAGTACTAACCATTGCATAATGAACAATCTTGATCATCTTTCGAATCCATTAAATGATAGGTATGTCCTGATACCATTTTTTGTCAGCGCAAATAATTTGGGTACTTGCTGACACCAGTACCTTCCTCTGTCTGAGAGCGCGACATGATCAGAACATCCCACGTCTGAAACATATCCTCAAATTCACCTGCTACACTGCTTCACACGTGCGTGAACCCTGAAGCTGCTCTGCATGTAGAGCGCCCCTGTGTGGAGTAAATTCCTCATCAATCCTCCTGATCTGCTTTTACACACATATAATCCACCTACTCTTCAGTTTTGTTTTTATGGCGAGGAAAAAAACATGACTTTATTATATGCAATTGGGCTTGCTGGGGAAAAAACAGACACTTTCCATTCAAGGGTTCTTTGTGGTCCTTCAGTACCATGGCAACCTCTCATAAACAACAACAACAACACCAAGAGCGTTCAGCAACGTTACTGCTGAAGTCGCAACATAAGATAAGAAAAATTTAACATTTACAGGAAGAAAATGATATATATATTTTTTTTTTATTTATAATTTTGGTAAAGAAGGAATCCACGTTGTTTGAAATCCAAGTTTAAATTTATGAACATATGAGTTGCATGCTTGTGCAAATAAGTGCATTTTTACTTACAACTTCTCTAGCTAGGCGGCGCGGTGGTGTAGTGGTTAGCACTGTCGCCTTGCACCTCCAGGGTCCGGGTTCGATTCCCGGCCAGGCTCGATTCCCGTCTCTGTGTGCATGGAGTTTGCATGTTCTCCCCGTGCTTGGTGGGTTTCCTCCGGGTACTCCGGTTTCCTCCCACAGTCCAAAGATATGCAGATTAGGCTAATTGGCGTTCCAAAATTGACCATAGTGTGTGAATGAGTGTGTGTGTGTGCTCTGCGATGGATTGGCACGCTGTCCAGGGTGTACCCTGCTTCGTGCCCAGAGTCTCCTGGGATAGACTCCAGGTCCCCGCGACCCTAATACAGGATAAAGCGGTATAGAAGATGAATGAATGAACTTCTCTAGCTAAGATTTTCAACGCAGTTGCTCATTGGGATTTATCAAATGAAATAAATTGCTGTATTTTCACTCTCACTTTTGCCACCATGGTCACAGCTCTAGATGTGAATGGCAACCAAACCGGACTCTAGAGCATGAACCGTATCTGTAGTTTTACTTGCTGACATTAAACTTGATTGCTGTTCCTGCAGATAGACCGTTCCACTTCAGTCTTTCACTCATATCAGAAGTGTCAACACATGTGACCATGTGTCTGGAGTGTGTAAGGATCGTCTGCCTCAAAGTGCCTCAAAAGTATTGGAGTCCAAGTACAAGTAGTCTTATACGGCTTAACGGTTCGCACTGTGGCCTCACATCTCCAGGGGCCGGGTTCGATTCCCGCCTCGGGGTCTGTGTGCATGTATTTTGCATGTTCTCCTCATGTTTGGTGGGTTTCCTCCCACACTCTAAAGACATTGCTAATTGGTGTTCCCAAATTGCCTGTAATGTGTGTGTGTGTGTGTGTGTCCAGCGATGGATTGCCACCGTGTCCACGGCGTATGACGATGGAGTATTTACTCGAAAAATCTGGTTTAGACGTCAATTGCGTGATTTATTATTATGAAAATAAGAAAGCAACTGTCAGACACAAACCATATCTCTTGTCTAGAGTAAATGGCTTCCTTTAAGGTAAAGAATGAGCAGTTGTGTTTAGTTCCAAACAGCACCTCCTCTCCAAGACCTAATAAGAGAGTTGGCATGCAGTCATTCTCAAGTAGCTGAAGAACCTGGCAGAGTCCATTGGCTCTTTATTACGGCCATTTCACTGATTACTTCCAGTGTAAATAAACTTAATCAATGGGTAAAAATAAAGTGGGATTGAGAAACAGAGTTTAAAAAGGAGTATTGAGTCGTTAAAGAGAAGTCTGGGACGTGATCAGAAACACTCCCCAGCTGGGTCTGATGCACTACTACCACACTGGAACTAAATGTAGAATCATTCCACATCGAAAGGCTCTTATTTTCTCCTCTTAGTCACGCATGGAAACGGAAACAACTCTCTTTCCACACACACACACACATACAAGCTCCAGGACTTGGCAACCGGCTGCACTCTCAGGCCTTGAAAATCAGGTTCACAGCATTCATCTGATGCCAGGCTTATTAAACAACTTAATCCACCAACTCACATCACTTATTCACATTTTCTTTTTACGTATACATCTTAATTATTGTGCAGTGTTTCAGCTTGTACAGCTGTATCGCAGGATCTGGGCTTAAAGCTTAACGCTAAAATGTTTGCCTTTTGACTTAAACCGTTCTTTAGTGATCCTGCTCCTGGCAAGCCTTGACATATATAAGCATATAAGTACCTATATAACCTGTGTGCTCTTTCATCCAGCTAGTGATGGATGTGGATGTTATAGGACGATTGGCTAATCCAAGTTGAAAATGCTTTTCTGTGATTGTGCGGTCAGAAAACAATTTTTTTACCCTCTGAACAGCTCGTACTGAACACTTAACTGGGACGCTAATGGGGAGGGGGGGGGGTGATGGGTGGGAAGCACCATATAAGAAACCAATATCATATTTACATTTCTGCATACTACAGGCTAAACAAGGATTACCTGCAATGGATCCTAAAGCGATGGAGTAAAGAATGGCTCGTGTTTTTAATGTGCATGGTTTAAAACGTATTGTCCTGTATGAGCTTTTCAGGACAAACTTTTCACTGCAAGCTGTTGAGGAAAATCATTGTTCATTAAAGGCTGATCAGTATGAGCAGCTCAAGAAAAGAAAAAAAACTGTTCAGTACGAGCTGTTCAGATGGTAAAAAAAAACTGCTTTCAGTTCAAGCTGTCAAGGAGAAGCTGTTCGGTGTGAGCTGTTCAGGTGAAAAAAACTGTTCAGTTCAAGTCGTTAAACTTAAACTGTTCAGCTCAAGCTATTGAGGAAAAAAACTGTTCACTATGAGCAGTTCACGAAAGGCTGACCAGTATGAGCTGTTCGGGGGGGGGACTGTTCAGTTCAAGCTGTCTAGGAGAAGCTGTTCGGTGTGAGCTGTTCAGGGGGAAAAAACTGTTCAGTTCAAGTCTACAAACTTAAACTGTTCAGCTCAAGCTATTGAGGAAAAAACTGTTCACTATGAACAGTTCAGTAAAGGCTGACCAGTATGAGCTGCTCAAGAAAAAAAACTGTTCAGTATGAGCTGTTCAGTGGGGGACTGTTCAGTTCAATCTGTCTAGGAGAAACTGTTGTTATCTATTGTTAAACAGTTCAGCTCAAGCTGTTAGGGAGAAACTGTTCTGTCTGAAATTTTCAGATGCAGGGATCTTTCTGTTTTTGAGCAAGCTATTGAGGAAAAAACTGTTCACTATGAGCAGTTCAGTAAAAGCTGATCAGTACGAGCTGTTCAGGGAGACGCTGTTCAGTTCAAGCTGTCCAGGAGAAGCTGTTCTGTCTGAACTTTTCAGGGGGGAAAATCTGTCTGTTTTTGAGCAAGCTATTGAGGAAAAAACTGTTCACTATGAGCTGTTCAGGGAGAGGCTGTTCAGTTCAAGCTGTCTAGGAGAAGCTGTTCGGTATGAGCTGTTCAGGAAAAACTGATCAGTTCAAGGTGTTATATGTAAAATATTCAGCTTAAACTGTTAGGGAGAAACTGTTCTGTGTGAACGTTTCAGAGGAAAAACCCTGTCAGTGCAAGCTGTTAAGGAAAAAAACTATGAGCTGTTCAGTGCAGGCTGATCAGTATGAGCTGTTCAGGGAGACGCTGTTCAGTTCAAGCTGTCCAGGAGAAGCTGTTCGGTATGAGCTGTTCAGGAAAAACTGATCAGTTTGAGGTGTTATATTTGAGCTGTTCAGGAAAAAAGAAATTCGTTCAAGTCGTTAAACTTAAACTCTTCAGCTCAAGCTATTGAGGAAAAAAACTGTTCACTATGAGCAGTTCAGTAAAGGCTGACCAGTATGAGCTGCTCAAGAAAAAAACCTGTTCAATATGAGCTGTTCAGGAGGGACTGTTCAGTTCAAGCTGTCAAGGAGAAGCTGTTGTTAACTATTGTTAAACTGTTCAGCTCAAGCTGTTAGGGAGAAACTGTTCTGTCTGAAATTTTCAAGGGGGGTGGTCTTTCTGTTTTTGAGCAAGCTATTGAGGAAAAAGCTGTTCACTATGAGCAGTTCAGTAAAGGCTGACCAGTACGAGCTGCTCAAGAAAAAAAACTGTTCAGTATGAGCTGTTCAGGGGGGGACTGTTCAGTTCAAGCTGTCTAGGAGAAGCTGTTCGGTATGAGCTGTTCAGGAAAAAGCTGTTAAGGAAAAAAACTATGAGCTGTTCAGTGCAGGCTGATCAGTATGAGCTGCTCAGGAAAAACTGTTCAGGAAACAGTTCCCTAACCAACTTTTCTTAGACTTAAGAAGCTCCTGGAGATACTGCAACCCAAGAAAAGAAGTCCAGTGGACATGACGCAACTTCCAGACTGTTGTTCACAGTCCGACTGTTCTACCGAGCTCTTCAGAATGAGCTGTTCACTAAATGTTGTTCTGTATCAGCAGTTGGATATGAGCTGTTTGGTATAATCTGTATGATTTTTTAGTTTTTTGTTTTTTTAGCAAAGGCTGCTTAGGACCAACACAGGTCCACATCTTTTGCGTGTTTTTGATCCAGGCCGCCGTGGCCCACTGAGAGGAACGTCGGGAGCGTCTGCACAGTTAGCTCTCTGTAAACATTATGTCTGCTCAGTGTCGGAGAACTCGGCGGCTACACGAGCAGGATCGGGTTACGTTTTTTTTTTTCCACTGATTATTTTTGACTGGACGCTGGCTTGACATTTTAAGCCTCCCAGCCATTTCATTTCATTCTAGGTGTTGAAAAGTCAAGATCCCCCGAGGAGCCTGAAATTTCCTGATAATCAGGTGTGATGATTAGCACGGTTTCGTTCCGCCACATGCTGCATTTTACAAGCTGTTCAAGGGAAACTGTACAGTACGAGCGGTCCGGTGTTCAATATGAGCTGTTCAGGAAAAGAAAAAAAAAACATGTTTGTTAAGATAAATGTTAAGAGAAAATGAACAGGAAAAAACTCGGTAACCAGTGCATTTTTGTAAATTTCATTTCAAATGACATTCGTGTAACGTCTGACCTTTAACCTTATGAAACCCGAGTAATGATTATGGCTACAGCCAGGTGATATTTGGCGAGATCTCGAAATGATGATCAACCAAACTCTTATTTTAAGCGGAAGTACTGACAAATGCTAATCAAATGACTGAGTTATGCCATCAGAATCTGCACGCAAGATGATGTAACTGTAGTCTTTTAGTCCTTGGAGTTTTCCCTCTTCATTGTATTGCTCCTTTCCCTTTGTATTTTGTTTCCTGTTTTTACCATCAAAGTGTTTTGTTTTTGATTTGGTGTCAGCAAGTCTTTCATACCATTATTATTATTATTATTATTATTATTATATAATCCATACCCATAATATCCTTTAAATACTAATAGATAAAATTTTTATATCGTCACCTTTTTTACTTTAATATCTATAAAATAATATCATATAACACGATTATATCCTACATATACAGTATATCCTTCTTTCTACTCTCACAAGACCTGCAGTATTTGCAATAATTAAAAATAAAAAAAAAACCTTATATAATCGAACACAGCAGCAGAACAATTTTGTGTCTGCAGAGTAGTTATTAGAAATTATGTAACAACAGCACCATCTAGTGGTGAAGTGTATTACTGACAACTCTCTTTAAGCAGGACAGATGTTTAAATTAAAAAAAACAGAAGAAACCTATACTACAATCATTATTTATTCATATATTCATTGTTAAATCTTCACTTGCCTGTAATTATTTAAAATAAATAAATAAAAAGGACAGACGTTCACATGAGCACCATGGTGAGCAGAGAAACATCCTAAAACATCAGCTTTACGTTCTTCATGGTGAGAGGAGAGGAACCTGACGTGACCTCCAGCAGATGCTTTTCAGCTCACCACAGATGAACAGATGACCTGAGTTACTGCAGCCTTCCAGTCTGCTTAGACCATGATGTGTGTGTGTGTGTGTGTGTGTGTGTGTGTGTGTGTGTGTGTGTGTGTGTGTGTGTGTGAGAAAGAGAAAACTGCAGGAGTTTCTTAAGACCTCAAAACATCTGGCACCATCAATAATAATATTAATGTTGTTTTTTGCTACGTTCTTAACTTGGATGACGAATACATGCTAACAAGAAAAAAAATTATCATACAGCACTTTTTTTTTAAAGACTTTAATTAGTGAATTGTTTATTTAAAGCTCTCTCAGCTACACAACACTTTTGCACTACACGTCGTCTCAGATTTTACACTGCAGCAGAGAAAGAATACACTGAAGTTATTTGTCCACGGTAATGAACGAACATGGTTTTAATCGCAGTGACCAGGTTACACACTCGACAGAGTGCGCCGGAGAGAGAGAGAGAGAGAGAGAGAGAGAGAGAGAGAGAGAGAGAGAGATGAACATGAGGAGGATGAACTACTCAGTTACAGAGTTACAGATCTGCGGGTCGATGATGTCATGCAGGAGATTCTGTGTGTGTATATACATGATGTGTAGTGTGTGTGTAGGTTTTATAAATCAGTAAGAGATTGAGTTTCATCCTGCCATCACTATTCATGACCTCCTCAGTGTGTGTGTGTGTGTGTGTGTGTGTGTGTGTGTGTGTGTGTGTGTATGCGCGTTTGATACCATGGTCTGGTTGTTTGGAGTGTGTGTGTGTGTGTGTGTGTGTGTGTTCAGGCCGCGAGTGGCCCCAGGCTGAGCTCCACGTGGTGTGTGAGCCAGATGAGCTCGACAGCGGTCTCTCCTTCATCGCTCTGCCTGATGGGAGCCGCCAGGTTGCGGAAGTCGTGGCGCATCTTGAAGGACACGGTGACATCGCCGTCCTCGCGCTGAGGGATCACTTTGATAAAGAAACCGATCTTGTTGGACTTCCTGAAGGCGACCACACTGTAGAGAGAGAGAGAGAGAGAGAGAGCGAGAGAGCGAGAGAGAGAGGATTCTTAATTAGCTTAATTAGTTTTGCACTGAGCGAGTTTGAATAAAAATAAATAAATACAGCGAGACAGAATGAGAGGGTGGGACAGACAAGAAGTGATGTATATAAAATCTCTTACTCCGGGTCGTCCTGAAAGTCCTGTGGCTCGGCCAACTCGTCGTACTCCGCCGCTGCGTCTTTCCCTGCCAGAACCAGCTCCTTCGCCGGCACTAATACCTACACACACACACACACACACACACGGTCAGCACATGACCTGATACCCATATAGACTACATTATTACACAACTGTAATCCTAAGAAGCAGTAAATCCTGCAGACATGATAAGTTAGTATCCTGTATCCTTATAAACTACAGAGACGGGAATCACTGGTCACCTCCCGATACCATATCATCACCATTACTGTGTGCGATTCGATTAAAATCGTGATTCTATAAGTATGGCGATTTTATAAACATCCTGATTCGATATTACATTTTCCTGAGACTTTAGCATTTTAAGCTTTAAAGAAAAGTTTAATGAATAAATGAAATGTCACCCGTTGCTTATAACATTAGTTTTTTCACTTAGAAAAACAAAGCGCAGCATTTAAACAAACTAACTTCAAATACAAGAGTTTATCTTTTAACCGACATCCGCCATATTCATTATTTCTAATAATTAAAATTTAGCTAATACGTGGTTTACCTGTATTATTATTATTATTATAAATGAAAGATGTTTTACCGCCTCAGATGTCTCAAAATTTACCAGGTACCTGTATGTGTGGCTTCTAACGCAAACATTTTTCAACTAATTAGTGCTGCCGGTTTTGCGAGACTGGTGTAAGTGTGTGTGTGTGTGTGTGTGTGTGTGTGTGTGTGTGTGTGTGTGTGTGTGTGTGTGTGTGTGTAATGAGAGGGTTTGAGACTAATCCTCTCACAGTGTTTAAAGAAAAAGGCGCTTTTCCAATAAAGTGACGCCATAAAAATGTGTTTCTGTTTCTGCGCCACTCAGGAAAAGCGTCAGAATCGTTTATATCCGAGTATCTGATTCACTGGTCGCGGACAAACAAACTGGAAACCGGACAGTTCTGGTCACTGGACGGCTGAACGCTTCAGCTTTATTATAAAATGTAATAAGTTAAAAAAATTTATTAAGTAATTAAAAAGAATAAATACATTTTGGAGTCAGTGTGGCGGATAAATAGATTGTGGGTTTGTTTTTTTGTTTTTAATAGCCACCCTGACTCGGAAATGTTTTTTTTTTTGTAGTCAATGTGGTGATACGTGAATTATAAAAATAAATAAATAAAAATAATTGAATAGATTTTTTCCCCCCAAATCTCCAATAAATTACCTCACGATATACATAAAACAACAAAATAAAACAACAAAATAAAATAATAAAATAAAAATAATAAATAAAAAAAAAAGAATAAAAAAAAAATTTAAATTTAAGTAAAAAAATTAAAAAATAAAATAAAAAAACAACAAAATAAAAACTCATAAAACAACAAAATCCTTTAGTGTTATTATTTTAGGAATAGAACTGATTTTTGTTTATGATATATTGAATGTACACCTGCCAATATTTATATCACAGCGGAAATAAATAAGTGTGTGTGTGTGTGTGTGTGCGTGTCTGAACCTTAGCTGTGCTGTTGATGTCGTCAGGATCTCCTTCCTCACAGGTGAACAGGCTGACGTGAGTGATGCTCTCCACCGGGTTAGTGAGGGTCAGCAGCACCTGGGACTCCTGTCAACAACAACAACAAACAACAACAACAAGCCCTCAGTGAGAGCAGAGAGAGACGAAGATCTCAAAGATCAAAAAGATTACAGTATGACACGACTTGAAGAGACGCATCAAAGAATAATTTCCTGTGACGTGACGTTCACGTGCCACGTTACATCCGATCGGTCTGACTGGAAACCACGAGAGAACTTGCGTCCGGTTGAGTTTTCACTTTTCTTGTACCGAGTTGCTAATTCGATCTCAATACAGTCTCAGTAAAGTGTTTTTTTTACATTTTCGTAAGAGCAAATTAACTCGGATGTCATAATGTATTAACGGTAACGTCATACATTTCTGAATCATTTGGCATAACACGATTCATCTGGATTATTTATTTATTTTATTTTTACTGTCCCTATTTTATGTTTATTTCCCACATTATTATTATTCCCTCATTATGGAAAAAAAAAGAAAAAAAAAAGTGTGACACAGCAAGGCTTACTGTAAGAAAAGGAAAGTAAACTATGAACGCTGAACCTTCAGAGATGAACGAAGAGATCAGTGTTTGATTATTCTTCCTGCGGAAAATTTTTAAACCGGTTTGTCTCATATATGTACTGAAACCGTGGCCTGAAGCGCGACTATTAGACAAAGCACGGGTCGTTAGAGCAAACATCCTTCCAACATCATACAAATCATGACTCATCTTTTCATCATGTAAAGATTTGACACCTACAGAACAGAACTCGCCAGATAATGTTAGCTAAAGTGCAGGATAGCAGGAAACTCTGATGGTTCCACTTTGTTTCTGGTCTTCCCGTGTGGGGGCAAGAAAATGCTCAGCGCCCTGAGCCACTGCTTGCAGCCACGTTATTATTATTATTAGTGAGCGACATTCACAGTGGAACCTCGGATTGCGTGTAACGCGGTTTACGAGTGTTCCGCAAGAGGAGCAAAGATTTTTAATTAATTTTGGCTTGAAAAACGAGAAAGCCTTGGTTTACGAGTACCGAGTATCATGTGTCACGCATGCGCTTCTTGTTTTGACGCCGAGCGTCACGTCATCACAACTGAGCCAACGGAATTTCTCTCGTGCTGTGGAATTGTGGGTAATCGTCTCCCCTGCCGGGTCTTAGTGCTTGTCTCTTACTGGTATAATCAACATCCGTGCACGCGTGTACTGTTTACTACAACACTGTGACCACGTGTGTGTGTGTGTGTAAAACATTTTATTTTGTGTTTATAAGCGCATGTTCAGCGCTTGTACTGTTTCTTATAACACACGCGTGTATGAGCGCATGTAAAGCAAAAGAAAGTCTCATTAGAGAGGTTAAAGATCCATTTACTTTCTCTCTGTTTCAGCCTGTCGTTATGTGTGCTGTCGCACGTAATTTGACACCGTACCGCTTCACATACGCACACAAACTCTCTCGCTCTCTTGCAATCTCCCACACCCCCTCTCTGCTCTACACAGAAACTCTGCTCTGTCAGGATTCTTTTCAAAAGTAAAGTTCAGGGGGAGGCAGGAGGGGCTGAAAGTAAGAGTCTCCTCTTACTTTAGCTTCACACACACACACACACACACACACACCGCATAAACAGAAACACTGTCAGGATTTATTTTTACTTTTTTTAAAGGTAAAGTGCAGGTTGATTTGTTTCATTTTTACTTTATATTTTGTATTAATTATTTTTATATATTAATTTTTTTGGGCTGTGGAACGAATAATTTAAGTTTCCATTATTTCTTATGGGAAAATTTGCTTTGATTTATGAGTGTTTTTGGAATACAAGTCCGACTTCCTAGACAAATTATGCTCGTAATCCGAGGTTCCACTGTACATCCCATAACCGATTCTTATTATTAGTCGTCTTTTTAATTGCAGCGGAGTTGTTCAGTAAACCTGGAGGAGGAGGAACACTCGCCTTCATGTGACGCAGGTTCGGAATGGACATGATCCTCACTTCAGGGATGTAGCTCCTGCACACACACACACACACCAGTCTGAGAGGAACTGTCTGTATGAAAACAAGCAGCAGTGTGTGTGTGTGTGTGTGTGTGTGTGTGTGTGTGTGTGTGTGTGTGTGTGTGTAGTGGACGAGATGTTCTGTTGTACTCACACGGCCACCAGCTGGATTTTAAACTTGATGGAGGTCGGGTTGAACTCTGGTTTGCTCAGGTTGTGCTCGCATTTCTGACCAAAAATAAAAGCAAAGAAAAAAAGAAAAGTGCCAGTGTTAAACTGCACGTCACACTGATCACGTGTGTGTGTGTGCGCGCGCACGTTAGATACACACCCTGCAGCGCAGCGAGCGCTTCATCAGCAGGTGCTTGTGTTTGGGGTGGAGCTGAGACACTCCTGCGGGCTGGAAGTCGGGCTGAAGTAACCTCTGGCGGAGCGTCGTCACTGCATCAACACACACAAGGAAAAGTATTTCAACATCAAGAGTCAATGCTCACATCCCGAAGTGGTGAGACGGGCAGCTAAAGGTTCGACACCGTCAATGCAGCCGTCACACAAATCAGCCCTGATTATGCCTCATTTTAGTCTAAAGTAAAAAAAAATTAAGTGTAAATGAGGATGAGAGAGAGAGAGATAGAGAGAGAGATAGATAGATGCACCTTCAGTCAGGTTAACAGGACGTGTGTAATAGTCCTCGGGTAGAGGCTCGACCTCGTCCAGCGCCTGAGCCGGTTCAATACTGACCTCCTTCTGCTCCTCACCTTCCTTTAAACTGCAACAAGACAGAACGGAGACACGCCCATTTTTAATAAATTCACACAAACAACAACAAAAGCAAAAGATCTTCACACATCAAAGAGAGGCTAATACAGTGGCTTGCAAAAGTATTCGGCCCCCATGAACTTTTCCACATTTTGTCACATTACAGCCACAAACATGAATCAATTTTATTGGAATTCCACGTGAAAGACCAACACAAAGTGGTGTACACGTGAGAAGTGGAACGAAAATCATACATGATTCCAAACATTTTTTACAAATAAATAAATGAAAAGTGAGGTGTGCGTAATTATTCAGCCCCCTGAGTCAATACTTTGTAGAACCACCTTTTGCTGCAATTACAGCTGCCAGTCTTTTAGGGTATGTCTCTACCAGCTTTGCACATCTAGAGACTGAAATCCTCGCCCATTCTTCTTTGCAAAACAGCTCCAGCTCAGTCAGATTAGATGGACAGCGTTTGTGAACAGCAGTTTTCAGATCTTGCTACAGATTCTCGATTGGATTTAGATCTGGACTTTGACTCGGCCATTCTAACACATGGATATATTGTGTTTTAAACCATTCCATTGTTGCCCTGGCTTTATGTTTAGAGTCGTTGTCCTGCTGGAAGGTGAACCTCCGCCCCAGTCTCAAGTCTTTTGCACTAGCTAATAATCCCACGTGTGTGCATGTGAGTCTTTAAAATTCAGGGATTGAAATGCATTGTGGCTAACATACCCTCCCTCTTTAACATCAATGAGCCACTATACATCTGAAATCTGTGTCTCCAGGCTCTCTGAAAGTGACCACACACAGCTTCTGATTCGCACAAAGCAAAACAAACGATTCCTCCGACTGTGTAAACCATCAAACCTGAGGTTTGTTTATGATAAACCATCAAACTCATTTTATGCAGGAGTCCTTTATTTTTATCTCCCCACATTGACATTAAAATTAATTATGATTAATAGATAACTGAAGACAGACGACACCATAGAGTCCAAGCTCACATAACTTTACTATATTATTTTATTGATTTGGAGGTTTAGATTAGACCTTAAGGTTAAGGTTTATTAACTGAACAGATGAATCAGAAGTGTAACTCCATGATCAATATTCTGCTCTCGTTTCTCCTGTTATTATTTCCAGTACTAATGCGTGGAGATGATCAGGAATACTCACGAGAGCCCGTAGAGGGCGCTGATGGGCGCGCCGGACCTCTGCCTCTGGAGTCGGGTACCGAGGCCGTACTTCTCCTTTCACACACACACAACAAAGCGTCATCAGACGACATCAACACTCTGTTAACACTAACAGTAAGGAAACAGAATCTGATCAGCTTCCTCTCCTTCAGTTTAGTGCAAAAGTTTTGACACCCCCTATTGTTTTTTTTTTGTTGTTGTTGTTTGTTTTTCCTTATTAAGGCAAAATGAGATGATGTAGATTAAATGAATGAACTGGAAACAAATGTTTTACTGCGACAGTGCCTAAAGATGTAAACAGCTGATATAGAGCGGAAGGGGGCGTGTCCAAATGAAGCCTCGCTTCGAGGCGTGTGTCGGGTTCCCTGAGAGTCACGTGACCATCCAGAAACGAGGCCACACATGTATAATTACATTAATGACAGAACCATTATATTGTAGATTTTTGTTCTTAAATTTCATGAATGAAATTTATTTTTAGATTATTCTGTATTTGTACACAGATTCATGTCGATTTAGGGGAGAAATAATGTCTCAGATCATTTTTCAAAATGTGGTTTCTCTTAGAGAAGGAATGACATTTCTAAAGAAGAATTTAACCAAAAAAAAAAAAAAAACATCCTTTAACATTACTGTGCAAAGTTCAGACAAAAAAAAATTACATTTATTTTATTTTAGCAAGTCATCTTCACTTCAATAATAATAATAATAATAATCTGACTAAACAGCGTGATCTTGTTTATATCCTACAGCTGGTCATTTACAGTCTCATGTGATCTGGATATTATAACGAGCATTGAAAGACTGAAAGAGAGCTTTTCACATGTTTTAACCCTGAACAGCGAGCGAGTGTCCAGCGAGTGTGTGAGTCAGAGATGTGAACGAGTGACACTCACCACCACATGAATAGTGTGTTGCTGGGGAAAGAAGGGGGGGAGGGAGGCGGAGGACGTGGAGGCGCAAACCAAAAGATCGGCGTGCACAAGCGAAGAAGGAGGAGAAAAGAGAAAAGAAGCAGATGAAACTTCAGCACAAGCAGCAGCAAAGCAGAGTCGGTTAATCCCTGGAATTACACTCAGATTAACAGACAGGGTTAGAAGTTAACCTGAACAGCAGATTAGTAATAATAATAATAATAATAATAATAATAATACACAATAGACCATGCTTTAGCAGAAAAAGCATTATTATTATTATTATTATTATAGCAAGAATACTACTTCTACTACTACTACTACTACTACTACTACTAATAATAATAATAATAATTATTAAGTATAATAATTATTAATATTGTCAATAGTATTAAATATTATTATAGCAACAGCAATATTATTAATAATAAATAACTGACAATTACACTTTACAAACTAATTATACCGTTACTTATTACTTAAATCTACTACTACTACTAATAACAATAATAATAATGAGTACTACTACTACTACTACTAATAATAATAATAATAATAAAAATCATAATTACTATTATTATTATTATTATTATGTCAATAGTATGAAATTATTATTACTCTTATTATTATTATTATTATTATTATTATTATTATAGCAACAGCAATATTATTAATAATAATAAATAATAACTGACAATTATTACACTTTACAAACTAATTATGCCTTTATTTATTACTTAAATTTACTATTATACCAAGAATACTACTACTACTAATAATAATAATAAACAATAGTACTAATTACTATTACTAATATTATTATTATTATAACAATTAGTATAGCGATAACAATAACAGCAATTACTACATTTTACAAAGCAAATAACTTTCTAAAAATGTAAAATAATAATAATTGAAAAATATTTTACTAATACCAATAATACTAATGCTAGTAATAATATGAATGTTTTACAATTATAATAATAATAACAATAATACTAATCAATAATATAAAAATAGCAATAATTATTAAATGTTGCAAAATTTTAACAACTTAACATTCCATGTAAATACATTTCAATAATTTTAACAACAATAAGAAGAAGAAGAAGAACAACAACAACCGTTTTGTTTTTTGCCAGAGACCACGATTTTTTCTTTCCTTCACCAAAACTGTTAAAGTTCACACACTTCATTTTCTAAAACTTCATCGAATATATAATCTAAAACAATTTACATAATCTAACTTTAATGCCAATTCAAATTAGGAATTTAATTCTAAAACTAATTATGGACACTAGAACTGATTCTTTTTTTAAAGCATAAAGTTTTAGCACTTTGTAAACATTTGTATTATTTTAAACCTAAATTATTTATTTATTTTAAAGACAAGTTTCTATTTTCTAAGAATGTGGAAATAAGAGCTACAGCTTGATATCATGAACAGTGTCGTCTGACTTAATTAAGGAAAGGAAAGTTAAATTAATGCAATTTTAGTAGCTAGAAAGTGACTGGAAGTTAAAGATTATGGGGCAGAGGGAAGAATTAGTAGGTGAAAGATTAAAAATCGAAAATAAATAAATCAAATTTTTATTTTGAAATTACAGCACTTCACACTTACATTTCAGTTTGTTTAAAAAAAAAAAACAATCAAACTGAAAAATAAAAATATATAACACTCAAGCGCTTTTGTGTCACAGCCAATCATGTTCCAGTATGCAAATGCAAGGCTATGAATGAACTGTTTACCAGGGGACAGGTTTAAAGTGTCATTTTAAGCAACGTGCTGTTACTTTAAAAATAAATACCAACCCTCAGTGTGCACTACTGAGTGTGTGTGTGTGTGTGTGTGTGTGTGTGTGTGTGTACCGAAAAGGCCTGAGGCATGAAAGGACGTCTTCGGGCCAGTTTCTTCCGGTCTCTCTCCAGCTTCTCTCTCTGAGCCAGCTGCTGATAATACTCAATCAGTTTATTAATCTGAGGAAGCAAAGGACGCAGGGACACCGCGGTTCATTATAGAAATAAACACATAATTAAATATAAAGCGAGTTTCTCACCGCTGCCGGAGACACTTACCCTCTGAGTGTGAGGAGTCTCGGGTTCCTGCCATCCTCCACTGGCTACACACACACACAAACACACAATTTATTTGATCATCTTTACAGCACATAAAAAGAATACAGCTTTAAAAGTTAATAACCTGATGATCTAATTAAAGTCCTAATTTACACAAAAACCTCAAAGTGTGTGTATATGTCTTCTCATGCAGGAGGAGGAGGAGACAGACAGACAGACAGACAATCACTGACTCACCCACAGACTTGTCAGCCATGCCAACGTCACGCGAGGTCCAGCGGCAGAAGCCGCAGGCGAGGTAATACGCCTTCTTCATGGTGGTCTTTGTGGGGTCATCGGGCAGCGGCGCCGGGATGTTGGTGGCTCGCGTGGACAGTGTGTGCATGCAGCACGGGCAATCGAAACAGTTCGCACATCTGGAAGGTGTTAAAAACAGCAGCTGTTATTTCTCAGTTTGAAATGTGAAAATCTTCTGCGGCTCACGCAAACCTTAATAAATGAGATAAATTAAGAATATAACGTTTGTTTTATTAGTCCTGTTTACTCTTACATCAGAAATGTTTCGATGCAAATTTTAAACGTAATCTTTTTATTTATTTGTTATAATGATGTGTCACAGCCCACTCGCAGTAGCCCTACAGGCCACCTCGAGGTGGTATCGCAAAGTTGAGACCAGTTTTTTAACAAGCCAACAGATGGCAGCACAAGTCACAGTGAGCACCGACCTTCATAAGTCAGCGTGCCAAAAGACATCGATGCTATTGTGACCACGTCTGCCATTTCATCATGGACAGCAAGTTAGAAGAAAAATCAAACGTGAAATTCTGTGTGAAACTGGGCAAATCTGCCACAGAGACATTCAAAATGATTCAGCAGGATTACGGCGATGCTGCAACGAGTCATTTGAGATGTTTTGAGAGCGAAAGAAGATCACTGGAAGTCGACGGGAGAACAGGATGATGGTCGGAGAACAATCCACGACACTGCTGTCGTTGTGTGATACGGAACAGTCCAGACAGTTCTCATATGTGATCTGAACATGCGAAGTTCGTCGCCAGGCTGCTGATCCAGTAACAGAAGGAACATCAGGTCGAGGTCTGCGTGAACTCCGTCAGCGTGCCGTGGTCGCACAGTCCTTCATGTCGAGAACGGTCGTCGTCTTTTTTTAACATTTGCAGCATTGAGCATCAAGAATTCGCTCAGACCATCAGCGGCGAATTCTACTGCCAGGTTTTAAGGCGTCTAACGGAGGACATGTGGCGAAAGCAACCGAATCTGTGGTGTGCAAATCTTGACATTTTTTTAAAATCACCCCATAAATGGTGTTTGCTCAACTGTTGTATAAAAGCAATATCGCACACAAGGTATTAAGTATGTATTAAGTGTATACCGGTTCTTCTTGAGCTTCGCCTCAGCTGATGGCATGCTCTCCAGACAACTGGGGCAGTAATGAGAGTCAACCTGAATAACACACACACACACACACACACACACATGTATATATATATATATATATATATATATATATATATGTTAGTTAACATACAGTAGAACTTCATTGCAGAGAAGAACAATGACAATTTAATATTTAACAGCTACAAAAATAGCACAATATTGCTCAGGATGTTCCTTAATTTATTATTATTATTATTATTATTATTATTATTATTGTTGTTGTTGTTAGCTGTATCAGAGAGAGTTAGCCGGGTGTGGTGATGCTTAGCCGGCTAGCTAACTAGCTATATTTATTTAAGTGTTTGATTAATAAATATAGAAAACAACGTTTGTGATTAGAAATTTTCCAAACAAAATGTGTTTTTTTCCCATTAATTATCTATAAATATCTCGAAATTTATAAAATTCGTGAAAGATCATCATGCTAGCTAGTGTCAATGAATGAAAACAGTTAAACAGACAGCTGAGGCGCCCAATTGAGTCGCGAGTTTCCCCGAACTGACACGTCATACAGCCAATCACACGTCAGGACGGAGCACAAGTAGGCGGGGCAGCAAGCATCCTAGGTTGTGGTGCTGATGATGATAACGATGATGTATTCATCCGTCTCTAAGGCGTCCATTAAAAAGAAAGCTTGATAGAGACAACACTTACTTCATGTGACACGCACTCAAGTGAGCGCAGCTCGCTGCAGTACCGGCAGAAATAGAGCTGAGAGAGCGGGGCGCGGATCTTCTTCTCCCCGCGCACCAGATACACAGCCCTGTCCGGCTGCAGGAGAGACGCCATGTCTGAACCGTGACTCCTATTTTTCCCTTCTCACCGCGTTATTTTCCCCGACAAACCCCGCCTCCTGACTCATGATTGGCTTGTTGTTTTAACTGACAAGCGATTCGTTAAGTAAGACGCAGGGTACAAAGAAGTCTAGCCAATCCGAAGCAGGAAGGCGGAGATTCTGAAATTCCTCCTTCTGTTGACTCGACAGCGCCTCTTGCTGATCTGCTGTTTTTATTTCTTCGTAGATTTACACCGAGCTGCCATTTTATGTTAAAAACTACAACACTGGTCATTTTAAAATGCTGCACTGTAAACCCAGGAGTTGGTATTTATTAGTGTTTGAAAAAAGACTATTTGTTGTCTCTTTGGCTACTTCTCAGTTCTTCTAACACCATGGTTCTGCCTCTACATCACCCTAATCTTGGTCCATTATGTTGCTTAGCAACCAGAACTACCTGTTAACTGACTGCACTGCATGAGGGAAAATAATTGTTTATTCTGAATAATCTTTATAATACTTTTACATTTTGGGTTGAATTAAACGTATTGCATTTATTCTGATACTGTTTCATTTATTTGTTATTTTATTTTCATTATGATTTTTTTTACTTACATGATTTGTTTTTGATGTTTATGCAGATTTTTTTGTTTCATTTTGATTAAATTCTGATTTTAATTTAAATTAAATAGCTTTTTATCCTGATTTGTTAATTATCTGATTCCATTCCATTTGAATAATAATCTTTTTCTGTTATTCTATTGTAAAGTTGGGTCCTTCAAGTCAAAGAGTACACAGTAAAAACTGCCTGTCTGCTTCACGTCTGAAACACTGGCCTCCCAGGAGCTCCATTAACATGTGGAAGTGGCTTGGAGCGAGGTCAGGACTGTACAGTGGATATGGCAATAACTCACAGCTGAGTTTCTGTAATGAGCAAGTGGTGTTGGTGAATGAGTGTGTGTGTGTGTGTGTGTGTGTGTGCAGCTCTGTACAGTTCTCACAGACAGATGCGTCTCCTCCACAAGTTATCCGTTGATTTTCAGGAATTAGGGATCAGGCATTCGACTCGCTGAATGTTCACTGAAAACAGCTGCAGTGGGCTCGTCAGAGGGTGCGCTTCAAGCTGAATAGACATTCACAGCCTTCTTTAAACATCGGCTAAGAGGCTCATCACCATACTGTGCTGGGAATCTGTAAATGTCAACAACTTTTTGCAAGTCCCGGTTTGACTTGAACGCCCCTCATATTATGACTCGATTCTGATTTGATTCTGATGCATATTTTCTCTGCCCCTGTAAATGTTAACGTTTGAACTGAGGAGCAACATGTTATATATACCAGAGAGAGAGAGTTTATCTGAGTTCAGACACACAGCTGTGTTGACACACACGAGAAAAATAAGTGAAGGCTTTATGGAGCTCCGTGTTCCTCTCCATGGCAACACCGGGTTCTTAAATGTAATTAGCAGCACTGTACGCTTCACTGGGTTTCATATATGTCTCTCTCTCTCTCTCTCTCTCTCTCTATCTATTTGTTTTCCTGTTCCTGTACTGGTAATCCGCATTCATCTAACATTAAGATCCAACATGACCCATTTCCTGTGGACCGTATGACCAGTTCCTGTTTTTTTTTTTTTTTTTAATGATCTTCACCATCAGAGTGAGTGCAGGATAAGCGAACACTTCTCAGCTGGACTGAGTGTCAGAGCTATAGGGGAGGCTTGATGGAGATCAGCGACTTGTTTTCATTTTCAAAGAAAAATTCACATTGTGCATTAAGGAAGTGTAGTTTTTCAATGAATATATAAGAATCAATTACATATAAATCAATAATATTTTTCAACAAGCATGCTCCTGGCATAAAGGTCATGAAAGGCTCCGTCTAAAGCACTTGCTCTGGATCCAGTTTTGACTCAGTCAAGATGACGACTTTAAGACGACTTATCCAAAGCAACTTACATTAACTTGCCTTTATATACACTACGTTTTAGGTCACTTTCTAACTCCATGATGGTTCCTGATGTTTATTTCTTTCTACATTGTAAAGTTTTGCTGAAAGCGTCCAAATAATGCATGAATCTCCTTTGAGCAGTTGATATTGAGATGTTTCTGCTACTTCTGCTCTGTAAAGACTTCATAACGCCTCTAATCTGAGCTGCTGTTAATTGGTCATTTTTCAGGCTGATAACTCTAAATGAACTTCTCGTCTGCAGCAGAGGGAGGTTTTGGTCTCGTCCTCCTGGGACGGCCTTCATGAGAGACAGTTTCATTATGGTGCTTGACGGATTTTGCAAATGCACTTGACAATACTGTTCTTGCAGGAACTATTACAGAAAGGCCGACCGCTGTGTCTTAAAATAACAACTAACTGGTGTTTTTCTTGTTGTTACGTAATTACCTAATTCCATATGTGTTATTTTATAGTTTTGAAATCCGCAGTATTGTTGTAGAATGTAGAAAATAAATCACTAAACAAAAACAAAGAAAGCGCAAGTGATCCCAAACTTTTGAACGGTAGTGTATACATATATGAGCATTTCATTCACAAAATTAACAGACACCTTCCTCAAACGCCCATCAGTGCCAACTTGGCGGTATTAGGGTTTGAACCTGTAACCTTCCGGTCAGTAGATCCACTGCCTTAACCACTGAGTTACCCCTGTTACGGTTAAGAGGTTAACCACCTCGCTCAAGGTCTCAGCAGAAGCAGCATGGCCATGATGAGATTTGAACTCGCACCCTACTGAAGCCCAATATTTTAATCACTACACATACAGTGCTAACGTGTTCACATGTACAAGTTTGCATCAGCATAAATCAGCACTCACTCGTACACCTACCAGCCATAGGTGCACATGCGAGCAACTCAATGCATTTAGGCACGTAGACATGGGCATGGACGATCTGCTGAAGTTCAAACCCAAGCATCAGAATGGGAAAGGAAGGTGATTTAAGTGGCTTTGAACATGGCATGTTTGTTGGTGCGAGGCGGGCTGGTCTGAAAAAGTGAAAATATCCAGTGAGGGCAGTTCTCTATTGGAAAATACCTTGTTGATGCCAGAGGTGAGAGGAACATGAGCTGGTTCGAGCTGATATCTGGTGTATTCTATGGCCCTTAGACGGCACTGCATCACATACAGGAGTGCTACTGTAATGGAAATCACAACATGGGCTCAGGAATACTTCCAGAATACTTCCAAATGGACTGTGGCAAAGCTGTTGAAGTTATTTTTTGGGAAACTGGCACGCCATGTCATCCGGACTAAAGAAGACAAGGACAACCCAAGTTGTTATCAGCGCTCAGTTCAGAAGCCTGCATCTCTGATGGTGTGAGGTTGCATGAGTGCGTGTGGCATGGGCAGCTTGCACATCTGGAAAGGCACCATCAATGCTGAAAGGTATATCCAAATTCTGGATATATCCAAACATATGCTCCCATCCAGACGTCGTCTCTTTCATTTTCCAACATGACAATGCCAGACCACATACTGCATCATTTACAACATCTCCTGCGTAGGAGAAGGACCCGGGTACTGAAACAGCCAGCCTGCAGTCCAGATCTTTCACCCATAGAAAACATTTGGCGCATCATAAAGAGGAAGATGCGACAAAGAAGACTTAAGACAGTTGAACAACTAGAAGCCTATATTAGACAAGAATGGGACAACTTTCCTATTCCTAAACTTGAGCAACTTGTCTCCTCAGTCCCCAGACATTTGCAGACTGTTATAAAAAGGAAGAGGTGATTCCAACTTTTTTAAGATGTGTTGATGCCATGAAATTTAAAATCAACTTATTTCCCCCTTAGAATGATACATTTTCTCAGTTTAAACATTTAATATGTCATCTATAATCTATTCTGAAAATTTGAAACTTCCACATCATTGCATTCCGTTTTTATTCACAATATGTAGAGTGTCCCAACTTTTTTGGAATGGGGTTTGTATGATACGAAGAAATAAGGCAGTTCTGAAGGACAAACAGGGTCCTGACCAGTACTAGTGTGAGGTGTACCCAGTGAGAGTGTATATATGTATAAAAATGTCTTTCTAGAGGGAACCATTAGAGGTTTGATGATGTGATGATGTCGTCTCTGTGCTTCTGCGATAAGGCTATGAGGGAGTTAATGCAGAAATGTTTGGTCTCACACCACACATGGGGGCAAAGATCACCGTTATACGCAATGTCTACATTAAGTGGAGTATTACACAACACACACACACACACACACACACACACACACACACACATAATCATTAGCCATCTAAATATACACCCACTTCATATGTACACAGCGCACACACACACTCACACATACAGTGTGTGTGTGTATATATATATATATATATATATATATATATATATATATATATATATATATATAATTATATATATATATACACACACATATATAAGTTTCTACCTCCAGAATATTTTACAGAGATTGTTTTTCCTCAAACACACAAACTGAACAACATGTCACTGTATAGAAGGGTTTATTTGTTACAGAATGTAGGTGTTAAACAGTCTAGGTGTGTAATTAAGTGTGAATTTTAGCACACAGCAGGTTATATCTCACATAACACACAAACTCCTGTTGCATTTCTGACAGTCAACAGCTACTGACTGACTCATGGCTCTGTCACCACAGGTTGCCAGATCTACTCTTTTAACACACCTGTCTGACCTAATTCAGGAACAAATCAAAATGATAAATATAAAAAATAATTAATATTAAACACACAATCAAACTAGGAACAGAATCGGAAATCTAAAGAACAAAAAAAAAACAGAATTAAAGTAAAAAATCTAAATGAAATAAATAACAGAATCAGGATCAACATAAAAAAAAGATCCACCAATCAGCCATAATTTTTTTTCTTTTCATTTTTTAATTTAATTTCTTTTTTACTTTTTTACATTTTTAATTTTTTTTAATTTATATTTAATTTATTTTTTAATTTTTTAATATAATAATAGCTTAATGTTGGTTCTTTCCCCCTTGGGGAATGACTCTACAACACCTCTGAGGGAGTGCTGTGGTGTCTGACATTGGCACTGGTTCCTTTGGATGTTGTCGGGCCTCCGTGGATCGGATATGTTTGTCTGGTTCATCCCACACATGCTCAATCACATCAGGATCTGAGGAGTTTGGAGACTGGGTTACAGGCCCTGGAATCGTTGCCCGCCGGGCCCCATAATCAGCGGGTTGTGGTGTCCTGGGTGTCCTGGTGCCTTTCTCATCTGTTTTTGATCATTTGGGTTTGCATCGGCTTTTCTGTAGAATCGGACCACACGGGTTCGCCTTTGGTGCCCACAGGAATAAATGAGACTTGAGTTCCCATGAACCTATGGGTATATAATTAATAATCAGTTATTATTATGTGGTGATAATGTTAGGGCTGATCAGTATAGAATCAAATAAAGGGAAAATAGAATCAAAATAAAACATTTTTATCAATTAATTAAAATAAAAATGAGCATCCAAATTTCAGGATACTCTGGTTTACAGCATCTGCCTTGGATGATCCACCTATCCACACACACACACACACACATATATATATATATATATATATATATATATATAATGTATTTATTTTCTACATTCTATTACATTACTGGAGATTTAAAAAAGTATTTTTAAAAAACCACACATATAGCATTATATAATGAAATAACAACAGCAAGAGTCAGTTGTTATTTTAAGACATGTAGGTCATCTGTTCTGGAATAGTTCTTGCAAGATACTGTACATCTCAATATCAACTGTTCTAAGGAGATTATTGTATACTTTGGATGCCTTCAGGATTGCTGTACAGCATAGAAAGAAAGAAATAAAAAAAAGATGAAAAAGGACTATGGAATTAGTAGGGATGTGCAAACTTTTGACTGTGTGTATGCTTATTTAACATTTATGGAGGCGTCCGCAGTGTCAAGCACTTCATTACAATTATAATTAAGTATCCGGACACTTACTTACTCATTTTCTATACTGCTTCATCATGTAACAGGAGGCCTTGATCTCAGGGGACTTAGCACTGAATGGTGTTCTCTGAGATCTGGGGGTGTGTTTTATCCAGATGTAAGGAGGATTTATGTCATGCACCATCTGGCAACCCTGTTCTGCCAGCTCAGAGCAGAGGAGACGGACTGCATCGATCCAGCTGATTTACACACAGAAACAGGGGTGTTGAGGAAGAGACACCCAGAGAGAGAGAGAGAGAGAGAGAAGAGAGAGAGAGAGAGTTTCTCCTGATGGAGACCCAGAAGAACCTCTGGGTCTCGGTTCTGCTCCTGGGAGCTGTTTCCCAACTGCTGAGAGTCAGTGCTGGATGCAACACTCGGGTACTGTATGTCTCTTATTAAATAACAAACCCATATGCTGTTCGTATGGCGGCTTACTGTATAACGCTGCGTGACCGCTGAACGCGCGCGCGCCGGAGCGCGAGCTGGGAATACGCGCGTGCGGGCGCGCGCTCCGTGTGACTGTGGTTTCAAAATTAAATTTTAAAAAAAATATATATATAAATATATATAAAATATATAAATATATAAAAATATATAAATATAAATTTTATAATAATAATAATATGGATGACGTCATATGTTTTTTTTTTACACTTTGCATGATGTTCTATATGTTAAAAAAATAAAGAAGTATATAGTATATTGTTAAATTATTCCTGAAAATGTGTTTTTATTCATCTCAGCTAATAGAGTCTTGAGAAAAAGAAAATGCTTAGTGTAAATCTATCTATCTATCTATCTATCTATCTATCTATCTATCAGAAAGCTGATTGCCATGGCAGTACATTTGATAAATGTTCACATACTGTATAATGACAATAAGTTGATCATTATTAGTTTTCCTTTTACAGTAATGTGGCCACTGAAGCAAAAAAAAAAAAAAAAGAAAGAAAGAAAAAACTAGACGAATTGTGTTATAATTATAATCCCTACAGCCCAATACAGCTGCTTATCTGCTTAATTTTGCTTCACGTTCAAAAAGACATTTACTCGAGTATGTACAAGTGCCTCAAAAAACACACTTCAGGGATTTTGGAGGTGGGGTGAGTTTAGATCACTTACAGTAAGCATAAACAAACATGACGCAAACATGAACAAAGGGTCACGGTTAGGGTGCTGGACTACTGATCAGAAGGTCCCAAGTTCAAAGCCCAGTACCACTGTTGAGTTCTTGAGTAAGACCCTTAACCCTTAATGAGATAAATGAGATAAACACTTCAGTGATTAAGGATATGGTGTCTGCCAGATGTTGTAAATGTGAACAGGTTGAATGTAACTATAACCATGGACTAGGGTTACTGTACGTGACCATAACAAAACCAACATACAACTATAAAAACAACAAAAATACAACTGGGACCAGCTGCACACTTAAATAGAGGTGGTAATAAGGATAAAACGAGACACAAGTGATGTGACAACTGACAAACTTTGGCTGACTGGAGGTGTAGTCCGATTCAAGCGAAATAAGACATACTGTACTGTACTTGCATTTTTTTAACTTAAGGAAAACAAATCTCTTTAAAAATTTAAAAATCTCTTCTTCCTGATCTACTCAGAATTAGCCATTCTCAATGAAGGTAGTGTAAAGACCTCACAAAATAGTTGGAGTAGGTGTTTTATATCCAGGATTCTCATATGTGGTTCTGTCTATCCAATGAGCTTGTGGATCTTCTGCACTTGGTGAGCTAAATCAGACAAGCTTGAGACTTGAACTAGTGTTGGGCAGTATGACAAAAAAGTCACTGGTCTCGTAGACTTTTATACACTACACAATATCTATTGCGGTTTAACTGCCAACTAGACGTCGTTCGGTCTTTAATTTAAAGGTCCCCTAATTTTACTATTTCTTTACCACAGGTCGCAGAGCTCATCAAAGTGTCTCTGTAAACATTCCAGTGTAAACATCCCTGAGACAAGACATGCTTTTACATCTTAAATTTTAACCTTTCTTTCACTCCTCTTCCAAACATGCCATTTCAGTGTCTATGTAAATGAGCTACTGCTGAGCCACGACCCTCCAGAGACCAGCAGAGCTGAGCAGCAACCCGGGGGGAGGGGCTCTTCTTACATGAGGTCACACAAATCTAACAGCCTTGTTTAAGTTTCATCCAATATAATAATGGAAAAAGGGGGGGAAAAGGCAAGAAATGTTTGTTAATTGTCTGGACACGCACACTGGAGAACCATTTATGAATGTTATAAGACATAAAAAACATTTAAAGGTTCATTATGATATCCATTTCCTTCATTCCAGTGTGTTACATTTCCCAGGAGCAGTATTGTTGACTGAGGCGGTGCCGGGTGTTGCCCAATGTTTAACTACTCTCGTTATATTTATTTTTCTTATGTACTGTATGATTATTTTATGAGTGTTTAAATTTCATGCAGTCCAATTTAGAACCCGGTTTATTCCTGGCAGCGGTGGTGTGTATAATTTAGAGCAATTATTGACACACTAAGGACATGCTGTTACTTTAACAGAAGGGCTGTTTGGTTAGGCAGGCTATATCGACTGCAACAAATTTACAAAAAAAAACACTGTTATGGTGTTGCTTTTAAGAGTTTCAGAGTAACAGGGTTTGGGGGTGCGGATACTTATGCAATCACAAATTAATATTTTTTTATACATAATTCAATTCAATTCAATTTTATTTGTATAGCGCTTTTAACAATTGTCATTGTCTCAAAACAGCTTTACACAATCAAAAGAATTATTTGAGTTTGTATGGAATGTGAATGTGTGTGGATCAAAATGGTCAGATAGTCCCTGGTGAGCAAGCCCGAGGGCGACAGTGGCAAGGAAAAACTCCCTGAGATGGTGATAGGAAGAAACCTTGAGAGGAACCAGACTCAACAGGGAACCCATCCTCATCTGGGTGAAACAGATAGCAGGAAATGATCTGCATTTATACAGTGTGTTAGGTGGCAGCCAGTTCAGCTATAATAGTTGATGTTAATTGATGTTAAAATGGAGTCCAGTAGTTATTGGAGACTTGTAGAAAGTTCCAGTACTGAACTATCGAATTGTCAAGTCCTCAGAGAAACAGTTGCTAACACCAGTCGAGGCCAGAACCATCTTCTAAGTAGATAGAATCATCCCCAGACACCAGACGCATCCCAAAGAGACACACGGGGCATCCATGTGACAAGACCTCCAACCAGAAACGGGGCACCAGGATGGATCAGACAGGTCCGGAGGGCAGAGGGAGTCTGGATCACTGGCAGCTCAGGAATGACATGTGTAGCTCGACAGAGAGAGAGAGAGAGAAAGAGTGAAAGGGGGAGACAGTGGGAGAGAGGAAAGAGAAAGAGTTAGGTATGGCAGAAAGATGGCAGTTAGGTATGGTCACAGTCACATAATGTATAATGTGAATGTATATTTACTGTAGAGTGCAAGCAGGGACTCCGGCAGGACTAACTATGACAGCATAACTAAAAGGCAGAGCCAGAAGGAAACACAAACATGAGGGCTCCCTGAGATGTAAAGCAAACAATCACCTCACCATCAACAAACCTGAGTGATCAAATGAGAGTGAGGAAGACAGCATCTAAACATACCAGTTCACCATAATACTCTATGTCCATGAGTCCCCCAGATCTGCTCCTTTACCTTATGGCAAATCTATTTATAAAAATGCTTGGCTAAATAAATAGGTTTTTAGCCTAGACTTAAACACTGAGACTGTGTCTGAGTCCCGAACACTATTTGGAAGACTATTCCATAATTTTGGGGCTTTGTAAGAAAAAGCTCTGCCACAGCTGTAGTTTTCATAATACGCGGTACTGACAAGCAGCCTGCATCCTTTGATCGAAGCAGGCGTAGCGGATCGTAAGACACTAGCAGTTCGCTCAGATACTGCGGCGCGAGACCATTTAATGCCTTATATGTCAAGAGTAGTACTTTAAAATCAATGCGAAATTTCACAGGGAGCTAATGTAGTGAAGATAGGATAGGGGTGATGTGCTCATATCTTCTGGTTCTAGTGAGGACTCTCGCTGCTGCATTCTGGACTAGCTGAAGCTTGTTTATGCACCTAGTTGAACACCCAGACAGTAAGGCATTACAATAGTCCAACCTAGAAGTGATAAAAGCATGAACTAGTTTTTCTGCATCGTTTAGCGACAATATATTTCTTATCTTGGCAATATTTCTGAGGTGAAAGAATGCTATCCTGGTAATATTATCTACATGAGCTTCAAATGAAAGGCTGGAATCTATAATCACGCCGAGGTCTTTTACTGTTGCACTTGACGGAACAGAAAGGCCATCTAAAGTTACGGTGTGATCTAAAATTTTACTCCTAGCTGTATGCGGTCCTATGACTAGAATTTCTGTCTTATCCGGATTAAGCAGAAGGAAGTTAATTAGCATCCAATTTCTTATGTCCTGCACACATTGCTCAACTTTAGTAAGCTGGTTTTTCTCATCAGGTTTTGCTGAGACATGTAACTGTGTGTCGTCAGCATAACAATGAAAACTAATACCATGCTTACGGATTATGTTGCCCAGAGGAAGCATGTAAAGGAAAAAAAGCAGTGGACCTAAAACTGAACCCTGCGGAACGCCAAACTCCACTAGAGAGCATGCAGAATAATCACCATTTAAGTCTACATACTGATAACGATCGGTCAAATAGGATCTGAGCCAGGAGAGGGCTGTACCCTTAATTCCTACTACATTTTCTAATCTGTGAAGAAGAATAGCATGATCAATGGTGTCAAAAGCTGCACTGAGGTCGAGTAATACAAGCATAGTTACACAACCCTGATCAGAGGCCAATAGGAGGTCATTTACTACTTTAACGAGTGCTGTTTCTGTGCTATGATGAGGCCTAAATCCTGACTGATACAGTTCATGTATGCCATTTCTATGTAGATATGAGCATAGCTGCTCCGCTACTATCTTTTCCAGGATTTTAGAGATAAAGGGGAGGTTTGATATTGGCCTGTAATTAAACAGCTGACAGGGGTCGAGGTCAGGTTTCTTAATTATTGGTTTGATAACTGCTACTTTAAAAGATTTTGGAACATAACCACTGCTGAGTGAGGAATTAATTATTCTCAACAGCGGTTCTGTTATTACTGGTACTATCTGTTTAAGAAAATGTGTCGGTATAGGATCTAATATACAGGTTGATGAATTTGCAGAAGAGATGAGTGAAATTAGTTCATTCTCTTCAAGAGGAGTAAAGTATTCTAGGTTTGAATCTGACATGGCTAGGTTAACATCTGTATCAATTACATTGTTCGGTTTCAAAGCCTCAATTTTATGCCTGATATTTACAAACCGGATTCCAAAAAAGTTGGGACACTAAACAAATTGTGAAAAAAACTGAATGCAATGATGTGGAGATGGCAAATGTCAGTATTTTATTCAGAATAGAACATAAATCACGGAACAAAAGTTTAAACTGAGAAAATGTATCATTTTAAGGGAAAAATATGGTGAATCAAAATGTCATGGTGTCAACAAATACCAAAAAAGTTGGGACAAGGCCATTTTCACCACTGGCATCTCCCCTTCTTCTTACAACACTCAACAGACGTCTGGGGACCGAGGAGACCAGTTTCTCAAGTTTAGAAATAGGAATGCTCTCCCATTCTTGTCTAATACAGGCCTCTAACTGTTCAATCGTCTTGGGCCTTCTTTGTCGCACCTTCCTCTTTATGATGCGTCAAATGTTCTCTATAGGGGAAAGATCTGGACTGCAGACTGGCCATTTCAGTACCCGGATCCTTCTCCTACGCAGCCATGATGTTGTGATTGATGCAGAATGTGCTCTGGCATTATCTTGTTGAAAAATGCAGGGTCTTCCCTGAAAGAGATGACGTCTGGATGGGAGCGTATGTTGTTCTAGAACCTGAATATATTTTTATGCATTGATGGTGCCTTTCCAGACATGCAAGCTGCCCATGCCACACGCACTCATGCAACCCCATACCATTAGAGATGCAGGCGTCTGAACTGAGCGCTGATAACAACTTGGGTTGTCCTTGTCCTCTTTGGTCCGGATGACATGGCGTCCCACATTTCCAACAAGAACTTCGAATCGTGACTCGTCTGACCACAGAACAGTCTTCCATTTTGCCACACTCCATTTTAAATGATCCCTGGCCCAATGAAAACGCCTGTGCTTGTGGATCTTGCTTAGAAATGGCTTCTTCTTTGCACTGTAGAGTTTCAGCTGGCAACGGCGGATGGCACGGTGGATTGTGTTCACTGACGATGGTTTCTGGAAGTATTCCTGAGCCCATTCTGTGATTTCCTTTACAGTAGCATTCCTGTTTGTGGTGCAGTGTCGTTTAAGGGCCCGGAGATCACGGGCATCCAGTATGGTTTTACGCCCTTGACCCTTACGCACAGAGATTGTTCCAGATTCTCTGAATCTTCGGATGATATTATGCACAGTTGATGATGATAACTGCAAAGTCTTTGCAATTTTTCGCTGGGTAACACCTTTCTGATATTGCTCCACTATCTTTCTGCGCAACATTGTGGGAATTGGTGATCCTCTACCCATCTTGGCTTCTGAGAGACACTGCCACTCTGAGAAGCTCTTTTTATACCCAATCATGTTGCCAATTAACCTAATTACTGTTAATTGGTCTTCCAGCTCTTCGTTATGCTCAAATTTACTTTTTCCAGCCTCTTATTGCTACTTGTCCCAACTTTTTTGGGATTTGTTGACCCTGTGAAATTTGGAATTAACATATTTTTCCTTTAAAATGATACATTTTCTTGGATTAAACTTTTGATCTGTCATCTATGTTCTATTCTGAATAAAATATTGACATTTGCCATCTCCACTTCATTGCATTCAGTTTTTATTCACAATTTGTTTAGTGTCCCAACTTTTTTGGAATCCGGTTTGTATAATTTTATTATTTAATAAGTTCATGAAGTCCTTACTATTGCATGATGTTGTTGTGGAGATTTCTGTAGTGGTCTTATTTCTGGTTAATTTGGCTACGGTATTAAATAAAAATCTAGGATTATTTTTATTTTCTTCTATAAGAGTGGAGAGATACGTTGATCTAGCTACACTAAGAGCTTTCCTATAGTTCAGGATGCTCTCTTTCCATGCTATTTGAAATACCAACAATTTAGTTTGACCCCATTTACGCTCTAATTTCCGAGCGGAAATTTTTACTTTTACTTCCTGTTTGGTGTGTGTGTATCATTTCCTTAAAGGGCTATTGCTTCTCAACAGGATGAGGATGTTTGCCCCTTTCACAGGTTATTTACTGATTATATATATAAAAAAAGTAATCACTATTAAAATCTATTTAGATTTCATGTTGAATGATAGAAAATTCATCAATTGATTGAATTACCTCACACTACAAAGAGTCAACACTACAAGATAGACCAGAGTCCATTGTCCTAACTCAGAATTCTGATATAATAATACATAATGAATAATAATACCTGATAATAGTACACATAACACTAAAATGATAAATGTTCTGAGTTGTTGTATTTTTAATTTCAGAATGAGTTCAGTTGTACTGAATCTGTTATTTTTCAATGTCATGTGGTAAGAGGCTTGAATTTAAGTTCAATAAGCAGAATATACTGTTCATGTTTGCATGTTTTTATATTGGGATCTTAACAGTACTGAATATTTGACTACTACTATAGTGATACAGTGTATGCTGTCATTTCTAAGTAAATCTAGATATAACAAATATTAACGTATCATGGTGAAGAAAAAACTGCGATTTTCTGGTAACAAAATTGTGGCGAGTAAAAAGGCTGAATGGCGAGTGACTCCGGAAATCCACTAACCACATCGGCCAGTGAGCAGAAAAGGTAACGTCAAACCCTGATATAGTAGTGTTCATTTCGTGGATGTTACACCCTCAGTCATCTTTAACTCTTCGTCATCAGAGCAGTGTTCCTCGGGCCAAAGCGAAGAGACGATATTTGGGCCCATTTTCTTTATATTAAACCGGAGAAAAAAAGCAGATGTGTCGTAATATAGGAGGGGAAACAGTGTGGGAAACAAAAATACCACAAGCCTGAAGAGACGCATCAAGGCATACCATAATAATCACCCAGTTTTACAGCATCTCTGTGGTAATTATGTTTCGTTACATGTGACATATTTTATTTGATTTTATATTATAGCTAAACTATTCTTTAATCCATTAAGTCAATAGCTATCAAATGATTGTGACCCACAGGAGCTACAGTGTGTAACAGTCCAAACAGTGTGTAAAGGTTTCAGAACACTGTCTTGTCCGTACTGCTCCTATTGTTTTGTAGTTAAAAAATATAGACATGAAGTTGTTGTGATGGTGAAAAATAAATACAGTTAGCTGAAAACATCAGATGAAAAGATAACATTTAAATGTTAAGATAATTATTTTGTGAAAAACTAAAAAAAAAAGGGTTTTGACTTGACGAGATTGACTGTAGGGTTAATTAATAATAATAATCTTATTGCTAAAATGTCACATTTTCCGATTTATTGACTAAAACTAGACTAAAATTAAACTTAAGGGTTCCTTTGAACTAAACTAAAGCTAAACTAAAATGGCCGACTTTTAGTCGCTAAAACTTGATTAAAACAAAAATAGAGTAGGATACATAAGACATAAGACTAAAATTGGAAACAGCTGACAGAAATTAACACTACTACCTAGACAATGTTTGTTGGACGTACAAACAAATCGGACTTACGAACAAGCTCTCAGTATGGAACCTGTTCGTATGTAGGGGACTTACTGTACTGCCTCTTCAGTTAACCTGGCACATTTAAGTTAGTTTCAAGCTACGAACATATAACTGACTTTTGATGATCGGAAGCTCTTGACCTTGTACTTGTTACCTAAACATGTTTGACGCATGAGTATGAAGCATAGTAACAATGTTTGTGGGTTTTTTTTGTACCAGATATGTGACCAGGCCGTAGACGGCTCCATATTCGACTATGGAGCGAAGTCCTTGACTGAAGGTGAGCACATTCCCTTCCGTCAGTATGCTGGGAAGTACGTCCTCGTCGTCAACGTGGCCACCTTCTGAGGACTAACCTTCCAGTATTTGGGTACGACTTCATACATTCGATACTTTGAACCTCATAGCATGACATGGTCAATGTCAATATTTGTGCTCTGGTCTGTGATCACTGGTCATTCCTTTGCTGCTTTTCCTTATCATGTAAAAAAAAAATGGCCAAACCAACAAAAGCCATGATATGTCTTTCCTAATTTCTTTAAAGTACAGTTTTGTTTTGTTTTTTCATTTACAGAACTGAATGCACTATACGATGAGCTGAAAGATCTGGGCTTCACCATTCTCGGATTCCCTTGCAACCAGTTCGGGAAACAGGAGCCCGGGTATAATCATGAGATCCTGCCCATGCTGAAGTGAGTAGAGCTTTGAGTGTAGTTTTTTTTTAGGCTGTATGGAAATTATAACTTGAGGCTGACTTGGGGAAGGAAATCATTCAGCACTTTTTAATCAGAGAAGGCAGCTTGTTAGCAGGAAGAGCCTTTTCACAATCGGCATGTGACCTTGCAGAAATGGTTCAGCGGTCATAATAATTCCACCTCTTATTCATCACTTCATAATTACTCTGATTCTTATAGGAGAGATCAGGTTACCTCACTGCTTACTTAATTACTCAAAAGTAAAACAGGAATTTGCACTTTATCTTTATCATAATCTAAATGTAATGAATCAGCCAAGACAGTTCTTTAGAATTCTTCCTTAGGATTAGGAAGCCCGATGGGTACCAGTTTGATATTGTGCAAGCTCCATGCTTACCTCTTCACATGGTTAAGTTTTTTCATAGCGCCTTGCTACTGTCTAGAGACCCACTCAAGGGTTGTATAACAATGGATTTTGTAAAAGAGACAGCTACATTCCACAATAAAACCCCCGTTTCCTTTGACTTACTGCAACTTCCTGATCCCCAGTCCATCCTCAACCTATATACTCTTGTTCCAAGCCCATTGGCACCTTTGGCCAACCTCACTCATGCAGTCTCATCATCTCCCTGATCTCCTCAGCATCAGTTATTCTCAATGAATTTAGTGTAAAGACTTCACAAAGAAGGCAGCATGGTGGTATAGTGGTTAGCACCGCTGCCTTGCACCTCCAGAGTCTGGGTTCGATTCGCACCTTGGAGTCTCTATGCATGGAGTTTGCATGTTCTCCCCGTACCTGGTTGGTTTCCTCTGGGTGCTCCAGTTTTCTTCCATAGTCTAAAGACATGCAGTTTGGCTAATTGGCGTTCCCAGGCATCTGTGACCTCCTATACAGGATAAAGTGGTGACGTCATGAATGAAGCTTGATATGGTCCATAAACAGGAAGTGACTGAGGAACTGGAAAAGAACTTCTTACAGTGTTATCAGTTGCACCATGTTTACAAGCACGTATTAACCCAATAAAACAAAAGTACACTGTAAAGACCTATAACGTGCCCACAGTTACTGGTGGGATAATAAAACTTGGCTGTTCTTGATATGGTATTTCTCTGGTTGCTTTCACAGGCATATCCGTCCAGGCAAAGGATTTGTTCCAAACTTCCAGCTCTTTGAAACCGGTGATGTGAACGGCATTAACGAGCAAAGCGTTTTCACTTTCCTGAAGGTAATGACCCATGTGGTAACAACAACCCAAGTTTGATGCTTACACGTCTTGTGTTACACAGTAGTCCATGAACCAGACGGCTCGAAAAGAGCACAGTCACTGCAAAGCCACAGTAAGATCTTTACAAAAGGGAGGACATGTGTAGACTATTATTCGCGATCGTGGAATAGCGGTCGATCGTGCATGAGGCCTTGATGCACTTAAAACCCAAACTGGTCGAGTGAATGTGGAGCTAAATTAAAATGGGATTAACATAATCCTTCTTTCTTTGCTTATTCAGAATGCCTGCCCACCTGCTGGAGACAGCTTTGGAAACCCCACCGGCAGGCTGTTTTGGGAACCGCTGAAAGTCAATGACATCAAGTGGAACTTTGAGAAGTTTCTGGTGGGCCCTGATGGAAAGCCACTGATGAGGTGGTTCCCGAGGGTGAACGTTTCCGAAGTCCGGGCCGACATCATAAAACTCCTCAACACCCGAAATTCAGAAAACTAATCTAGAAAAAAAAAAAACCTCCACTATTACACTGTGCTATATTTGTATCTGTCCAGGTGTTTAGATGATGTTCTGTCGCGCTTTCCGCTAGAACACACCCGATTCATCTCACAGAAAGAACAAGCTGTGAGCGGATTCAGGTCTGTTGAGATTATGAACCATTCAGGTGTGCAGAATTGTAGTCCTTCAGTCTTGCTTCATGTAGGAGATAGCTTTATATGAAACCATAAATAAAAGTGGTTCCTCGAGTGAGGCAGGTAGGAGCATGGCGCCATTTTGGTGGTTCTGGAGATCCAGGCATGTTCATGAAGATCAGGTTTAAAAGCAGGAATTTCTGCAAAGCCTGATTGGAGACTGGGGGGGATAAGAGCAGCTTTTCAGTGCATTCAGGCTGCTCGGTTCTACTCAGACATGTTTGGTTCTCCAGGGAGACCCTTCACACCCTGCTCCTACCTGCAAAGAGGATCCTGTCAATAAAGCATTAAAGAAAATCTGATGTTTTGGCTTATTCATTTTCTTTAGACAGATCTCGTTTTTGCACAGACTTCTTCGTAGAACAGACGTTTCCGTGTCCGTCCTCATCTCATGCCACAGATTCCTTTTTCTTGTTATTTGGTACAACAGTATATTTACAGCATTTGGTAGGCGGCACCATTATCCAGAGCAACTGACATTTTTCATCTCATTATACAGTTGTGTTCAAAATAATAGCAGTCAAAGAACATCGAAAGTTACCCGTCAGTACTGTTACTATTAGAAGACGGCTATGTGAAGTCAAGCTATCAGCAAGACGCCACCACAAAGTCCCATTGTTGGAAAAAAAGACATTTGCTGAAGAGCTTACAGTTCGCCAAAGAACACACTGACTGGCCTATAGAGAAATGGTGCAATATTTTGTGGACTGATGAAAGCAAGATTGTTCTTTTTGGGTCTAGGGGACACAAAAGGACAGTGAAGCATGGAGGAATCACAAGCATCATGATATGGGGATGTAGCTTCTCGTACTATGGTGTTGGGTCTATTCATTACATTTCAGGGATCATGGATCAATTTGAGTACATCAGAATACTTAAAGAGGTCATGATGCCGAAGAGGAAATGCTCTTGAAATGGGTGTTTCAACAAGACAACGACCCCAAACACACCAGTAAGCGAGCAGCATCTTGGTTCCAGACCAACAAGATTGACGTTATGGAGTGACCAGCCCAATCCCCAGACCTTAATCCAATAGAAAACTTGTGGCCTGACATTAAAAATGCTGTTTCTGCGGCAAAACCAAGAAATGCAGAGGAATTGTGGCGTGTAGTACAATTGTCACAGATGGGTCTCTAGTGGACTTCTAACAGTTGTTGAACACAAGATACACAACCCACTAATCAGCATTGTAGACATACTGTACTGTGGTTGACGATCAAAATCTTTTGCTGTTACGAACAGACCTTCCAGATCCCATCAATCCATCCAGATCCCAAACCCTTTGATGTGTATCTGATGAGAACCTGCAATTCTAAAGATTAAACAAGAAGAACTTCTGGTTCCGGTTAGACTGTAACTGTAGTTCTAAACGTACATACACAAGATTGGGTAGAAATCATAGCTCCATTAGCACATTAAAAAAAAAATTTTATGAGATGAAAAATTAATTTAAAAAAATAAAAAAATACATCTCAAATTACAAATCATTCCTGTCGAATTAATCATAAAACTGTAACGCAAAGGAATGTTTCTTCTAACCAAGTATTTCATGTACATTGTGTGCGTATATACATATATATATATATACACACACACACACACACACTATATACACACACTTCAACAGACTTTCAACTTCAAGGCATGAGACTCAGACTCGTGAAATACACGACAGACATCAGGACATTAAGAATATATTTATTATGATTATCAAATACAAAAAGATTCACAAGATGTGCTTTCGCCTATTAGAAGGAAAAACAAACAAAACAAACAAAAAAAGTGTCACTCAAAAAAAAAAAAAAAAACACGAAACTACATTAAATAAAAGCGAAAGTGCCGTTCAGCTCACAAAACATGTCGACCTCTACACACTCCACACACACACACAAGAAATCTGCTTTAGCTGTTTCTACAACACATGTTCACAAAAAAAGGCCTGTCCGAACCTGCTTATAATAATAATAATAATAATTATTATAATATTTACACTTCATAAATGCCGCATCATGTTTTTACAGCATGTCTGTCTTGGGAGACTTTTTATTATTATTATTTTTTTTTTTAATGAAAAATGCCATGTAGGAGTACAACATCTCAAACGACTCGTGTCAGGGAAATCTGGAGGAGGGGAAAAAAAACAAAACAAAAAAAATAAATAAATAAATGTAATTATTTGGATCCAGGATGATTAACGAATTATTAACAAATTATCATCTGCACTAACGCTGCCGTCAGAAACACCGTACGTACTGTGTGAACACCACAACAGTCGCGGTACGGATGATGTACGTAACGATTCGGGTGAAGGTTTCTATGAGGATGTTAACTCGCAGCTAGGTGGCGCTCTTCGTTTTCTCTTCAGAAGTCGTGATTATGACTTCCAGGCTCGCAAACTACGCAGGAATTTCTTAAAAGGAACCGGAGGCAGCATGAAGCAGCAAAGTGGACAAATACAAGAGCTGCTCTCAAGAAGGTACACACACACACACACACACACACACACACGGGATAATGCAGACAAAAGCAATACATGATACAACAAGGACAACAAACCGCACACCATCGTCACTACTGGGAAAGATTTTGATCTGCTGTCCTGAACCGCAATCATTGATATTCGCTCAGAAATCCTTAAAAAAAAAAAAAAAAAAAAAGGCATTAAACGTTCCACAGGGCCTCTGAACGATTGTAAGATTAGCGATTAAATCGTGTTAAATATAATTTACAGCGCTTTCTTTGATTTCAACGTTACACGTCGTGGTTTGTGAAGACGGATTCCCGAAAAAAAGATATAAAAGCACGTCGGTCATGTGAACAGAAATGGTGCCTTTATTTATTTATTAAACTTTTTTCCCCCCAGAAAAGTTACAAGAAAATACTTTCCGCATGGAAAAGGCATATAGGGCGCTTTTATTTTCAACCCTGAAGAAATGCAAACAAAAGGAGTCATTTTAAGTATTTAAAAAAAAAAACAACAACAAAAAAAGCATAATAACTAACAAAACACCACGTCACATCACGTCACACTCTTGCTTTCAGTTAGTTTCGATGAATAAATAGCGTTAGAGCTTTACGTTAAAGTTCCTGTAACTGACACTATACTTGCTTCATTAGTTAGGCGAATAAACAGCATCAAAATAATAATAATAATAATAATAAACCTCAGTGTGTTTTCTTGATAATTCTATTTTGAGGAATAAACACGAGCTGCAGCTGAGGATGATGATGACGACGACGACGAAGATACTCTATATAGCTGACGGTTTACAGATTGTTAGCGCACATCAATAACTCATAAATAACATTAAATACAGGAACGTCAACGTAAAGCCGTAACTGGGGGAAGGAAGAAAAAAAAAACAGACAGACACAGTAATGTGCTAATCAAACGCAGGACGTATCGAAACACGTGAACTCGCCTGTATTTCCTCTTCTGGTCCATGCCTCTATTACACAACCGAGAAAATTCCTCAACGCCAAAAAAAAAAAAAGCTAAATCAATAATAACATTAATAATAACATTAATAATAACAAATGTATATATATTGTTTATGTATGTACTCCAGAACAGTGTTTCACATATAGGCTTATAAAACGTAAGCATATAAACAACATTTTATCGGAGATATATTTATATATATATATGTACACACGTACACACACACGCTCTCACACGCGCACACACACACACACACACACACACACCAGGAGAGAGGGGGGAAAAAAAAAATAACCCCAAAGGACAGTTCACACCATGCCAGCTGAAATTAAACTGCATCATGCTACTAAGCCGCGCGCCGGCGTCGGGAGACAGGGGTGAAGCGCTTTAGTGCTTTCCGGAGTCGGCGTTCTGACGCTCGCGCTTCCCGAAACCAGCTGCTCCTGCTTCTGCCGGCAACAAACACAGAGTTACACAGCGACACACACACACACACATCTCATCAGGCTGTTTTTTTTTTGGTTTCTCAATAGCTGAAAGTCATGTGACGTCCTTATGCGCTGATCTAATGTGAATGAGATTCAGTTCACTTCAGATTTACGTCCATATTAATTGCTGTTGAAGTCAATATTAGTATTCGAGGTGTGCGTAATGAGTGTAATGAGTTGTGTGTGTGTGTGTGTGTGTGTGTACCTGCACTTTCTGGTGGCGCTCTTGCTGCGTCTGTCGGTACTCTGGAGCCCCGTGGCTGTGGGAATGATGTTTGCCAAGGAAAACCCTTTAAACACACACACACACACACCAATATAAACACACATTCACATGACATCCGCTGACTAAGTGGGTTACCATGATTAGACATTTGAGACACTGTGTGTGTGTGTGTGTGGGGGCTCTGACCGGATTAACGGGCTGGAAGTCTCGCCCCGGCGCGGCGCTCAGGGTGGGCATTCTGGGCGGGAAGTGGATGGGCCAGCCTTCGAGCTGGTGGCCGACCTGCACGAACGGTCCACAGTACGGCGGGCTCAGCGGCCCGTTAGCCGCGCCCGAGGTGGGGTCAGAAGTCCTTCTCTCTGGCTGCCCCTCCAAAACCCAGACACACACACACACAGGCAAAATAAATACATGTACAATAAAACCATGTATAGTTTAGATTTTTATAGGTCGTGTGTGTTTTTTTCCCCCCCTCCTTAGTGTTACCCCTGACACCTCACACAAATCCATTAGACATCTCCATGACAACTTTTTTCTTTCATCAGTTATCGTTTACATCTTAAAATCAAAAGAAATGTCAATCCAGATATCGGATATCAAAAACATTTATATATGTATTTATACAGAAAAGAAATTCAGGTTTTTTTTCAGCAAACATTTAGTAAATTTTTTTTTTTTTTTTAATAGAAATATGTTATAGTGACATTTCCTAACATTAAAGAGTGAATGGCGACAACACCGAGTGAGTCATGACAGAATGACTGGAAATCATCAAACGCTTCAGCTTTGTAAAAAAAGGATTCTACCATTAACCACCAGAGGGCGCTGCTGTAGTGGTCTGAAGTACCTGTTTATTGTGTTGCATCTGAAGTCGCTCCAGTTTACACCGCTCTGCCCGCTCTCTCTGGCACTCGTTTTGCGCCTGATGGAGCTACACACACACACACACACACACACACACACAGAGTGTGTTCAGATCGCTGTTATTTCTCTCGGTTGTTTTCGTCTGTGGTTACAGAACCCGACCCTGACCTTAAACAAACCCCGGGTCGCCCCCTCGCTAATCATTTACTACAACATGCAGACGTTTAGTAAACACCTCAACCCATCTACATATCGCTCCTCTTTAAAGAGACACGCTCCCAAGTCCGGTCCTGGAGACGCTCAGAACCTCCAGTCCTGCAGTTCTAACATGGTTACACTGTAACTCGGGAGGAACTGATAATTAGCCGAGTGGGCGAATCCTATACTGTGGGACAAAGAGTAGTACAGATGCAGACCTGTGAGCCTGTGCTACTCTATTATATACAATATACATACAGCAAGATACAGACATCTCATAAATCAAAATTCATACACGTATACACACACAATAGACATGGTGTATTTTTCAACCTTGGTAGGAGATTCAACATTAACACACAGCCAACTTGGTAACGCCAATTAGCCTAATCAGCACGTCTTTGGACTGTAGGAGGAAACCGGAGAACCCAGAGGAAACCCACCAAGCACAAACTCCATGCACACAGACCCTGAGGTGAGAATCGATCCAGTGCTAACCACTACGGCCTCCATGCCTCCTAAATAAGGTTAATGTTTATTCATTATTTATTTGTAAAAAAAAAAAAAAAAAAAAAAAAAAAAACATGACTAAAGCGTTTGAATTTAGTAATATTGGTAATATTTTCAGGTGGCAGGAACGGATTATCCACATTTGCATTATTTCCTTCTGGGGGAAATTTGTATCGCGATATAAATTTTCACCTCGAGAACAGTTTACATTCGGATGCCGATAAAATACCGCCGTAATTTTATGTCCATTTGAGGAGGTACAAGGCCGCAGTTCCACTCACATCCTATAGGTGCTTTAACGTGCACTCAATGAACAAATAATGCTTTAAAAGGTCAGTATTCCCAATTCACAAACTTAAATTTAACAATTTTAATAGAATCAAAATCAGAATGATGTCACTTCAGCAGAATTTAATGAGAGTACATGTACTTTTAAATTAATAAAGTAAAATTTAAACGTCAAATATCTCAGATGCTCCCATGGAAAAAGTCTCAGACAGATAGATGCGATTATTTGTCACATGTACCTTGCAGCACACATTGAAATTATTTTTTTCACATATCCCGGTTAATACAGCGCCCCCTAGAGTAGATAGGATTAACCACAGCCTTGAGCCACCCCTGCCCCCCATGACCTCAGCAGGAGTTAACTCAGCAGTTATTCCAGAGCTTCACACGTCCGCCAGCGCTGCTCACCTGATTGGTCAGATTGGTCATCTGACCCTGTAGCCTTTCCACCTGCCGCCTCAGGTCCTCCTTCTCCTCGTTCATGCGCTCTCTGTCCCTGCGCTCCTTTTGGAAGTCCTCTTCGAAGATCTTCACCTAAAGCGTACGCACAGAAGCTTAATACCAATGCGGCAGACTGCATGGAAGCTCCAACATTTTTTTGGATTTAAAAAAAACAGCACTAGACAGCACTAGATAACCAGTCTGGAAGGCTGCAATAAGAATTGACGTGCAGCGCAATACGCAGTGTGGTAGAACGCCGTGTGTCCTTCCACCAGTTGAATACTGAGAATGAGGCAATTTATATCAACATGGATTGTTCAATATGCGCTAGTTCTTCACTAGCTATCCTGAAACAATACTACTTCTGTATATATAAAGACATCTCATCATTTAAATTCATACATGTTTACAGTACAATAGACATGGGGGGTGGGGTGGGGGACAGATTCGGTTACACATCACGAGATCCTGAAAAAATATAACACAATCGTGATTCTTGTGGGACGCATTTCACGTATCGACCACGCTGAATCCAAAATTTATTGTTTTTATTGGTCATTTTTAATTTATATTACAGCATGTTTGCATTTGAGGTGTTGCATTTCCTCTATGATCCTACAGGTGGTGCTCTAAACTGTTTACAGACAGAACAGCATCCTGGGTGGTAGGAGTGAATTATTCTCAATGTTTGTTTAGAATTGTAAATCCCAATTGTAAATTGGGATGTTATAATTATGATATTTCCAGACTCGCAATACGAATCAGCACCTACTGGGCCGCAAAAAATAAAATAAAAATTTTCCCCCTTCCTGTTTTTGCATATTTGTCATTTAGGTTTAGGGGGGATTACTTTTTCACACTGAGCCAGGAAGGTTTGGACAGCTTTTGTCCCCTACTTAATGCAGATTTTTAAAAAATTATTTCATTTATTATGTGTTAAATCTTTGTGTAATATTAAAAATATTATAATCTGATGCGCTCGTGCCCTGAGTCTCCTGGGATAGGCTCCAGGTCCCCGCAACCCTAAATACAGGATAAAGCTGTATAAAAGATGAATGAATGAATGAATGAATAATCTGATGCTTTTAAGCTTGAGAACTTTTGTTTTTTAAATGAGGATGGGGGCAAATACTTTTTCACGTCAGTGTAGTTATCGATACTGTCAGATGATTCCCGTCCCGCATAAAAAGGTCCCATCCCGAGGACATAGTAAAATTTCCTAGCTTACAATTTACAATTTAAATTCAGGATAATTCGGCTCACTCACACTCATGAACTGCTCAGCAAGTCAGAAATGTTTAAAAAACCCTCATGGTGGTAAAATGCAAGTGCATACTCACCATCACTCTGAACGTTTTGAGTCGCGAAATGTTAAACAACGTACCAGTCTGTATCAACCAGGCTAGCGATTTACTGTACACAAGATAAACGATATCGGTCCCAGAACTGAGCCAGGGGGTACACCACAGGGTTCTGCACTTTGAAACAGAAGAACCCAGTGCAACTCAAGACGTGAAATCAGACCGAGGTTGGACCAGAGGATGTGTGTTTCTTTTCTTTTTTCTTCCTTTCAACACACCTGAGTCAACACTATTATGTCGTGCCTTCTCGGATTCCCCGACGATGATCACGAGCGCGGAGAGAACAAAAAGGAGAAAACAGGGCTGACCTGGAGGACTGAAACAGAAACCTGGGACCTACAGGCTCCGCGAGGGTCGCGTTCGCGGCTACGAACAGATAAACAGTGAGCTCACCTGCTCTTTGAGGACGGCGATCTGAGTGTGGAGCTCCTGCTGGCGCAAGTTCAGGACTCCCTCGCCAAGGTTCATTCCCGTCTGGGAGGTCGGAGAATGCAGGTTCAGTGCTTCCTCCAGTGCCTGAAATGGGATACACACACACAGATATATGCATCAAAAAAGAGAGAGAGAGAGAGAGAGAGAGAGATCTGCTGTTTATTAATTTATTAAGATCTGGTCAGAACAACCCAAAACACAAATCTGGTTTTCCTGGATCAAGATACACACAGATACCCCAAGATACACAGCAACTCGCGCAATGGAGGTTACAGAGGCGTCTGCAGGAAAAAGCGCACGCCCCAAGTCCTCCAAGATATGGGAGCAATTTACATTAAACGTCTCTAAAGCAAGACCGAGCTTTCATGGCATGGCAGTACCACAGTCATGCACGAACACTTAAAAAGAAAACATGTTGGTGTTACGGGTGGCGAAACATCAGCAGGTTAAGTAAAACTGTATCTCTTCATCGTGTAAAAGTTGTATAGTTTACATGCAACAGTTTAAACTGTTTGCTAACTTCGGGACAGTGGCGCTAGATCTGTTCACTTGCATCACATTGCGCAATCACCTCATGAGCAATAGTGATTAGTTAAATGGCGCTACTTTAGATTATCTTAAATTACACGGTGCGAATAACACTAGAATATTACACATTTAGTGATTGTTGTGGTTTTCAGCGAATGCAAATAACAGTATATTTGTGACTATTAGCATTTTGCATTTCTACAGTTTTTTTATAGTCCACTACAAAGTTAACTTGTTAACTAGCAAATCTGTTTTCAAACGTAATTTACTGTGGTTTTACTTATGCATATATAATTTTATTATACATACATACACACATATCTATATATATATATATATATATATATATATATATATATACACATACATACACACACAGTCAACTTGCCATCTGCAATAATTAGTGTTTAGTTTTTATCCTATTAATCGAAAAAATAATCGCCCAGCTAATCGATTATCAAAATAATCGTTAGTTGCAGCCCTAACCCAAAGGGACACTGACCCTGTTGAGACGCTGGATCTCCTTCTCCTGGTACTCTCTCTGCTTAGTCAGAGGCACCAGCTGATCCTGGAGGTAGCGCACTTTCTGCTTCAGCTCGCACGTCTCGGTCGTCAAACACTCCTTTTCACCCTGAGGCAAAAAAAAAAACCAAACCAATGATCAGTCAGTTTATTTAAACATCACCAGTACGTGTTTTATTCCAGGTCAGAATCGCAGTGGATCCAGAGTCCATCCCGGGAACACTGGACATGAGGCGGGTGCACTTCGAGAGCACAGTGCGCGCCCACATCCGTATTAATTCACACTCTGATCATTTACATTCGCCAATTTAATTACTGACAAGTTTGCAGGGTGCCAACAGGAAACAGGAGAACCCCTGTTCCCATGACGATGTAGAATGTGTCAAACTAAACCAAAAAACTCAACCAAAAAGTAAAAAAAAAACCCTGGTTTAAAGGTGCAAAGATGACACACAAATAGGCTTCTTTCCATTGCGTTTGCTCGCTGTGCACATTTACATCACTTAACCTGCTCAGAGTTCGCGGACTCCTCAATTCGCCACCATCTCCCCAGTCATAAGGTGCTTAACAAACCTGCCACCTTTAAGTCCTGCATTCACGCTCTGGTTGCACTGAATTCCCTTATATCCATGATTGGTTTACAGCATCACAATCATAACGCAGAAGGCGGGATTTGTCCGACTTACAAGTCTGTTAAAGACTAAATTGAGTCAAGTTCCCTGTGTCAACTGCATTTTACAACACCTGAATATTTGTAATGCGATCCAAAAGTAAAAGCCTGGCACTGCTGATCAATCTCGATCTCAGCTCATCCTTCAGTTCATTGTTTTGGTGTGTTTTAGCTGCTCGGTGTTTATTGTAGTTTAAACCCCGACACCTATACAGGTAGTCCCCGACTTACGAACCAGTTCAGTTCCAGAGCATGTTCGTAAGTCTGGTTTGTTCTTAAGTGCGACGAAGCATGCCTTACAAGTCTTTGACACGAATATACAATGTACGGCATACCAATTCACCTGACTAAATCTCTGTCCCCCTTCCCCACACTGCCATCATGTTGTCCAAAACCCGTAATCGCGTCCAAGGAAAATAATCACACGTCGAATCTAACACTGTCGTCTCTGCGCCTTTAAATCACGAGGGGAATCCATTTTGTCTCAAAGCTGTTTTCCACTGTATTGGACTGTGAACTCCGTTTTGTTGAGGATTTTCCAAAATTAGGATTATTCACCATCAAGACATCTTTTCAAGACAGACATTTTCGATCATCGTCCTCCCCATTTTCTATAAGTTCTCCCGCACCCCCACACACACATACAGTATACCAGACATTCACTTACACACTGATAATATTGTATAAAATTGTAAATAATGGTATCTGGTGCACTGCAGTGTCTATTTTTTTGTACAACACACTTGAGCTACTTCCGCGATTGAACCGGAAGTAGAACCATGATCCGTTCGAAAAACTCACATTTTCTTAAGTCAGTTGTGGGTTTTGCATTTTACACAAATCTCTTCCTGTCCATCATCAACTCAGCACCTTGCTCAAAGCCGCATCAGCTTCCCTGATTGATTCCCTTCAATCTTCCAGAACTGCTCGTCTTGGTCCCACCATCTCCCAGGATTAGAGGTAGACGTGCGTCTAGACTCTTTTCTATGAACCTCTATGACTGAAGTTGCTCTAGATATTCGTACAGCCGAGTTTAAGCGATGACCTCATCCCAAAACAATTTTTATTAAATAATTCTTCCCAATAGTTGACTGACTGACGGTACTTATAGTTAGTAACCTAGTAAAACCAAATGCCTAAATGTAAAAGCAAATGCAAAGGGGCTACTGACTCCAGCATCATCACTAGAGGAAATATTTAGATAATTTTCTTGAGAAACGCCGAACAGTGACATTAGATGTTGGACTTATGAGTCGAGGAAAAACTGATGTGAAAGAGAAACAAATCTTCAGAAACAAAAGGGAAATTTTTTTTTGACTGACATAAATCTCCTCTTCAGTGTGTCCATGCGAAGTCATTGTCCATCACCGATCATGAGTCAGAGGAATACATAAGATGTACTGTTCCGGTAAACTAATAAACCCCTCGTACCTTGTACCACCAGACCACGCGCAAGAAGGCCGAGAGATATCTGCGAACTGCTCAGTCGAGCGAGGCAGTTCTCGACCTGTGCTGGCTGTTAAAATAAAAAAAACAAAAAAAAAATCCCCTTGGTCTTTCCCCTAATAAACCATTCAGATCACAGAGTGGGTGAAAGGTGCTGGTGCTTACTGGTCATTTTATCCCTCTATCCTCACTGGTGCTATCCGTGCTACATGCTGGGAGGGATTGGTTCAAAATACAAAACATCAACAAAAGGTTTCCAAAAAAACAAACATGTTCAAGGGAAATTTGCTCGGTGTACCATTGCGACACCCGGTCACCTGTCTGAGTTTTTTACATTTTTTTTCTTATAGTCTTTTGGGGAGAGTTTTTACCTTTCGGTTTTACCCTCTGCGATTCAGAGCTCAGAGCTACACTGTGGTTAAAGAAGCTAGTGAAATAAAGCTGACCTAAAAAAACAACAAAAGAGCAACCTGACTACAATAAGGAAGAGATTCAAAGGCGAGGCAACCGAGAGTAATTTACCGCTATTAGTATCGTTATTCTGCAGGTAATGAGCAAAGAGATGGAGTGTACCGGGAGACCTCTCACGCTAGGTCTCACACACACACGCTTAATAAACATTGTACACATATGTACGGACGTGCAAGTGTTCAACTTAAATTTATTACTATAGCATATATGTGTGTGTGTGTCTGTGTTTAAGGAAAAATCCAGACAGTAACCAGAAACAAACTAACAGACAGACATATAGACTGATAGACAGAAATAGGGTAGACAGAGAGACAGACAGGCAGACATATACAGACAAAGACACAGACATCAGGCAAATGGACATAAGGTAGATAAGGAGACACGGAGTGAGACTGGGATGGAGTAGACAGACAGGCAGACAGATACCGAGACAGACATCGAGTAGATAGTCACCCAGACAGATATTTAGAAAGAGAGACAGACATATTTAGAAAGGGACACATGGTAGATAAGGAGATACACAGACATGGAGTAGACAGACAGACACACGGTGAGACAGGCATTGAGTAGACAGACAGCTGAGAGAGAGAGAGACAGCTGGGGAGAGAGAGACAGGCAGACTCGTACAGAGAGAAAGTCAGATATCAGGTAAGACTGGCATGCAGACAGACGTGTGCAGACAGACAGGAAAACAGATATAATTTATGCAAACGCAGACAGATGAGTGAGCAAACAGTGTAGACAGACGAGTGGACAGACGGGTACAAAATGTTCTGAAAGATAAACATATGGATAGACAGACAGATGGACAGATACAGAGTGGAAAAGATGAATAAACAGACACAGAGAGACAATAAATGGGCAGACAGATACAAACACGTCCTGTTAGACAGACAGACGACAGACAGACAGGTACAGTCAGAGTGATGGAGAGAGATAAACAGGCTGACAGACAGAGAGATGTTGTTGTGTGTCGATCTGATGGAAAAACCCTGGGAAATAAATAAAGACTCGAAGTCTCTCGTCACTTTCGTTCCCTCGGTGGTGTTGCGTCTCTTTCACTTTTACTTCAACATTACACTCCTGGTGGGATTTTTTTTCACCCACGACCGTCTTCAGCTGATAATGGGTTCACGGCGCCGAGTCTGGTGCGGTTCTACGCGGCACACTAGAGGTCTAGAGGCGGAAACTCGGGCGTGTAAGAAACGAAACAGAACCACGACAAAGTCTGAGAAAAGTCAATAAGGAGGCGTGATGAACCGGAGACTGTCCTGAAATACACACACCATACATATACACCCCACGCCCCTGATAAACCCCCCCACACCCCTCATACACCCCCCCACACCCAAACACCGCCCTCCCCACACACACACACCTTATACACCCCCCCCAACCCCATACAGCCCCCCCCCCCCACCCAAACACACGTACCTGTACATTATCTATCTTGGACTTGGCGAGGAGCAGCTTCTTGTCGTAATCCCTCTGCCTCTGTTCTCGCTCCGCCTCGAGCTCCTGGACGGCTTTCTGTGAGTCAGCCAACCGCTGCCGCAGATCTGTAATCTGCACACACACACACACACACACACACACACACACACACACACACAATTATTTATATACACTCTTCTCTAAACGATACTGCACATGACTTTGACCACAGAGCAAAGTACGGACACTTCATGTAAATTCAGGACGTCTGTAAGCAATACGACACTTCAGTGGTGCGTCATTAGAGGAAAATAATCAGCGACACAGGTTTTGTTTTTTTTAATATATAAAAAAAAATCATTAAGCACTGAAGATTATGGACATTTTTCTGAGATGATATTGCGACACAGCAGAGAACAACGTGTTCACTCTGTACACGCTGACAATAGTCTGAGAGCTGTAGGTACTAACAGGTCACATGGTTTCCTTCCGTCGCCATCACTGACAACAGAGGATGTGTGGGCGGAGAGCGAGAGAGATAGAGATAGAGAGAGAGAGAGAGATGCGCAGGGTGCAGGAAACCTCGGTGAGGGGATTTCTGCGGGAGGGGTGCTGCGGTCTGCGAGACGCACCGCCAGAGGCCTTCGCTCGGCTTTTCCGTCAGCGTGTATTTCCACTAGAGCGCCGGGTTCGAGCGCAGGCGACGAGGCCGCAGCGCCGCCGCTGCGCACCCATTCCTGTGCAGGCTCAGACGTCACACACGCCGCAACCCGGGTCGAGTTTTTTTCGCGATTGAGCAACACTCGATTCGCAGTAAAAATGAATCATGCCTTATTTACCGAAAAAAAAAGAAGCAAAAAAAAAAAAAAAAAAGCAACAAAAAAGAAAAAGGGCTTACGCAATCAGGTGGAATTTTATTAGTGTTTAGCTGGTAATACCTTCTGCTCGTACTGAGCCTTCATCGAGTTCCACTGAATGTCCCACTGTTTGTTCACCTCCAGCACCTGGAAAAGACACATCACATCACATCACACACATTCAATCAATGAAAAGGGAAAAAAGGAGAGAAAAAAGAAAAAAACAACAACAACACTTACATCTCTCCTCTGTTTCTCCAGAAGCCTGATCTTCTTCTCGTACATCTCCGGGTCCAGGGTCTTGGATGGAGTCTTCTCTGCAGCTTTACTCGACTAAACACACACACACACACACGCATTTAAACAAGTTAATATTAGTCTTACAAAGTCACAATGTGTGCTAACATTCCAGCTGAAATACAGCTCAGCTTTTTTCTTTCTTTGAATGTACCTGCTGTCCAGCCGTGTACATACAGATAAATGCACATTTACTGTTCATCTGTCCTGAAACCATTTCCTACACATGGCTTGGAGTTGGGGAAAGGCAGGGTGCGTGTATAAGAGGTTTATAAATTAAGATTGTACTAGTGTGCTTCATTGATATGTCCTACAGACACGATATACTTGATACATACACTTTATATGTTCATTTTATATGAAAAAAAAAAAAAAAAAAAAAATAATAATATATATATATATATATATATATATATATATATATATATATATATATATATATATATATATATACACACACACACACACACACACAACCAAATCAGACATAGGTAATTAAAAACGTTATATGTACCGTTCCGTATATCGTTCGTTTTCTCACGTAAAAATCAAATCAATCGAAGCATTTAAACAATACAAACTAACTTGAAACACAAGAATTTAACACTTCAAATTAAATTAAACACACAGCTACAATGTTACCGAGCAGCGCGTATCTCTATTATCCATCTACAGTTATAATTTCTAAACAAACTCAGCAAATAATTCACTCCTGCCACACGGGGAGAAAACGTGTGAATAGTTCAGGATGCGCCACCTGTAGTATTATTATTATTATTATTATTATTATATTATAGTGACGTTTTACCGCCTTAAACACGTCTCAAAACTCAACTTTATAGCGAGCGTGCGAGTGCAACGCGTCTTCTATAGATGCAATTTCCCAGACTTGTAATGAGTGTGTTTGGGACCAATTTGATCAGGGTTTTGAGGAAAAAAAAAAAAAAAGACAGATCGGAGGATTTTAACATGTCAGATTTTTGATAATGTGACACCTTTAAAAAGAAGCATTTTCATATATTGATTTGAGTCAGTGTAAGAACCACAATTCGCTTTTTTTCAGACATGTTGCAGACATTTTCATGAAGTGTTGATGAGAGCTGACCTGGGGGAGGAGCTTTTATTATATGAGGTCACAACAGGGGGAGGGGGAGGGAGGGGGGGTTGTGCTTGTTTAATTGAAAAGAAGAAAAAAAAAAAAAAGGAAAATAAACAACGGAAATGTTACGCACACTGCTACGAGGTGTCCATTCAAATTCCACGCATCATGCTCGGCCCATCCTGATATCAATCCAGAGTGACCTTCATCTGAATGATGTCACCACGTGATCTCTCGCAGTATCAGCCGAGTGAACGGATCAGCGGGTGTTCCTATTAAACTGACCCTATGTCACGCTTAAACTTTTCAGTAAGAGGTAGCGCTGACTCATCTCCATGGTTCTCAGCTTACACACACACACACCACTTTCTCACACACACATTTTGAACAAAGTGAACAGAACATCATGACTGTAATCGTTCTGCTAATTTGGTTGAGGAGGACGGAAATGAGCAGAGGGTTCGGGGGTTGAGAATTCCCAGGCGCCTGACCGGAGTGTTTCTGAGGTAAAGTCACCTGAGCTGAGTCACTGAGCTGTGTGTGTGTGTGTATACCTGCTGAGTCATGGCCGCCTCCAGCTTGACTTTTGTAGCTTCCTCTTTAGCCACCTCATCTTTGACCTCGGCTGAGTCACTCTGTGCCGCCTCTGTGCGTCCGCTCACCTGCTCCCGCAGCTTCAGGTTCTCCTGCCTGCTCACACACACACACGGGTGACTTCCCTGATTAATTTCATTTAACCGATAACTAACAAGACATGAACTCTTACAGTCCATCGTGTTTAATAGAATACAACAACGATGTGCATCCCTGGAATCCAGCACACGCGTCCAACACAACCGTCAGACGTGTAACATTCCCGCGGGTTTTAATGACTTTAATGACTCGCGTGCCGTCACTGAGCTGATAAAGAGCTCGGAGACGACGGTGTGACTGATCATCCCGCTGATGCTGTGCCCTAAAAATACACACTTCAAACACAATAAAACCGATAACGACGTGGCAGACGAGCCCCGGGGACAAAATTCCTGACCGACGAAGGCGTGATATAATTCTTTACCGCCGGAAACGTTTTAAGAAGTTTAGACGTCACGTTCCGTCTAAATAAAGTACAGAATAAAACACGACGCCTCGGGCCTGACGCTGATTATCTTCCATATTATATATTCCAGATTCCAGATTATTCGGGGGTTTATTTAGCAGACGCTGCCTGTCGATCACGTGATTATGTTTTTATTACTTGAACATCGCGCGTTTTATCTGTTGATAGCATGCTGTGGGGTGTAAACCTATAACATGTCGAGATTATCTTTTTTTTTCCCTTCAAAAAGAAAGATCTGACAGTGGAGACTCCTTTTTTAAAATATTAAACACCTACTTACGAAAAACGTTATCTAACCATATGCTTTTTTTTAAGGTGTATTATTGATTAAAATAAAATAATTATTAAAAGGTTTAGATTCTGTAGTGCATCCTCTAAAACGTAAATGTAGTGTGTTTACGGTAAACAACTTCCAGCCAATCAGATTCCAGAATTGTGGCATACAGTATCTAGTAGCGTACAGGTACACACACGCGCATGGACACAAATATCTTTTTTTTCCTCCCGTCTGTTTACAGTAAAACAATCTCAGGGAAAACACACTGCCTCAGGAGGACGACCCTGAGCTGGAAAGACCCGAGACTTCCACAAGAAGCAAGACACACACACTTATCACACACTCCATGCTACAGTGCATGCAGCGGGGAAAAACCACATGTTCCGCACATGACACACAGGTAATGAATAAAGCAGTTCTATCAAAAAAAACAAACAAACAGCATAACGCCAGCTGACACAAAACAGCTTCCTGGTTGTTTCCCATGAAGTCGATTTGTTTCCTATAACGTGATTAATCACCTTCTCACTACATTACGATTTTAAATATCCTGTTTATTTAACGTGACTGTGAATGGAGACGGGTTTATTTCCCATAGGTGATGAGTTAAAAGAAAAAGAAAAAAAAAAAAAAGTCTCTCAGACGCTGGAGATCCTGTTATCAGATCAACGTTTAAAGCGTTAAAGCGACTCATGCGGTTTATCAAATTAGCAAATTACTCGTCAATCCTCGGCCAATGGGAATCGAGCAGCGCTGTCATATGATCGTGACGTCTCGCTTGGATTTCCACTAGAGACGCATGAATTGATTGAAAAAAAAAGTCACATTTTAATAAATATCGCGATGTAAACTGCGATATGTAACTTTTGTATTTGATCGTATTTATTCAGGTTCACCGCAAACGTTAACGTCAAAAGGATGTTCGCATCACCTGAAAACATAATTGAAAAAACATAAAAGGTACTAGAATCCACCTCGCGTAATGACGTGTTGATATTTCGGCAGCTATATCGTTACCTCAGGGTACGACATAAAAGGTGACGACGCCTCCTACTGTTACATTCGCTGACGCAGTGCTCGCTGCAGTAACGTGCTGAAGTAAGCGCGGGGTTTGTGGTGCACTAAACACTGCAGTACGTCCTGAGGTAATGCGGCGTTGCAGTAAGCGCTGCGGTAGGTGTAGCGCTGCCTCACCTCAGCTGTTCCAGGTCGCGATTGCGGTACTGAAGGTCCTCCTCCATTTTTTTGCGCAGCTCGTTGTTCTCCAGCCTCAGCTGCTCACACAGCGTCTGAAACCCAGCAGAGCCACCGTGCGTCACCTACTCGCATCATCCAACAGCTTCATCTTCAAGTATAACCTGCTTTCTTTATGTGTATGAGTGGGTGAGTGAGTGTGTGTGTGTGTGTTGGACCTGCAGCAGCGAGGTTCTCTGCTCGTTCTTCTGCACTTTGGAGGACAGCGTGTGGAACTCGACGGCCATGCGGCCCAGGTGAGCCAGCAGCTGGTTGGGGTTGGACTCGCAATGCGCAAACACGCTGAACGAGCTCTCCAGCCTCTGCAGCTGACTGGCCAGCTCCGTGTTCTCCTGCACACACACACACACACAAAATAATGTACACAGACACAATAACATAACCATAAATGCAAACACAACCACACACACATGCTGACAAACTAAATAAATGAACACCACACACACACACAATCCTAGAGATTCAAACACAAGGACAAAAGAAATTCCAAGAACACACCACAGACAAACACGTGCACGGACACCATGCACAAGAATGGGCATAAACACACACACACACACAAAAAAAAAAAAGTTGAAGTTTGGTGATGTTTCTTGAGTCCCAGTTCCTCAGTTTGCTCTCGGTGGTGAAGCTTCTCATAAAAAGCGAAAGCAAAACGCATCCGATGACGTTCCAACCCCCAGCTTTTTACGATAAACGCCGCGTACAGACATCGCACAGACGTTTATCCTCCACGGGTCGGGTACTTACACACGGCTGCATTTAGCGCCCTGTTCGGGTGTCACTCCTTAGGGATTAAAGTTACCTCAGAAAATCCTTCAGAACAGAGCGTTTCCTCCGCCCGATCTTCTCACGAGAGGAAGAAAGAAAAAAAAACACGCTCGTTTTCCCTCTCACGTGTCTCAGAAAGAGAAATTCTCCAGACTGCGAGTGACGAGTCATCGGCGTGTCGATGCCTCGAGTAAAATCTGGAGTTTCCCCCTCACCCCCCCCCCTTGAGTCACAGCTGACTCGAATCGTACACAAACCACTGAGTCACTGCTGCTGAGTTAGAAAAAAAAATGTTTTTTTTTTTGGGAACGGGGACATGGGAAAGCTTGCTGACACGTGCGTAATTCGGAACAGCCCGGAATTTCCACATCAAGCTCACCGTTTGTGTCTCCGCCATGGTCTTGTCCTCTGTGTTCACCAGCTCGAAGTGTGACGAGGTCTCCTGTAATGCACAAGAACGCGCAAGGTTACACACGCGCAAGCTCGCCCGGACATCTTCCCGGACGTCTGCCGTGAAACGCTTCTAATAATACTCTACATTTGCATAATGAGGTGTACACGATGGACGCGATAGCGCTCAGAGGAAGTGTGATCGTGTTCCGTGGAAGTGCGTCTGCACGTCGCGTACTCACAGTGGCCTCCGTTTGCACGGGTTTTCCGGTCAGGCACTCACGGGGATCGGATCGCACCGACGTCTGGTGGCTCAGGAGCTTCCCATGACCTGAGAGATCATGACAGCAAAGTGGAGGGAAAAAAAAAAAACAATAGTATAGTATAGATATATAGAAGACGATTATTAAAGATAATAAAGGTTATACACACAAAAATAATAATTAATGCAGTCAGGTGGGAATCTGAGTAACTACGCAGGAACAAAACGTAGTAAAATAAATATGAATATACTATTTCTATCTGCATGATGATTGTATTCACAGGTGGGAACTTAAAACCGGTCACAAGGTGCACCGGCAAGTTGAAATATTAATAAAAGAGAGAATGAAAGGACATGATCATATCAAATCACAAGCACTGGATCAAATAGAGTTAAGGCAAAAAAGAAAAACTGAATAGAAGACAACATCAACGGGAAACAGAACCGAATCAAATCAGAACTGATTCAAACATCAAAGGAAAATAGAATTTAATCAAATCAGAACTGAATCAAACATCAATGGGAAACCGAACCGAATCAAAACAGAACTGAATTAAACATCATCAAAGGGAGACAGAACCGAATCAAAATAGAACTGAATCTAACGAGATCAAAGGGAAATAGACCAGAATCAAAATAGAACTGAATCTAACGAGATCAAAGGTAAGTAAGAGCCGAATCAAAACAGAACTGATTCAAACATTCACGGGAAACAGAGCAGATTCAAACTACATCAAAGAGAAACCGAACTAAATCAAACTACATCACAAGGGAAAACAGAACCGATTCAAAATAGAACTGATTCCAACATCAAAGGAAAATAGAACTTAATCAAAATATCAAAGGGAAACATAACCGAATCAAAACAGAACCGATTCCAACATCAAAGGAAAATAGAACTTAATCAAAACAGAACTGAATCAAACAACATCAAAGGGAAACATAACCGAATCGAAACAGAACCGATTCAAACAACATCAATGGAAAATAGAACCGAATCAAAATAGAACTTAATCAAAACAGAACTGAATCAAACATCAAAGGGAAACAGAATCAAATCAATCTAATACCTCCCCCCTTTTGTTCCGTAGTAAATTATTTATTCAAATCATATCCGTAATGAAACTAAAACTGTAAGTCTCTATGTAGTAAGTGTTGATTTGTGTAAAATTCAACACAGAACATTAATCCTGCAGACCTAAGGAACATTCCAGAAGGGAATTTATGTATTACATCAGATTGGACTTTTTTTTTTTGGTTTGTTTGTTTTTGTAAGATTATGAGAACATGAGAACGTCGACTGACCAGAGAACAGTGTCGTGAGTCAATTTCAATGTCCTACTCTTTCCTTGAAACAGCGTTTGCTTGTTTGTTTTTAAATCTAATGAAATGCTGTTTCTTTTTAGTTCGGCCCAGAAGTAAAGACTAGCTCCTGGAGTTTAGCACCCCCCCCCCCCACGGAGCGCTGTAAACTCTTACCTTGCGTGTCAGTGTGGACCGGGGTGCCGACGCAGGCGCTGGCGAAACTGGAGGTAGACGACTTCAGAGCTTCGTTGTCCCTCACCAGCTCCTCTACTCGCTTGCGGAGCTTCAGCGCTTCCGACTGGGACTCTTCCAGCAGATCTCCTGTGGGCCAAACCCACAAAAAACACACAGACAGTGTGTGAAGTGCGACCTCAGCTCAAGCACTCGCTCATGCCGCCACGTATAACAACAAGAACCGGCTGTGTTTGTGCTTCTCGGCAACCGGGGCTGGCCGACGGGGGGCACGGCACTGCGCTCTGACACGACAACAATGAAACCTGTTCAGTTACATTCTGAACACACACACACGGAGATGCCTAAACACACGCATACATGCGTACGTGAAAAACAAACAAATGACTCTAATAGAAACAGGACAGAACGAGGTGGAATAGAATAAAATAGAAAAATCTATATTAAATCTATCTGTATACATACTGAGTAAAGATGTCAATCATCACACAAAGAAATCGCCATTTATAACTGAATCGATTTTCATACATACACAAAAAGCAAGCTAACTCGAATTTAAAGCTGGCTTATATGCAGAATCAGTCAAAAGGAAAAGGAAAATAGTCGGAATTATATTAGTATAATAATCATAATACCATATATATATATATATCAATATATAATAATATTAGCATCTATACATTTAATATACATACAGTAAGAAGGTGGTTTGTTTTGTGTCGGTGTGTTTTCAGGTTTTCAGGCAGACGTGATTATCTATAGCCACTTATTCTTATATATAGACCTTATTCGAGAGGCCCAACAGTAGCACCTTGGCGGTGCAGGGATTCGAACCTTCTGATCAGTAGTCTCTTTTTTTTATTTTTACGCACACACACATTAAAAAACACTCATAAGGAATAATCCAGCTTGACATTATGCTCTCCTGGTGGTGCGCTAGCTCCTACACGTGTATACGCGTGATCAGGTTAGTGCCTCACACGGAGATGATTACGCGGGAGATAATGGAGATGGCTCAGCAGTGAGCGGTCAGAAGGGACTCTCCACATTTCCCTGTATGACTGGTCGGGTCCCACTGCACGTGAGCAGATTTACCCAGATCAGACACGCCCGCGTCGCTTATTAGAGGTCAGCGGGTTTATAAATGAGAGGCGGGAAGGATGTGCGTGTGTGTGTGTGTGTGCGCTACACCCTCGCTCGAGCCACCATCACCACCATCTCAGGTACAAATACTCCACCACGCGTTATGGAAGCAACGGACGTCATGAGGTCATCATGTTTTCTACAGTACACCTCTGACCTCTACGGAAGTTTTTTCTAGAGAAGGTGACTAACCGAGGCTCTTGAGGCCTTTCATGCGCTCTCTCAGGACCGTGTTCTCCTCCAGGAGCTGTCTGTAGCTGCTGGCCTCCTCTTTGGATTGAGCCTCGCTCCCGCCGGGGTCGTAGATCCGATACGGGCCTTTACCATCCATTCCCGTCTACTCAATCGGCTTGCATGCTCTCTCCTAAACACACACAGAGAGAGAGAGAGAGAGAGAGAGAGAGAGAGAGAGAGAGAGAGAGAGAGAGAAAAAAACAACATGACTGGGCAATTTAGAAATGTCTGTTACAGTAAATCTAACCTACATGCAGCGACTCAGCATCTGTCCATTTACAATTCAAAAAGAGTTATTTGAATAAGCCTGGGCTGGGGATTTCTCCCGGGGTTATTTTCGTCCGGGGCCAATTTGAATGCTGATAGCGTTATAAAAACACGACGAGGGAAGTGACGGAGATGGGGTTTAGATAAACGTTCTCGCGCCAAGTGAGACTGGGGTGTGTTTGTTTCTCCATAACAATAATAAAGAATTTTATTAGGGCTGGGACTCGATTAAAAAAAAAATCTAATTAATTAGAGGCTTTGTAATTAATTAATCGAAATTAATCGCATTTTAATCGCATATAAATATTTGACCTCAGAACAGTGAGAAGTAAGTTTTTTCATATGGATTTTTAGTATACCATTGAATAATGACTGAATACATAAGCTTAAGCAACAAAATATTGTTTATTTTTGTTCAACCAAGTCCAACAGACCAGTGCAATATTGCCATTAAATGTAGCAATAGAATATTTAAAAACATAGTAGCCTACATTTCAGACACTCAGGTACCCTATAGGTATGCGATATGCGAATTCCTTGTTGCATAACTTGCACACAACCATGCTCTTATCGACGCTTCCATCCATTCGTTTTTTTATAACAAAATTTCCCATCCACAGGGCCAACCAAAGCGTCTCATCAGCTTCGTTGTCCATGTTCACTGTGGTTTGTTTTCGTCTGAACGCTAGTTGATGATCCAGTATAATCGGTCTGCCGAAACTCATCCAGTGAGAAACGTTCCACGGTGCAAAAAAAAGTGCGATTAAAATGCGTTAAAAAAAATTTTAAACGTTATTTTTGTGTAATTAAGTAAGCCAAATTAACGCGTTAAAGTCCCGGCCTTAAATTTTATATAATAAAAGAAATCTTCAGAAAGTAAGAGCCAAAATTTAACAAGCTCAAAGCCAAGTGTACAAGACACTTAAGTAACCTATGCTTCACTTTGCGGGCATTAAACTCATAACGATGACTGAATCTGAATCCCTGGACTTTAATGACCTGAGGTCGCGTTTTTTCCCCCCTCAGTCATCAACGGTCTTTGGTTAACGTCAAGGTTGAAGACAAGCGACCAAGTTGTTTAAGCGGTGTATCCGCCGCACCTCGATACTAGAAGATCGTCTGCTCGTTATCGGCAAAGACAGCTGATGATAAGAGCGCTGATATTCAAACTTTAGACCAAAGGAGTCGTTAACACGTCTGTGTGAGAGAGAGAGAGAGAGAGAGAGAGAGAGAGACACGGAGGGAAGCGTTTGAATGTATTTTGGTCTGAATAGTCACCATATAAGGAATCAGGAAGCGCGATGTGGGTGGGGGAGGGGATTTGTTTTATGGTCGCACGCGCTCACATCATATTACAAATCCTTACAGTCAACATCAGCCAAGTAAGTTTGGCTAGCTAGTTAGGCAGCTAAGCTACGTCACACTTGTTAGCTTGAAAAGCATGAGGTGTGTTTCAAAAGGGGGGAAAAAAAACAGGAAATGCTTAACATGATTAATAGATTTGAATGAAAAACGCTGCCAAATGAGGTGTTAAATTAGTTTTTCCTGTTGCTTTGCATTCAAGTACGTTGACCGCGAGAGTCACAGGAGTACGGCTGCACGATATTAGGAAAATATGCGATATTGTTGTTGAATACTGCGATAACGATATTTCTTGCGATATAACGTTTCCCTAGAGAAATGCATTTTTTTATTATTATTATCTATTTTTTTATTATTATTTATTTATATGTAATGATCATACTAAAATAAACAGGTAATAGATATTCGTCTGATGTAATTAAATCTAATTCAGGCTAAAAAGAAACTATATGTCAAGGAAGTTGCAAATATTTAGACTTCAAAACACTATAAATGACTTAAACCCCTCAGCAGATATTCTGACTTCTGGTTTGCTGTTACTATAAACCTGCCGACACAATATGAATTACTTTCAAACATGACTGTTTATTTATGTGTAACCATACACTCATCAATAGTGTCTTAAAACAAGAGCATCTTCTAAACATAATATTCTCTTTGGCTTGCCTGTTTTTTTAAAAATAAAAATAAATATTATTAAACAAAAATTAAATAAAAAATGACTATTTGTCACACACACACACACACACACACATACACACGCCGCGACCGGCACTAGGACCCAGAAGTAATGCGGGCACGAACCCGGAAGTATAAGAGGAGTAAACAAACTACTGCATACAGCTTAGTCACTGTGTTCGCCATGTCGGTTCAGATTCGAGTGTGTGTTTATAGGATGCGGGTTAAATGTGTGTTTTTCCCTTGTTCTCCCCTTCTGTGAGAGTCCTTAAACTAATTCGCGTGGTTATCCTGCCTACTCGCTTGCTTCCGCGTTTGGGTTTACCGTCTATAAAGGGCTAACGGCTAATCGCGGCTAACGGCTAATCGCGGCTAACGGCTAATCGCTAAATCTTCTGATCATCCGGGGTTAGTTTGCGACAGAATGAAGTATAAAGATATAAATAATATCTATATATATCTATATATCTATATATATATATATATATATATATATATATAAATAAATAAAAGATATAAGCGGGTATAAACATAGTAAGGGCCCATCTGATTGGTCAAATTTGGACACACAAATGCTTGGCAAATAAAGTATTTATCGCAACTCCTTGCGATATGGTTATCGCGCATGCCATTATCGCGATAACGATATTTTTTCGATATATCGTGCAGCCCTACACAGGAGCGCACGTGAATGACTAGCGCGAGTGTGAAACGTTCGTCGGGATGAAATCGCCACGCGGCACAAGAGAGAGAGAGTCTATCACAAGAGGGAAGACCGCTGCCGATTATTTTATTTAAAATATTTTCACGCTTAAATTATTCAGATCATTAAACAAATGTTAAAGTTACACAAAGATTAAATACAGAATGCAGTTTTTAAAAGATGATTTTATTTATTAAGCGCAGAGAAAAAAAAGCTGCTCAAACCTGCCTGGCCCTATGTGAAAAAGTAACTGCCCCCTAAACCTACTTGAGAAATATGCACAAAAAAAAACAAACATGAAACCAGAAGGGGGGGGGGGGGAATACTTTTCTTTGCAGATTCGATTTGTACTGCGATTCTGGAAGCATCAGGATTTTATAATTACCCCAATTTATATTTCGTTACAATTTAAAAAAAGTTAAAGCTAATAATTCCATACAGAATGATGCGCTACCTGCTAATAAAAGAATAGGTTAGAGTGCCCCCTGAAGGACTACAAAGGAACTGCAACATTTCACAACTTCAAATACAAACAACTTCAAAATATTCATTAAAACTAGACGTTGCCCGTGAATTTTGTTCGTGCGTTTTAAGATAAACTAATGATTTTTCTTCTCCGATTGCGATTGCATGTTACCTCAGGCTTGGACAAACACAACTGTGAAAACCCTATTAAAGTTCGCTCAGGAGCAGTTTTTACATGATACATGCACAAACAAACAAACAAACAAACAAAAATGCCTAAAAACATCTAGTTGTGTTCTATTATATATTCGCAAATATATTCAATGTACAGAAACACCAACCTTACAGTTTTATTATATGTATAGACAAAGATTTTTAAGAAATGTTTGGAAAAAAAAAAAGAACCAACAAACAAATTTTTTTGTTGAATTGAATTTCCACACAAAATAATCAGGAAAATTGTCAAAAATGTTCTCCTATTACTACTGAGCAATAATCGATAAAACTTTTTTTATATTATTAATTAATTACAAATTAAATCTCTTACATTTTAGCTCTGATTTCATGCTTTTTCTTGACTCGTCCCTTTTGAACAAAAAACTGACTATTAAACAAATGTAAGGAAACTTTGGTTGAGATTATTAATCTTTACCTCCTACTTCTTTTACCAGATTAACAAATAAACAATTACATTTAATAATGTTAGTCGTAGATACATAGCTACTAGAACATAAAAAAATAAATTAGTTAATAATTTGTTTCAATCTATCTATTATATATATTCAATCTATCTAGTATTAGAAAAACGGATCAGCATTGATACTCACGATACAACACCCCACTTACACAAGTCACACTACATCATCATCATTGTGTGAAACTCAGAGTTAGTCATCTGAAGCCCCTCGTCAGCAGCCCTGGCCATTTAAAGCCTCTGAGGGAGAAACTCTTTCACTTTCTTTTCCGGTAAGCGCGTGAGCTCTGGGGGATTAGTCAATCAGAAACCAGACCGGACCAGTCCACCGTGTCGAGTCAGGGCAAATCCTTAAAAAAAACTCCCCCCCCCCTTTCCCCAAACCCCCACGTGTGCCTTACGCTGGTGAACCGCGGTCATGTGACCGCAGCAGGACCGATACGGCGATGATAAAGGAGGCTTCGATAAATCGCCTGGGTTTTTGTAGCATGGAAAACATTTCAGTTCTTTCCGTTTCGTTTGGATTAGACTGAAACTTTATTGTCATTGCGTGCAAAGTGCACGTAAGCGCAATTACGTCTGGCATCCAAACAGAAGCGGATACCTTCTGAAACCAGTCTGAACAGGATAAACAACATACCAATTTAAATAATCATATCACCATCTATTATCTCCTGCTTACACGCGGGGGGATTCTCTACACATCTGGCGTCGCCACACACACATTTATTAACGTAACCGCGTACCGGATTACGCTCTGCGGGTTAGCACCTTTACACAAAGAACGCTGCGGTTTCAATTTCTTTTCCAGTAATAATGATAAAAACCTGGGATTAGTCAATCAGATACTAAAGGGACGTGCCCGAACGCACCCTGCTCTCGCTTCAGCGCGCGGTAAGCCGCGCTACCATACACATGTACAATTTAATCCCTTGTTCCGATTGGTCAAAAGTGGGAGCACTGCCTTTTGTTTTTTTACACGTTAATGTTGACACACTCAGATGCGTCAGCGCTTCCACGTCAGTGTGGAAATCACAAGGACTTTTTTTTTTGTGTGTGTGTGATATGGACCGTTCTTTTACTGGAACCTTCCGGTGTGAACGCGACGATCGTTCCACTTGGGGTTGTGCGGTGATAGAAAAACAAATCAACTAGACCCGGAGCTACCGTTACCTCCCCCCCCACCCCCGAAGCTCTCCGTTACTCTAACGCTACGGCGACTCAACACAATTACGGTTTCCTATTCGCAGAAAGAACAACACGCGGTACTTTTTAGTCATTTATAGTTGCGTTAAATTATTCGGAAATTCCTTAAAATCAAGTTTCTCTTCCTACTTACTGTACATATAAGCAGGAGTTTCCTCACAGGTTGCTCTCGAAGGTTTTACAAGAAACTAATCAACAAAACTTCTGATTGGAGAATTCCACAGTGACGTTGTCGTTTTTATCGTTCCAGGAGCAGACTGGAGCTTTAAAGATCTTAACTATAAACCTCACAGTCGAACTCTCCACAGACCGGACATTATACGGAGCATCGTACTCGACTCGAAAACTCCCAGTGTGAAGGATTTATTCAACAACAACAACAAGCAAGAAGATACAACTTTTTTTTCTTCCTTCCTACTCTCTCTCCACGGGTAGTCTTTAAATCTGTAATAAATTATACAGTACATATCCGACATATCATGAAATATTTTGGTTAATTTCTTAATGAATATTAAGTCAATTAAAGAGTCTGACAGAACTCTAAAACAAAGGAACAAAAAAATTTTATGTATTTAAGTTTTAACCTTGGGGGGAAAAAAAAGAAATATAAAAACTCAAACATTTCTTGGCATTAAACAATAAAGATTATATCAATAAATTTATTCAATTTGGTTGTTTAGTAGTACTAGTTTAGGGATAGACAAACTATACATTTTTTGTGTATATATATATATATATATATATATATATATATATATATATATATATATAATTAAAAGTCCCTGATTGGAAGGTTTGATGTTTAAGTGGTTTTCACCAACTATTCTTTACTATTTTATATAATATATACAAAAAAAAAAATTCCTCCTCTTTTTCAAATTTATAATAAAGTAAGAAATAAGAAAAGAAAAAAAAATTCAATTTTTTTAATGTTTTTTATAAATTTTTTGTAATCTATATTTTTAATTACATTATAAACCCTGATTGGATGATTTGAAGTTTAAGTTTTTTCCACAACTTCTCTTAAATATTATTGTATAATAATTATTAGGAATGTATTTTTACGCCGCATTTTTACAATGTAATTATAGATAAACTTATCTACATTCAATAAAAGTGAACTTAGCTGTAAATTTTTTTAATGCCAGTTTGTTTGTAATCAGGATACGATCTCTTTTTTTTTTTTTTCGTACAACCGAATAGAGAATCAATCAGTCGTCCAAAACCCCTCTGCCAGCCTAATCCCTGCTCCCTACTTCTTAAGTAAGTGCACTAGAGAGCCTTCATAACTCTATTAATAAACCTCCCCCATTACGCTTTCCGCCGGAAACCCCGAGGGAACCCCTCGAATCTCACCCACGTCACCCAGAAAACATCATCCGTTCTCCCATCAGGAAGAAGGTCCAAAACCCCGAGCCATCATGGGTACCCTCATTAGGAAAACGTAAACGTGTGAATCTGTTTTTAGTGTCTGGAGAGACGCATTTACGGATACGACGCTCCCGAGCTCCTCGCGTTACACTGTACGTACAGTTTGTACTCTCTCTCTCTCTTGTGGTTTAAACCCTGGAGCAGCTCTGCGTATAATTACACAGACTAACGTGATACTATCAGCATCTCACTAGGGTTTAGATTTCTACTTTCTAGTCTCAGAATATTAATAATGTAAATCTGTAAGGAACAAAAACAAAAACAGATCTTGATTAGCTGTGAAAGTAAATCTAAGAGTGATGGTTCTTAAAGAAGTTTCCTGTATCGACTTCTTTTGTACTCAAGAACTGTCTCTATGTATCTGCTCCTGGTTTCAACCGAGACGTTTTTAAAAATATATGTTGTTCGCGGGAAACAGGACTTTTAACTTAATCATTGGTTCCATCCATGACAAACTTAAAAAAAAAAAACTAAACAGTTTATAAAAACAAACTATTATTCAATCTTTACTCGACTTTAGCACCCGACTGGATTCAGTGACTCAGACTGCCTCGACATGGCTTCAACATCCTCAAGACGTGGACTCGACTACCTTAAGACTCAAAAATTACTTGGGTTTAAACCTATCCTCAATGTCCACCTTGATTAGACTTTAGTCTCGATCATGACCTGGCTTTAGTGCACTTAAGACTCATTCTTCACTTGGGTTTAATCTTCTTGGTCTTGATCTCAATCATCTTCCTTTCAGTTTAAATCCTTTGAGAAACCCACAAAACACTTTTTCCTTCCTCGTTTTTTTTAAAAAAATTTTATTACAGTGTACTCAATCTTTTCCGAAATTCCCATCAACTCCTCATCAGCCTCAATGTTAACGCAGCTTCACTTGCTTTAAGACTTTAGTTGGCCGTTTTCACGACCCCATCGTGACTTCCCTTAAGACTTGGAACGGGAATCACCAGGGATGATGATGATGACCTGATACGATACGACGTGATATGATAATTGATTACACGATACCCAGGTGGCGCGGTGCTGCCTGTCAAGATAAGTGAACACTTAAAAGAGCACCACCTGCAGGATTTTAGAGAAACTGCACCATTTTTACCAGCTCAAATGCAAACATACTGTAACATAAGATGTAATAAACAATGGTTTTAGTGTCGATACATTATCAGCCACATGAAATCACGATTCTGCATATATATATATAAATACATATATGATATAAAATTATATATATATATATATATATATATATATATATATATATATATAAGACGATTTGATATATATATATATATATCAATCATCGGCAAAGACATTCCACCTGAAGACAATACAATCTTATATGTATTTTATTTGTCTGCACAAACTATCACAAGTTCATTGTTCTTACAGTTAGCTTGATAAAAAAAAAATTTAAAAAAAAAAGATTTTTTTGTATCCAAAAACTAGGAACAGAAACACACAATCTTATAATCCATCAGACCGGTGGCTGAAATATGAGTGGAAAAATAGCTTTATTCAATTTTTAATGCTTAATCTCACAAAATGCTTCCTCATTCCAACACTGTTTATTATTTTATATTATTATTTTTATTAACGTTTATTATTTTATATATAATGGTTATTTATGATAACATTATAATACATATAATTCTACAAAAAAAATCTATATATCTATTTTTGTCTACAATAAATCAGAAATAACACCCTGGGACAGACAGACAGAGAGACAGACAGAAGGAGACAGAGACCAATTGAGAGTGAGACAGACAGACAGACAGGCGGATGGAGAGACAGACAGAGAGCAAACGAGAGACAGGGACATAGACAGAAGGATAGAGAGAGAGAGACAGGCAGAGGGACAGACAAAGCGAGCGCGAGAGACAGAGACAGACAGACAGAAAGCGCTTTAGCTGCCTAGTAACTGATTAGCTTAGCATCCGGCTAACAACAACTGGTGTGTTTACCCGTGTACCCTGCCATGCTAGCTCCCCCAGCGCTAACACCTTCTCATTCCTAACTGATTTCACCGTCGCGGAGCTTCGCGTCCCCGCTCACGCAGCGCAACCGCACAACCCTCCCAGCGCCGCTCAGTGCCGCCCCGGGCATGAAAAAAAAAAACCCCGCCGCCGGATTCTCTCTACCTTTGTGTCGGTTGAAGCTCCGACGCGCCTCCGGAGCGGAGCACAGAAGAACTGTGCGGAAATGCCTCCGTGGGCGTCACCAAGCCTCTGCCATAGAAACGCCTTCGACACGCCCATCGCGGGTTACGTAACTCCGCTCTGATTGGTCATCGTCCCTAGCCGCGCCCACGCCTCGTTTCGCAATGGTAACCAGGGGGAAATTCCTCCTCGCGGTAACATAAACAGCTGCGCTTCACCGCGTGGAGGAGCCAATAGGATGCGTCTTTTGCCGACTCATTAGAATATTTAAAGGGACAGCGTCTCGGATGTCACAACTGCCTTCGAAGAGCCTTACTGTATGCTATGGATGCCTTGTGTTGTTAATCAGTTTTTTAATTTCTTGTCAGTACGCTGGAGGTAGTAGTACGACACCACTTGGAGCAGATAGAGTTTGCGTAAACCTTGCCGAACCCCATACCTTCAGTAACTCAGAACCTTAACGCACTGGTCCTCCAAGCAGTGCCAGTCCCAAGTCCGGATAAAATGAAAGGGTTGATCCGGTGTAAGACCTGTGACAGGTTGTGTGTCTGGATCAGATGGTCCGCTATGACACCCCCTCGACGGGAACAGCCGAAAGGCTTCCAGTTAGAAAGCAGGGGTCAGAGCACAAGGACAGCGGCCCCTGGAGCAGATAGGGTTAAGGGCCTTGCTCAAGGGCTCAACAGTGGCAGTGCTGGGGCCTGAACCCCCAAACCTGACAGTAAGAGTTAATTAGGGAATTCTTAATCATTTGTTCCCTAATGAATATATGGACACCTGGGTATTCTTATAATTATATACCCAGGAGATATAGCATTGTTTCTGTAGCAGTTACTTAAGAGGTCAGGTTGCCTGACCTGCATGTATTTGGGACTGTGGGAGAAAATCCACCAAGCATGGCAAGGCTACGGAAACTCCAACACATAGACAATGGGACCGTCAAGGTGCGAGGCAACATTGATTACCAATACACCACCAAGGCGATATACATTCCAAAATCTTTATGCAATACCAATTAATCTACTACTAATAATAATCATACTGAATTTACACAACTTTGTGGCTACACACATTTTTAAGACCAGGAATATAACAATAAAAAATGTTTCACTTCCACATGAGCAATTGTTTTCTCAGGTCATTTGACCTGACCAACACAAATACCTCAGGCAAAACCTGTACAAACTTCACTTTCTGAACACAAACTGTGGTTTCACTATAACTACAGTATGTCTATATACTGACATGCTCAACAACAACAAAAATAAATCAGGGAAGCTGGATTAAGTAATTCCTTAGTAACAGTAACTCTATTAAGGGAAGTTGATATTTGGCCAAGAAGCTTAATTCCCAGGAAATTTCTGAAATGACGTAAACATGTACAATAGCAAATTATTTGAGAATTTGTAACCATTAGGAAAAAAAGCACATACACAGTGCATCCGGTGTGTCAAATTAGTTTACTTGAAAAGTAGCATAAGTGGTTATGGGGTTCTGGTCAAATGCACAGCCACGACTGGAGACGTGTTTAAACACTCGTCTTGTGGAAACTCTGAAATGTGTTCATCGTCCATTTTGAATGCCTAGCCTGTTCCCTAAGAATGATCGAGCAATCCTACAAACAGCACATGACTAGTGACCTATTTAACAAATATTATTTTTTACAAAATTTGAAAAACTTTCTACTGTATATAAAGAACTATATCATGTTTTTTTGACTTGTACTTCATATATACTGTTCATACCAACATTCGATTTTAATATCTCTTTGTATCGTCATTGAAATTGAACTAACTTTGATTCACTTTTATATTTTTTTTATCTTTTATTCACTTACAAATTTGTCGCAAATTGTATAAAAATGTATCAAACAGCAAACATTATCTACATTGCATTTGTATTATTTCTCTCTTTATCTCCACATTTGAACTTAATTCCAAGCAATACACTGATAATTCTGAATATTGAAAAAACATTCAATAGGAATGCTGATTAATATACGTTATATGAATTATATGGTGTGACCTTTACAAGAAATCTGAAAAGGCTCCTTTTTCTTTTTTATACCTTACAAGCAAATATGACTAAAAGTTGATCACTTTCATAATGCACCAATGTAATATATATATATATATATATATATATATATATATATATATATATATATATATATATATATATATATATATATATATATTAAAAGTTCCTAATTATGCTGTGTTTTCATTACATTACATTTTACTGTGAGCAACACAGCATGACTTTGCAATGCTCTATTTTAAAGCCATGTGTGGGGTGTCATTAAAAATAGTGACATCTGCTGGAGTGATCACACGTTTAAATAAAATAAAAAGGAAAAAGGCTAAAAATGGAAATGAAATTTGTTGTAATGAAAAATAAACACACATGCATTTTCTATTGTATATGTTTTTTTAATGTGTAAATCTTGTATAACCCTGTATCCTGATGTGCATCCTCTCAGCTGAAAGCATATTTTTTATTTCAGTTAACTTAGAGGGGGTAAAAATATAAGAAAACGCACGTTCGAGTGAATATTAGCTTATTTATCTATAAAAAAGTTTTTAGGTCAAATCCATAAAACTCATGATATACAGTACAGTTACATATACAGGTTGTGCATGTCCGAGACAACCAATCACACAGATTTAGACTTGCAATGATTACAGATTTCCTGCCTTCAATAACTACTGCATAAGTGTTTATTTAGTACAATTAATATAATATAATCTTATATACATAATAAAGTAATTAATCATAGGAATTAGATCATGTGCTGAACCCAATCCTGGACCTCCAGATTATTATTATTATTATTATTATTGAAAAATCATAAAATGATAGAGTGTACAGTATGAAAGAAATATGAACTGCTCCTTAATCCAGTTTAATACGTCAAGTTACATAAAGCTATGTAGATGAAACACAGATTGATATTTCACTATATCCTGTAGTATATGAGCACTAATGTTCAATGCATCTTTAAAAATAAAATCTCTCTTTAAAAAAAATAATAATAATAATTAAAACTCCATGACATGCTAATATGATTCTTTCATATAACTCAGATAAAAAATAAATAAATAAATAAATAAAAAACTGAAAAAGCATGCTTTGTCCTTTCAAACCTTGCATGTCTCCTACACCGGTTTCCTTCACGGTGCACTGACATTAAAACAAGAATGATAAAATTGCTCTGAGTTATGCCTGTACAAAAGTCTCTACAGTGTGTCTATTTCTGACATCACAGGCAATATCATGTATAGGAAGTACTGTACAGTATAATGCTTAGAATTGCTGTAAAGATACCATTTTAAACTGTCTACAAAAGGCACATGAGAAGAAATAAGTAGCTTTGACTTACTTAAATCCTGCAGTATATTCAAATAATGTTCAACTATACTGAGTGTACTGTAAAAAAAGTAGATCTTTCATTTATATTCATACATAATGTGCACGCACACAACCACAAACTCACACACATATATACAGCATGGTATATACACACACACACACACACACACCGAACACTCACCTCCTTGCATCCGTGAGGCGTATTTTAAGGAAACTGGTGGCACTGGGGAAGTGTTAGCTGTGCTTTTCGACAAAAAGGGGGAATTCCCGCATAGTGGTAGGGCCCTGATATTTTTTAAGCTAAAAAAAAAAAGGGGGGGGGGGGGTTGCTGGTGTTTGCTGAACAGTCTGTCTACTAGTTAAGTGTTAACGCAGGGTATGTGGCTCAGCATGGACATGGTATGGTATGGTATGGTATGGTATGAGACCAGGAAGGAAACATGTGCCGAAAAAGCCCAAGGTTAAACCCGTTTGTCTGAGAGGTTTATGCATACCGAGTGTCTAAAAGTTCTGTGTAGAAATGAAACATGAGGTCTATTACAGTGCAAGGAGGATTAAACGCTCAGAAAACAACTAGTTGTGACAATCATGAATGGATGAAAGGTGATGGTTTATTTAGAGTTTAAAGTCAGACCTCGACTAGGTTTGACTAAGTTTTGGATGCACAAAGAATAACTCCTACTGAAAAGTCACATTCAGCGCATAGTGCATATATATATATATATATATATATATATATATATATATATATATATATATATATATATATATATATAGTGCATGCATGCGTATACTATTAGTGACTACACTAGAACATGCTAAAATTAATTCTTTTGCACGCTACTGTTTTTTGTTTTTTTGGTTCAATTTCTGCATGTGTGTGCTTGCAGGCATTTAGGTCAAGCTGAAAACACAATCCTGATGGTTTATTTGTGTTTTTCTTCCTAATCGCGCATTGGTCTCGTTGCTGCTGCGGCTGCGGCTGCATAATCAATGCTGTCTGGGATGTTGGCCCAGTGCAGGGGATTTCCTAGGCTCACAACTTTTTTTTTTTTTCTTCTTTCCTCTTTTAACTCAAAGATGGCCTGACAACAGCACACACATGCACACACACTCACACGAAAAATGTGCACTTGAGCACACATGCACAGTCAAAGATGCAGACATGAAGCGCTCCTTTAACACTAAAGAATCCTCTTCAGCACTTTAACATATGAAAGCGACTCGGAACCGTACTCAGCACTCCTGTTGTTAAACTACATCTAAGCTAAATTGAATGTGTTTCGCTTGCATAGAATTTAAACGGTACCCACTGCACCCAGTGATGACGCCGAGAGCAAAGCTGCATGGCTCAGCCGGCATTACTCTACTGACGGTACAGAGTGGTCAGAAGTGTTACATATGTTATATAACATAACAGCTTTTATATTGTGTTTAACTGCAAGGTCTGTTGAGTGTCAGATAACATCATACAGCACGTACAATAAATAGAGCCAGACATTACAGTAAGGACAACACAATGCTGCCATTATGAACAGAAGGATAAAAACTTTACAATACTGACAATACAGTGCAGATGTTACTAATGGAAATGGCTATACAAATATAGTGACATTATGGTGCAGACTTTACAATGCAAACGGAAACAGAAACAGAAACAGAGGGAACGACATTAAACTTCAGACGTTACAATGCAGACATAACAGTACTGACATTACACTGTAGACTTTATAGTACAAACATTACAGAACTGACATTATAATGCAGTCATTGGAGTACTGACATTATAGTACATATATTACATTACTGACATTACAGTAGAGACATTACAAGGCATCACAGAACTGACATTATAGTGTAGACATTACAGGATTTACATTACAGAACAGACATTACACAGCAGACATTACGGGACAAACATTATAATGCAGTCATTAGAGTACTGACACAATAGTGCCGATATGACAGTACAGAAATTACAGATATTATAACACATCACAGGACTGACGTTGCACTGCAGACATTACAGAATTGACATTATAGTGCAGGCATTACAAAACTGAAATTATAGTGCAGACATTACAGTACTGACATTACACTCCAGACATTGTAGTACAAACATTACAGAACTGACATTATAATGCAGTCATTGGAGTACTGACATTATAGTACATATATTACATTACTGACATTACAGTAGAGACATTACAAGGCATCACAGAACTGACATTACAGTGCAGCCATTATAGTATAGTGTATAGTGGAGTACTGACATTATAGTACATATATTACATTACTGACATTACAGTACAGATACTGTATTACAACACATCACAGGATTGACATTACACTGCAGACATTACAGAACTGACTTTATAGTGCAGACATTACAAAATTGAAATTATAGTGCAGCCATTACAGGAATGACATTACACTGCAGACATTGTAGTACAGATATTACAGAACAGACCTTACACTGCAGTCATTGGAGTACTGACATTATAGTGCATATATTACATTACTCACATTATAGTACAGACAATAAAAGGCATCACAAGACTGACATTACAGTGCAGCCATTATAGTGCAGACATAACAGTATTAAAATTGCTTTGCAGACATAACAGGACTGACATTATACTGCAGACATTACAGGATTGACATTACAGAAAAGACATTATAGTACTGACATTACACTTCAGATGTTACAGGACTGAAATTATACTGTAGACATTACAGGACTTTCATTACAGTACAGACATTACAAGACACCACAGGACTATCATTATAGTGCAGACATCATCGGACTGACATTATAGTGCAAACATCACAGTGCTAACATTATAATATAGTCATTATAGCCCTGACATTATAGTGCCAGCTTTTACATTACTGACATTATGGACATTACAAGACATCGGAGGACTGGCATTATAGTACCTACTATACAGTATTGATATTACAGTACTGACATTACAGTACTGACATTATAGTGTAGCTTTTACATGATATTACAGTACACATATATTACAAGACATCAGAGGACTGGCATTATAGTGCCTACATTACAGTACTGACATTACAGTACACATATATTACAAGACATCAGAGGACTGGCATTATAGTGCCTACATTACAGTACTGACATTACATTGTACCTTTTACAGTACTGACATTACAGTGTACACATTACAGTACTGACATTATAGTGCAGCTTTTACATTACTGACATTACAAGACATCGGAAGACTGGCATTATAGTGCCTACTATACAGTATTGATATTACAGTACTGACATTACAGTACTGACATTATAGTGCAGCTTTTACATGATATTACAGTACACATATATTAAAAGACATCGGAGGACTGGCATTATAGTGCCTACATTACAGTACTGACATTACATTGTACCTTTTACAGTACTGACATTACAGTGTACACATTACAGTACTGACATTATAGTGCAGCTTTTACATTACCGACATTACAAGACATCGGAAGACTGGCATTATAGTGCCTACTATACAGTATTGATATTACAGTACTGACATTACAGTACTGACATTATAGTGCAGCTTTTACATTACTGACATTACAGTACAAAGATATTACAAGACATCAGAGGACTGGCATTATTTGGCCTACATTACAGCACTGACATTACAGTACAGACATTACAAGACATCTGAGGACTGGCATTATAGTGCCTACATTAGAGTACTGACAATACATTGTAGCTATTACAGTACTGACATTACAGTGCACATGTTACAGTACTGACATTATAGTGCAGCTTTTACATTACTGACATTACAGTACAAATATATTACAAGACATCAGAGGACTGGCATTATAGTGCCTACATTACAGTATTGACATTACAGTACTGACATTATAGTACTCGCATTATAGTGCAGCTTTTACATTACTGACATAACAGTACAGTTATTACAAGACATCGGAGGACTGACATTATAGTGTTGCTATTAGATATAATGTTTCTGCTTGTCTAGACATAATATAATGCACATGTACATATAGTATATTCATGCAGTAGGGAATTTCCTCAGGCCATAGCATCTCGTTCTGTTTCTTTTCTGTCAGGTGCAAATGTAAACAGAAGTAGTGGTCAAAAAGGTGTTCTGCTTATCTTAGCCATGAGTAAGACCCACACAACCAGACTGTGTTAAAGTTTCTTCCCACAAGCCATCAGACTTTTTTAATATCCAGGGATTGGAGCGATAGACAGACAGACAGACAGACGGACACACACACACACACACACACAATATGTAAAATGTACTTTATTTTTTGCACATGCTTCATGCTATAAACCGACTGCTAAAACAGTCGATTATGCATCATGCTAGTTCACACTCATCACATTTATGACATTGCAATATCTTGTTTTGCAGTCGGCAATAAATCAGCACTATATTGTCCTTAACTGTCGTGCCCATTACCTTGCCCTGTGTCTTGTCTTGCACTACTTGCACATACTTGCACTCAAGTACTTTATGTTACTGTAGTTTAGGGTTCTTTAACTGTGTGTGCTTGAAATGACAATAAAAGCTACTTTGCGTTAAATTCAGTCATTATTAGTACAGTATATGGAAGGAAAAACTACAGTGTGGATATTACATATGGAAGTACAGGCATAATGTATGTACTGTATGTGCAAAAAGTGCATACTTTATGATGTAGTGTGGTTAAGATGCAGAACTTACAGTAGAGACACAACTGAGGACGTAGATCAGTGTGTAAGGGGAGGTTTTTTTTTGAAGGGTAGCTGTATGGCATAACCCGTACGATCACAAAGGTCTTCAATATTATGACTAGGACTATGTTTATTGTTCTGAAATTCTGTGTGCTAGACTTAATTCTATAGACTTATAATTAGTCACATTTATTGAGCGTAACACAGCATTCAACAGCTTCAAGCTGAAAAAAAAATGTGAGAAATTGTCTAACAACGCTGATTCTCCACCGCAAGAAACTTTCACACAGTTATCATGCTGGATTGTTCAAGATTTCTGCATTATGTTAAGAGGAAAAAAAAAAAAAAGATGAACTGCAGCAGGGAATTTCCTCGGGTCAAAGCGTCTTCTTCTGCTTCCTCTCTGTCAGGTGCGAATGTACTGTAGAGGTAGTGATTGAAGAGGATTGCTCTGCTTATCCTAGCCGTAAGTGCAGACAGAAACAAATCCTCGCTAATAGGTAGCCCTTATAAAACACACACAGTGAAGTCATTGTTAAACCCAAACTATATTTGAGTCGTGTTAAAATAGAGATTAGAACGAAAGCCAAACTAAGCTTTATGCTTGTTAGCATGAAATTGCACTATAAAAGATTTTTAGTGTCTAAAATTCCCATATGATGCAGCTTGCAAATAATAATTTCACAACACGGGACCAAGCACTCATTTTGGAAGTTTTACAGCTAATCCACAAGACAATGACATGACAATAGTGTGCGCACACCTGACCACCCTTCCTCAAACTGTTGCCACAAAAGTCGGAAGCGTATAAGGTTAAATGTCTTTGTATGCTGTTCAAACCTGTCCCAGCATGACAAGGCTCCTGTGCACAAAGCCGGCTACATGAAGACATGGTTGTGTCAAGGTTGGACTGCGAAAACCCCAGGGTTCTTTGAGCTGAACTTGAACTGGAAGCTCCTCGATATCAGCGACTTGAGCTACTGTATAATACAGTGTTATAAAAAAAAAACCTAGCGGAAAGCCCTCCCAGAAGAATGGAGCTTATTATAACGGCAAAATGGGATGTTCAGCAAGCACACATGGCTCTGACAGCCAGGTGTACACAAACATTTGACCCAGATGTTGACTTATTACACAATGTTAAGGCCTTAAATAGGTTTTAAAGTACTTTTAAAGCCAACTTGCGAACACCGGCCCAAAATCAGCCATCATGTAGGAGTTCCAATGAAAATTTGTATGTTGGGTCTCTATTTTGTATTTGTATTTGTATCTAAATTGTATGTTGACCATTATGACATTGGTCTCTCTCACTCTCTCTTTCAATTTAAAGCATATAAATGTATTTGTGGTTCATGACCAGCATTCCCAGGAAGAACCAGGGGACGTCCGGTTTCTAGTTGGTGCCCACTATAGCCTCAGATTCCTGTTCTTGGCAGATGTGGTCTTCGGCGGTCGTCGCCTAAACACCTCAAGGTTCAAACCTGTTGTGTGATCTGAGAATGTCATGTGTGGGTGAGTATGATGTATTGATTTTGCATTGTAAAATACCATTTTAACATTACAGTTAAGCTTTAGTTGATGATTAAATTAAATAAAGAAGACTTAAATCTAATCAAATATCTACCTTCACTGGAAACAATGACATCTTGTGAAAGCAAGTGAAAAAATATCCTAAATATAGTCACGTTTATCTACAATTTCTTAAAATAAGATTACGACAAACCAAATATGAGAGCTTATTTCGATCACAGATTTTAAGTAAGAAATTTCTTGTTCTATTACCAGATCATTTTACGAGTTTAAGCATTTATTGCTTTATTTAGTCCACCAACTAACTTTTTTGCTTCAAATTTTAGCAAAAGTTGCCCACAAATGCGATTAATAATCTTACATTTGGTTTGTTATAGATAAATTTGTCTAAGTTCAAGTTAATTTTACTCGCATTTATTTTAGCATTTGTATTTAAAGTTTTCTTCGTCTTTCGTCAATCGTTGGTGCTAATGTGAATATACATATGGGAGTTCCGCATTTAGCGTTTAATAAAGCAGTTTCTGAGAGTTGAAATTAAACAGTATATCAGATGTAAAACAAATACTCTAAGTGTTACATTGCACTTGTCTGATTCATTTGACACAGGATAGGCTTTTTTCAGGTAGAGCTAGATTTTTCCGCCAAAATATTAACAAAGTCACAAATATTTCTTTGTTCATAAGCTAATCCGTATTTAAATTTTAGAAGTATGTAATTTAATATAAATAAATTGGGGGGAGGGGGGGGGGGCTTAACAGTGTGCATGTATACAACTTACAATTTAAATGTGGATAAATGTTAAAGTAAGCATAAAATTCCAACATTAATTTTGTTGCAATGCAAATGCAAATAATTTTCAGTATGTACAGCAGTAGCACTGTTATGACATACCATACAATGCGGGTATGTGTTGATTTTGCACAGATTAGGATATTTAGAGAAGATTAGGATCATGAAGTTAAGCTGAGCTTTGCATAGCTTGACGTAGCACTTTCAATAATCGTTAGACAAAAGAACAACATCTGAAAGAAGTAGGATCAAAGTTTTTTTATTTCCATTGCTCACTTTAGTCAATGGTTACTCTGAGCTCGATTACTTAAAAGCACTGAAGGATGGAGTAATTACACTTCAACTCTGAGGAGAGCAGTAAAAAATAAAATCGATTCACAAGACACAGTGACTGCGGCGGGGAGGGCGAGCGGGTGGAGCTGGAGCTGTGGGAGAGGACAGAGTTCGAAGGTAATCGACTTTGGCATAACAGTGGTGACGGTAATTGCAGCACATCAGGTTTGGTGATGGAGGACGGGATCATGGCATAGCGTCTGCTAGACCGGCATGGCTCAGACTCCTAATCCTCACCACCACAGAGGATTAGCAGGGTTTTACGGTAATCTCCTGACGTGTCTCCCTGGAAACACAATATTATCCCATGTTCAGTAAAGCATAAAAAAAAAAAATAAATAAATAAATAATAATAATACAAATTTGGGGTTTTATATCAACTACAAATATATGAGATTAAGATTTCAGCTTTGATTTCAGTGCACAATGTGGTGACAAATTCATGTGTAAAAATGATTCCCCACACATTTAAATGTGATAATCTGGTCATACAGTACATTCAGGTCGTCCGCTGACTTTGGTGAATCTAGAACTGAGCAAGCCCAGATCATAACACTGTCTCCAGAGGCTTATACAGCGGACATGATGGGTGCATCGCTCCATGCGCTTCCCTTCTTACCCTGATCGCTCTGGAATATCAGATCAAATGACCTTTGTCCATCGCTCCAAACTCCAATCTTTAGCCTCCCTAGCTAATGTAAGTTGTTTTTCTCTGGTTAATCTCGATAACAAGTGGTTTTCTTATGGACACACAGTTTGGTCCCAATCCTGTGAGTTCTCATCACATTGCGTGTGTGTGTATATGGAAATGCTCTTACTTTCACTATTAAGCATAGCTCTAATTTCTACTAATTAAAAAAAAATAAAAAATCATTATTAACCATTTAAGTGACCTCCATTCATGATTTCTTTCCCACATTTATTTGTTCAGGACAGTCCTACAGGACAGTGCTAATCTCCTTGGCAGTGTATGGATATATCGGTACTTTTTACACAAGGATAAGTTTGGAGAAAATGACAACCTACACAACATTATAAATTATAAATTTTTTTGTCAATTTGGTCCAAGGAATTTGCAGATGATTATTTAATTTCAGTTTGACCATTTTCTGTAAATAAGAATGATTCTATTTATGATATTTTGTAGATCAATGTCATTTAAAATGAGCATATGAATCTTTAAACAGGGCAAACTTTTGAGCTGAACTAAAACTAAAGTTGCAATTCAAAAGAATGAATTTTCATACGATTCTTCACATAATTCTACGTTTAATAGTAATAATAATTCTACTTAAACATTAACAATCCCTACGTGAAGTTGTTTAGTCATCCAGGTCATTGTAAAACACTGTTGCATACTGTTATATTATGTTTTCTGCCATTTCTAAATGACCTCCTTAAAACAAAATGCAATTACAGTGTAGCAGCCAAACACTTTAATGTGTTAGATCTCACACACTTTTACACTTAGTTGCATCAAACTACCATGTTTAAGGTTAGGTAAAATATCTAGATTTATATATAAAGTATAAATCATTAACAGGAAACAACTCTGATAAAACTTTAAAGTGCTGTAAGTTGCTCTAACACTGTATTTCACTTTGGGGAGAGATTTGTCTTTTTGGGTTAAAGTTCATATCGAGTTCATTAGTGAGTAATATCGACTGTATTAGGGAGTTTTTACGACCTTATCACCTCGAACTTAAATCTTGTATTCTATAATTTGGAACTTTAAACCGAAAGTTAAAAGTTTTTCAAAAAAAAAAAAAAAAAAATCAAACATCCCTCAGTTATGCCTATTCACATTTCCTGTAGGTTTTCTATCTGTAGAGGATTGAACATGAAACTAATTCTTGAACTGGTCAAACATCTGCTATTGAGTAACTAAACTGGCAACTAATAAGGGTTTTGTGATATAAAAAAGAATTTAGATGGAAAAAACTAAAATGATTCAGATTTAACCAATCCAATGTAAATTCATGTACAAAAATAATTATCATACACTTATCATAAAATAAGCTTTGATTAGTGCCAAATTAAGATAAGCATGTTTTTTTTTTAAATAGGATTTTCCTCATATGTTGGTTTTGATCTATCTGCTGAAGCCAGAGTGCACAAATCTTTAGGGTAAGTACTGGATCTGACTGTTGAAAGGTAATGATCAGGGAGCGGTGCAAAAGACTTCTTAAATCCATTACACAAAAATCATCATCAACAAACGAACAAGGAAGTAGCACTATACTGACCTTACCAAGAACAGTATGACGAAAAAAGAGACAAAAATTTATGGTGACGCCACCGAGTGACCTACAGCAACGTAAAATGATCTGCCAGAAGATCCAGCAAGTACTCGTGACTGCTTATATGTGGCTGCAGTCTTTGTACTGCTGAATAGCTGGAAATACGTGACAGAAAAATCTGTCACATAATCACATTGTTCATCGTGATAATGTTTAATGTGTGCAGTATTAAAAGACTATCGTACAAATTGGTATTAATTGGTGATTAATAAAAAAAATGACTTCTAATCCTTCATGCTATATCTTTGGGTTAAAAATGTTGTTTCTTCAACTTATGGTTAAACGTGTCAGGGTTATATGTGTACCTTAATATACTGTACATTAAGGACATAAAGATAAAATGCAAAAAAAGAGGATATAAAGATATAATGCAAAGAAAAAGAACATAAAGCTATAATGCAAATGAAAGAGGACATAAAGCTACACTATAATGCAAATGAAAGCGGACATAAAACTATAATGCAAAAGAAAGACGACATAAAGCTATAATGCAAAAGAAAGACGACATAAAGCTATAATGCAAAAGAAAGACGACATAAAGCTATAATGCAAATGAAAGAGGACATAAAACTATAATGCAAAAGAAAAAAATAAAGATATAATGCAAAAAAAGAGGCAAAGATCGCTAGGCAGGACTTTCCACTCTGGTTAAAAAAAAAAAAAATTCATAAGAGAGTCTTTGTTTTGTCTCTCTAGTGAATTTTGTCTGTCTGTTAACACATAGTCGGTGTAGCGGCTGAGAAAAATAGTTCCTGCACGCTCAGCCAATCAATTGAAGTGTTTTTAAAGATGTCCGTGACATTCATGGGACTGTACAGAATCGAACCGGTTTTGCAGCGCTTCATTCGGACGTCACGTTATTTCACACTTTTTTTTTTTTTTTTTTTTAAACTCTATCAGCCAGAAACTCATTTTTAAACGCAGGCTATTATTTATCTTCAAAGGGAGTTTTGATGGTGGAGCCGGTGTAGACCTGTTAGAGCACACTTCCTGTCTCGGCGCTCTGCACCAATCCGATGGTGCACGCTGAGGAAGTTGAGCGCACTGGGGAAATTCCTAAACAGCTGAGCAGAGCGCACACACCACAGAAACCTGCCGTGCTCTCCGTCACCCCCCCTCCCCCCTCCGCTCCAACCCCAAAGAGGATGTGCTGTTCACACGTACAGAACAGGACGTCTTGCACACAACATCTTCATTCATACACACACAAACACACGGCACGCAGCAACAAACGTCGCACAGCGAGACACACAACGCGGAAGATCAGGGACACTTACAACCATCGTCTCTACCTGGATGAACTCGTGCAGCGAGGCATCGTGGGTGTCCTTGAACTCCTTGCGGATGTTGAAGAGGTCGATCTCGGAGCGAGACACCATGATGCGGATCAGGGCTCGGTCGTCTGTGCCGAGGCCCTGCAGAGACGTCAACAACGTGATTTATTTTATTATGTGATTCTAAGGAAACGTGTGCACATATCATGCTGAGTTCGCACCAAAGACCACATAATCCACACGCACACAACGTGACCTTTAGTGGCTCGAAAGATAACATCCTGTGTAGGCCTGAGGGCAATTAAAATATTCAATACCAACTTATGCTTGTGTGTGTGTTTATTAATATCGCAATATACATCCTTGCAGTTGCATGAGGACTATTTTTTCACGTGCAACATTCATGTATTTGGCCGACCTGCTGGATTTTGGTTCTGATATGATTTTTCGCTTCAATCTAAGGTTTTTAAACAGTTTCAGCATAATATAATATAAACAGTGTATTTATATAAAACCTGAACATTTCATTGTATCAGGTTGTGTAACACAAGTAACCAAAAACTAAAATAAGATTTCTTGCACTGGCTTCTGGTCTGGCAGTCTGGAGGGAAGGATGAATGTTTTGACACAGGGTGCGTTTACTATTAAACACACTTTTAAAAAAAAGTGCAAAAGTACACTGGGGGCCAGCAGAATCTTAAAGTGACCTGGTTACAAAGTAATGGATTCACAGAGTTTGGGGTATAATCTAATTTAATGTCTATATAAGGTAATGACTTAAGAGGGTTTTGTCTGTAATGTGTTGGATTGTGAGCTTTATAGTAAGTTACTGAAATTGGGAATGTTTCAGGTACAGTATAAGGCAATAAATTGAAAGCATTTAAGTTGGTAGTGTTTTGGTTATAAGGCAATAAAATAGGGAGTGTTTTTGTAATTATGCAATGGATTTAATAGCATTTTGTAATGTAATGGATAGTGGATTACTGTTTTGTATGTTTTGGGGGTGTTTTAGTTATAAAGTACTCTAATGGACGGGGAGTGTTCTGGTTATAAAGGAACATATTGGGAATGTTCTGGTTATAAAGTAACATATTGGGAGTGTTCTGGTTATAAAGGAACATATTGGGAATGTTCTGGTTATAAAGTAACATATTGGGAGTGTTCTGGTTATAAAGTAACATATTGGGAATGTTTTGGTTATAAAGTAACATATTGGGAGGGTTTTGGTTATAAAGTAACATATTGGGAGTGTTTTGGTTATAAAGTAACATATTGGGAATGTTTTGGTTATAAAGTAATGAATCGCGAGTGTTTTGGTTATGAAGTAATGAATTGAGAGTGTTTCGGTTATAAAGTAACATATTGGGAGTGTTTTGGTTATAAAGTAACATATTGGGAGTGTTCTGGTTATAAAGTAACGTATTGGGAATGTTCTGGTTATAAAGTAACATATTGCGAATGTTCTGGTTATAAAGTAACATATTGGGAGTGTTCTGGTTATAAAGTAACGTATTGGGAATGTTTCGGTTATAAAGTAACGTATTGGGAGTGTTTTGGTTATAAAGTAACGTATTGGGAAAGTTTTGGTTATAAAGTAACGTATTGGGAATGTTTTGGTTATAAAGTAACGTACTGGGAGTGTTTTGGTTATAAAGTAACATATTGGGAATGTTCTGGTTATAAAGTAACATATTGGGAGTGTTCTGGTTATAAAGTAACATATTGGGAGTGTTCTGGTTATAAAGTAACGTATTGGGAGTGTTCTGGTTATAAAGTAACATATTGGGAGTGTTTTGGTTATAAAGTAACATATTGGGAGTGTTTTGGTTATAAAGTAACATATTGGGAATGTTTCGGTTATAAAGTAACGTATTGGGAGTGTTCTGGTTATGAAGTAATGAATTGAGAGTGTTTTGGTTATAAAGTAACATATTGGGAGTGTTCTGGTTATAAAGTAACATATTGGGAGGGTTTTGGTTATAAAGTAACATATTGGGAGTGTTTTGGTTATAAAGTAACATATTGGGAATGTTTTGGTTATAAAGTAATGAATCGCGAGTGTTTTGGTTATGAAGTAATGAATTGAGAGTGTTTTGGTTATAAAGTAACATATTGGGAATGTTTTGGTTATAAAGTAACGTATTGGGAGTGTTCTGGTTATAAAGTAACATATTGGGAGTGTTTTGGTTATAAAGTAACATATTGGGAGTGTTTTGGTTATAAAGTAACATATTGGGAGTGTTTTGGTTATAAAGTAACATATTGGGAGTGTTTTGGTTATAAAGTAACATATTGGGAGTGTTTTGGTTATAAAGTAACATATTGGGAGTGTTTTGGTTATAAATGAACGTATTGGGAATGTTTTGGTTATAAAGTAACATATTGGGAGTGTTCTGGTTATAAAGTAACATATTGGGAGTGTTTTGGTTATAAAGTAACATATTGGGAGTGTTCTGGTTATAAAGTAACGTATTGGGAATGTTTCGGTTATAAAGTAACATATTGGGAATGTTCTGGTTATAAAGTAACATATTGGGAATGTTCTGGTTATAAAGTAACATATTGGGAATGTTCTGGTTATAAAGTAACATATTGGGAGTGTTCTGGTTATAAAGTAACATATTGGGAGTGTTCTGGTTATAAAGTAACGTATTGGGAATGTTTCGGTTATAAAGTAACGTATTGGGAGTGTTTTGGTTATAAAGTAACGTATTGGGAAAGTTTTGGTTATAAAGTAACGTATTGGGAATGTTTTGGTTATAAAGTAACGTACTGGGAGTGTTTTGGTTATAAAGTAACATATTGGGAGTGTTCTGGTTATAAAGTAACATATTGGGAGTGTTCTGGTTATAAAGTAACATATTGGGAGTGTTCTGGTTATAAAGTAACGTATTGGGAATGTTTCGGTTATAAAGTAACGTATTGGGAATGTTCTGGTTATAAAGTAACATATTGGGAATGTTCTGGTTATAAAGTAACATATTGGGAGTGTTCTGGTTATAAAGTAATGTATTGGGAATGTTTCGGTTATAAAGTAACGTATTGGGAATGTTTTGGTTATAAAGTAACGTATTGGGAATGTTTCGGTTATAAAGTAACATATTGGGAGTGTTCTGGTTATAAAGTAACGTATTGGGAATGTTTTGGTTATAAAGTAACATATTGGGAGTGTTTTGGTTATAAAGTAACATATTGGGAATGTTCTGGTTATAAAGTAACATATTGGGAGTGTTCTGGTTATAAAGTAACATATTGGGAATGTTCTGGTTATAAAGTAACGTATTGGGAATGTTTCGGTTATAAAGTAACATATTGGGAATGTTTTGGTTATAAAGTAACATATTGGGAGTGTTCTGGTTATAAAGTAACGTATTGGGAATGTTTTGGTTATAAAGTAACATATTGGGAGTGTTTTGGTTATAAAGTAACATATTGGGAGTGTTTTGGTTATAAAGTAACATATTGGGAGTGTTTTGGTTAGGATTGTGAGTGGTACATACAGTATCAGACTGAATAATCTGCTTATACAGTAGGTACAGTATAGAGAGGCTTATAGATAACTAGGACAGCATTAAACTGTAGCTCATTGGGCCTTATACAGAACCTGAACTCCATAAATCATTTTATGGATAAAAAAAAACTCAGTGGTCTGACATTGTAAGCCTTAGAGAAGATGACTGAAATTAAGGGTTTTATACGGTTATAGTTACCCAGGTCATACCTTCATGGCTTTGTACAGACGATCTGCAAAGTAAGAAGGCTGGTTCTTCACACTCCTCACTGAAACGAGGAAAGACATCGATGCTGTAAAGTGCTGACTTAGCTGAAGAACAAAGCCACATTTCACTAAGCAGTCCAACGTCTTGCAAGAAGATTCTTACCGATAGCAAACAGGGCATTTTTAACGTCTCCAGACATCTCTTTCTTGATGATCTGTTCAATGTCCTTGTTGGAGCACTTGACGAATTCCTGAAACACTGTGGGGGGAGGGGGGGAGGAGGGGAGGGTAAGGGGTGGTGGTTTGGAGACCAGGTATTAACCACGGTATTCGGAATTGGCGACTTCAAAAGTTGCATTATTATTATTTAGACAGGGAAATTTACTCATATTCAGAGTCAGGTTATGCACATGTTATGCACAGTTGAGTTTCTGTGCTCCCCATTCAGAATATGCAAAGCAACCCAATACACAGACAGTGTCTGTTCTCCTTTAATACAAATAACACACACACCTACACACACACCAAAAAACTCTACCTTTTCTCAGGTGTGGGAAACTCCTTGTGCACAGGATGCTCATGAACTTATCAATCCTCTCATCAGAGTTTGCATTGCACGCATCTGCTAAAGCCTAAAAAAAAATTTTAAAAAAAGAAGGGAAGGGAAGTTGAGGCCCCTTCTGAAACGCATTGCTCACAAACAAAAAAATTTATGCTAATAATAACTAAGAGAAAGCTCTATTAAAGGTCTTTTGGCATTATACAAATAGATCCAGTCGAATTTAAGCATCACGCATGACGATGTTAATGTTCTAAGAACTCCTGCCTTTAAGGAAGCCTGAACTTGAACTCGGTTCCTTTTTTTTTCAGCTAAACTTAGAAGTATGACATCAATCGGTACCCAAAATTAACTCAGCCACTTTCGAAATACATATCTGTGGTGTTTTTCAAACAGAATCTACCGCACAGCATGCTCGCGCTATTAACTAATGTCTGCGATGGTGGTGATATCTTTCACGTCCCACTCACTTGGGCATCTTCCAAAGCTTTGGCCATGTCTGCAGGACCTTCTTCACGAGCTCCCTGCAAACACACACACACAAACACACACACAGGGTGGAATAAATCAATCACTGAGAACATTTTAGAACCTTTTCCTTACGTGAGCTAAGATCTAACCTGTGCCAGGGAAACCAGGATGCGACAGAAGTGTCCTGAAGTGTCCGAGTGAATGCCGTCTTCCAGACTCTTCTTAAAGGCTGTGGTGGGAAACGAGGGATGAAATGCAAACACTTTTTATGCTTTCTGAAACGTGAATGCGGAATAAACAGCAATGTTAGAGTCGGTATGAGGTTCAGCAAACACTGAAGATATATTTATCTTACAGATAGAAGATTTTCCTTACAGAAGAAGAAGAAAAGTAAGAGTAAGAAGAATAGCTTTGAACTGGTTCGCAGAAATCATTAAGTGTAATAGTGAGTCGAATTGTGATTTTAGATTTTTCTTTAAAAAAAAAAAAACGTCTTAAAATAGAATATGAGAAGAATGTGATCACATGCTACTGGTGCCTTGTGCTTTAATTCTGTTTTTACCACAGCCTGATTGACGTTTCCTCTTACGGGAATCCCCACCACCTCTTTCAAGGGCGGTGCTATTACTTTATCAGCTTGAGTAAAGTTTGGTAAACCAGGCCTCGAAAGCCAGAGAAAGCATACACAGCTTTCAAAAAATAAATAAATAAATAAAAATATTCTCTAGTCATATTTATCTACTATTTCTTATTATAAGATAACAAACCATAAGTATGATTATTAACCCCATTTCTAGACATATTTTAATCCTTTTCTGATTTTGGTCATTTTAAGTAATAATTTTAAGAAATAATTAGAATTTCAAGCTAAAAGTGGTAAAATATGTCTAGACGTACATTAAGGTTAGTCTTACATTTTGTTTATTGTAATCTCATCACAAAAACAGTAAATACATTTGACTTGATTTTTTAAAAAACATTTGCTAGGATATTATTCTTAGATATTTTTTTATTATTATTATTATTATTATTATATATGTTTAATACTTATCCTTGTGCACAACTTCAGCATAACAACATTCAAGTATTTTTTGGTACTTTTAGGATTCATTCATTCATTCATTTTCTATACCGCTTAATCCTGTGTTCAGGGTTGCGGGGGACCTGGAGCCTATCCCAGGAGGCTTCGGGCACTAGGCGGGGTACACCCTGGACAGGGTGCCAATCCATCGCAGGGCACACACATACACTTTGGATTTGGGAACACCAATTAGCCTAACCTGCATATCTTTGGACTGTGGGAGGAAACCGGAGTACCCGGAGGAAACCCACCAAGCACGGGGAGAACATGCAAACTCCATGCACACAGAGACGGGAATCGAGCCTGGCCGGGGAATTAGGATTCATATTTCATATAACTCATATAACAATAAACAAAAACAATAAATATTTGTGAAGTTTTAAAAATGAACACAACTGCAATGATCTAAAAATATATACTGTGATAAAGAGCTGCTTTTACATAACATTTCCATAATGTTATTTATTAAAAAATAAAAGAAAATTGTCCCAACTCGGAACACTGTGCTTATGATTGTTTGATTTTAAAATGACTTCAGAAACTGTAATCATTACTTCTATAACACTGCAATCTGACATTTGAATAGTTTAAAGCCTGACACCAATGTTATTGTAATGTTACTGCACTGAAAAACATCTAACATTCTAAACATTCTAAAAACATCACAGTTGCTGAACATTGTTCTTAGAACTTTGTACACACACACACACACACACACACACACACACACAGCTTGTGACAGAATGTAACATTCAATTCTTTGTTAATGCGCACATTCACACAAAGAAACACCTTGTGGAGGAATATGACCATTAAACCAGAAAATGAGAACAAGTTCTGGCACCCTGGAGTACGGTGGGCGTTCAAGTCAAACCGGGACTTGTGATGAAATCTATTGTGAATGAAGGCGTAAAACCTGTCGACAATTAGCACAGTACGGTGATGAGGCTCTTAGCCGCAGTAATGTGCCATTAAAGGAGCTCCTTGAAGGCCAGGGTTCCTTGAAGGATCATAGTTCGGGTGAATTTAGAAAACGTATGGTATCCAAGCACTAAAGAAAAGTGCATTAGTGTAGCAGGGGATTATATAGAGAAATAAAGGGAGTAAACTGTGCATAATCAAAAGTCCCGGTTTGACTTGAACACACCTCGTATATAATTTCTTTTTTTTTATTATTGAGTTTTGTTCACTAGAATGTTCTTAACTTAATTGTTTCTCCATCTCTTTTTTCTATGTCTGAAAATTCGGAAACACCAGTCGCTCTCACGTTAATAACGAAGTAACGTCAGGTATTTTGTTAAAAGTATATAATTCAATTATACTGTTTTGTAAATTTATACTCATGCACATCAACAACGTACAATTAAATATCTCCTGTCCACATCACCTTCTGTATCATGTGATATACTGTAGTGGATGGTAGCACATGTACTGCAGTATTTAGTTTAAATTCAAATGGACCTTGTTACTGTTTGATCTAAATCAAGTAGCATTTCGACTTTTACTCCTGTTTGTGTCATTCTTTATCTAAAGTAAATATAGTTTTGCTTGCTCTATATACCCAGTTCTGCAAACCATAAACCAGCAACGTATTTTTCTTTTTCTTTTTTTAACCCAAACCCCGGCAGGACCTGCATCTATTTGAAATAACTGGTGTAACTTTAATACTTTATTCTCACTTTTTTCTAGTTAAAGGGAAGTTTGACCATACAGAGCAAATGTGTTAATACTGAGCTATCGGTCAAGTGTTTAGTTAGTAGAGTCTGTGTTAAACAGTTGTGCTATTGCCCAGCAGAAAACAAATTATCTTTCAACTTTCCGTCAGCTTTATCCTTGACCTTTGTGCTTCAAGTGTGTCTTCACACGCATCACTAGATGATACACATTTCCTGCATTCATAAAGGGAAGTGGACACGGGTGTGATCGAGACTGCAATGGTCCAGAAATCATGTGTGATGCTGCCCCCTGGAGGATGTAACTAACATTACTCACATATTACACATGTATTATACACATGTATACAGGGGGGCGGGGGGGGGGCGTGGGATCTGGAGACTATCCATCGCAGGGCACACACACACACACACACACACACACACACACACTCATTCACACACTACAGGTTGCAACCAGTACGCCACCGTGTCCCCGTAACCAACATTATTTGTATGAAAACGCAAACGACCACTTGGTTGCTTCTCCAGAAGTGAGGACCGAACCCTGGCACGCACAATCTGACTGGTTCTGCCCTGAAAAAAGGTCCACCAATTTCTCCTCAACCTTGATCTTTTTTTAAAATGAACAGTTGAATATTTTTATGTCTCACCTTTCTGATAGGCAGCACACATGGCCTTGAGCTCCTGATTGCTCCTCGTCACCAGGATCTCAATTAAGGCGTGCTCATCTGTTCCAGCACCCTACACACACACAGAAGTAGGAATCATTACACTGACACAAATTAAGTTATACTTTAATTCATCTGGATGAAAATGCATTCATTTATTTACATCACACTGCTTTAGGTTCATATTTACATAAACATTTGGACTAACTTTGCACTTTAAAACATAGGCAATACCACTGCTGCTGGCACAGTGTTACACATTTCATATTTAATTTTATTGGAACTGTGTATTGTATGTTTGTACTTTAGATTTTACTTTCTTTTTTAGCGCAATTTGCCTCTTCTTACCTTCTTATTCTATTTCATTCTTCCTAAAAGCATTTCACTGCATATCACACTGGGTATGGTTGTGTATGGATTTTTTCCCCCCTGATTTTCTCCCTAATTTAGTCATGTCCAATTCCTCCCCGTCACTAGGCGGCTCCCACAATAACACAGATGCCTACTACAATAACAGTTCAAATTGACAGGACAAAAGGACTTTCTTTTATGGCAGAATATTAGGAGCTTCATAAGGGTGCCAAAACTTCCTATTTCGAGCCATCACAGGATCAGAGTGCAAATCTGGCTCTGTCGTACCTCCATGGCCTTCTTCATCATTTTGGCGTCGAACTCGGCCGGAGTCATCATCAGGCCCATGATGAGACGGCACAGATTCTTGGAGAGTTCTGATTTCAGGTCGGCCATGAGGTCCTGCAAAGAGCCGAAGATAACGAGATCAGCTCACCGGGACACGGCATGAGAACGAACGCTGCAGTGAAGAGGACGACTTACCCGGCCCAGCAGCGATTTGAAGACGTGCCTGATCTCCTGCCTCTGAGCGTTACTCCTGTTGGTAACGATGTTAATGATGGTGTCCTCGTCCGTTCCTGAACACACACACACAGGATTGTGAGGGATTGCTTAGGAGGTCAGGAGCTAATAGGTCCTGGCTCTTATATACAGCCTTGTGAGTCCCATTTTTTCTAAGTATTTTGTTCTACATTTGAGATTTTAATCAATTCCTTAATTTGTATATTAGTCTTACCAAACTTCGGCGCACAAAATGTTAGCACGTGAAACCATCATTGACATAGAGATACAGTGGCTTGCAAAAGTATTCGTCCCCCTTGAACTTTTCCACATTTTGTCACATTACAGCCACAAACATGAATCAATTTTATTGGAATTCCACGTGAAAGACCAATACAAAGTGGTGTACACGTGAGAAGTGGAACGAAAATCATACATGATTCCAAACATTTTTTACAAATAAATAACTGCAAAGTGGGGTGTGCGTAATTATTCAGCCCCCTTTGGTCTGAGTGCAGTCAGTTGCCCATAGACATTGCCTGATGAGTGCTAATGACTAAATAGAGAGCACCTGTGTGTAATCTAATGTCAGTACAAATACAGCTGCTCTGTGACAGCCTCAGAGGTTGTCTAAGAGAATATTGGGAGCCTTGAACATCCCACGGAGCACTGTTCAAGCGATCATTCAGAAATGGAAGGAGTATGACACAACTGTAAACCTACCAAGACAAGGCCGTCCACCTAAACTCACAGGCCGAACAAGGAGAGTGCTGATCAGAAATGCAGCCAAGAGGCCCATGGTGACTCTGGACGAGCTGCAGAGATCTACAGCTCAGGTGGGGGAATCTGTCCATAGGGCAACTATTAGTCGTGCACTGCACAAAGTTGGCCTTTATGGAAGAGTGGCAAGAAGAAAGCCATTGTTAACAGAAAACCATAAGAAGTCCCGCTTGCACAGCAAACATGTGGAAGAAGGTGCTCTGGTCAGATGAGACCAAAATGGAACTTTTTGGCCAAAATGCAAAACGCTATGTGTGGCGGAAAACTACACTAACACTGCCCATCACTCTGAACACACCATCCCCACTGTCAAATATGGTGGTGGCAGCATCATGCTCTGGGGTGCTTCTCTTCAGCAGGGACAGGAAAGCTGGTCAGAGTTGATGGGAAGATGGATGGAGCCAAATACAGGGCAATCGTGGAAGAAAACCTCTTGGAGTCTGCAAAAGACTTGAGACTGGGGCGGAGGTTCACCTTCCAGCAGGACAACGACCCTAAACATAAAGCCAGGGCAACAATGGAATGGTTTAAAACAAAACATATCCATGTGTTAGAATGGCCCAGTCAAAGTCCAGATCTAAATCCAATCGAGAATCTGTAGCAAGATCTGAAAACTGCTGTTCACAAACGCTGTCCATCTAATCTGACGGAGCTGGAGCTGTTTTGCAAAGAAGAATGGGCAACGATTTCAGTCTCTAGATGTGCAAAGCTGGTAGAGACATACCCTAAAAGACTGGCAGCTGTAATTGCAGCAAAAGGTGGTTCTACAAAGTATTGACTCAGGGGGCTGAATAATTACGCACACCCCACTTTGCAGTTATTTATTTGTAAAAAAATGTTTGGAATCATGTATGATTTTCGTTCCACTTCTCATGTGTACACCACTTTGTATTAGTCTTTCACGTGGAATTCCAATAAAATTGACTCATGTTTGTGGCTGTAATGTGACAAAATGTGGAAAGGTTCAAGGGGGCCGAATAGTTTTGCAAGCCACTGTATCTTATTACATCATTATTATCCAAAGATTAGAGGATAGTAATAGATTAAGATCATATTTTATTTAGAATATTTACAGATTACATTCCAGCGTTCATTTAATTAAAAATTTATCTCATCCTCTAATATATACAGTAAACACAGATCAGTCACAACATTAACTCCACCACTGAATAACAAAGATTATCAATTAAATAGCACTATAACTGGTAACAGGATCATGGACAGGCTCACCCATCCCCAGCCCGTCCAGTCTGATCCTACAGAAAAGCCAATGCAGCACAAAATGCTGGAAAAAAAAGTGTTGGCCATGATAGAACACACAGTGCATCACAGCTTGATCTGGAAATTTTTCCCAATCCCAATCTGATCAAGCAAACCTGGGATGAACCGGACAAACAGGTCCAACCCATGGAGGCTGCACCCCACTACCCTCAGCACCCAATGAATGCATCGGTCTTGTGGACACCTTAAAACTAAACTTTTAACTAAAAGGACAATTAGTCTTCCTAATAACTAATAGTCCAACAAGTCTTACAAATAACCAACAGTTTAATATCAAATAGAATAATCAGTCTACAGAATAACTAACAGTCAAAGTAAGAAATAGTTACCCCCACCCCAAATATATTAGTCAATCAATGAATCAATCAATTGATTGATTACAATAATAATAATAAAACAAATTAAAAACCACTTCCCAACAGTGTTTGACAGTTTTTCCTTCTAGTTGGTAATCTACCAGTACAGTTCAAGGATCTATTTAATAATGGAGGCTTCAAAAGCTGCTTTGGATAAGGACATCCGCCAAATGCCCTAAATGTAAATGTAAACTAGGCTAACTCATAACTAACGTTCTAACAACTAGGTGTAGATGTAGTTTAACTCATCACTAACAGTATAATAACTAGTGGTATATAACTAGTCTAAATAATAACTAAAATAACAACTAATATTCTCACTAGTCTCACTCATCACTAACAGTATAACTATTTACATTAACTTATAACTTACAGTACAATACCTAATAGTAATATAACTAGTCTAAATCGTAAGCTTTTCCCACAGGGCTTTTTCCATGTACACTAGGGGTCGCCAGATCAGATCATTTGATCCCTGAGACAGGTGTTTTTTTTTTTTTTTGTCTAGATAACCTTCCTGTCACATCCCACCTAATCTTCTCGGGCTTGGAACCAGCAATGTATCTCGGTGACTGGGGATAGAATTGAGCAGTTCTACTAATAGTAGCCTTACTAATACTACTAATAGTCTACCTAACAATTCATGGTTTAGAGTAAAACTAAGAAGATATCACACTAATAATCTAACTAAATACATCAATTAAAACATTAAAACCTTTTTGCTCTGGCTGAAGTCTAAATGCATCCATGCCTAGTAGTGAAGACCGTTTCTCATTTTTTATTGCAATCTTATCTTATTCATTCATTCATTCATTCATTTTCTATACCGCTTAATCCTGTGTTCAGGGTCGCGGGGGACCTGGAGCCTATCCCAGGAGACTTCGGGCACTAGGCGGGGTACACCCTGGACAGGGTGCCAATCCATCGCAGGGCATCTTATCTTATTCTTAATAGAATATTGCATTTCCTTTTATTGTGTCAGTAGCAGTATATAACAAACAATCATGTTGTGATTTTAATACTTAGTGATGATCTGAAGTTTTTTAATAGTTACAGTAAAAGCCTGCCAACTTCGTATTACAGTATATTATTATTATTATTAGTGTAAGTGGGATGGAAATGAATGAAGTTCCTTCAGCTTACCAAAACCCTTCATGGCCTTCCTGAGATCTTGAGCATCACTGGCAGGGTCAAAGTCAGAGCAGGGGCGAATCGTTCCCCTTAACTGAGAAAGAGAGAAAAAGAGAAAGAGAGAGAGATAGATAGAGAGAGAGAGGGAGAGAGAGAGAGAGATTAAACCTTTCACATGCGATCAGAGAAACAGAATCCTGATCAGCCAACCATCAAAACACACACGCTGGAGTAATTAACTTACACACACACAGATGCATACACACCTGAACCCTATAGTATTCATATAATAGGTTCACACACACACACACACACACACACACACACACACACACACACACACACACACACAGAGTATATAATGTCTGTTATCAGGTAACACTGAAGATAGAAAGTGAGTCAGGTCATGTAACAAAGCTGTTATAGAAGATCGCTTGACCTTTTCTGCCTCTCTCTCCACATGCATCTGTGTGTGTGTGTGTGTGTGTGTGTGTGTGTGTTTGTGTGTGTGTGTGTGTGTGTGTGCGTGCGTGCGTGCGTGTATAGATACTGACTGCAATGCATTTTTTAATCCTTGAAAAATGAAAAACATGTGAATAAACATGGAGATGAATAATGGTGATGTTCAGGGTTGCCATATCTGCATGAAAAGCTTCACCAATAGCTTATAAAAAATAAGACTCCAAACTAGTTAGATTCATACACGAGGTGGTACAAGTTCAAAAAGTTTCATTGCACGCACACGCACACGCACACGCACAGGGAGAACTGACCATAAGTCAGTGTGCCAAAAGACATCATCCCGTGTACATCGGCAGCTGTACGACTGGTTTTAAGGTGTTTGAGGGAGGACGTCCGGGGAAAAAACAGAGCTTGTAAGCATAACTAATCTCAAAACTTTTTGATATCGCCTCGTAGTAAACTGACACGGAGAAAGGTGTTTGTATGAGATGAGAGATGGGAGACGGATTATGGTACGGATGTCGAATATTTCCAAGGCAACATAGTTTAGTGATGATTATTGTTTAGCATGTCATAGAATTTGTCTAGAAGAAAATGAATAAAAAAAAGAAAACAATCAATAATGTATTATCATTATTAGTATCATTATTGTGACTAATTATTGAGGCCCTCTAGTGGTGACACAAGGAAGTGATAAAAGAAGAAGAAGAATATTCAATTATTGTCACATGTACTTTTTACAGCACAGCGAAATTTCTTCTTCGCATATCCCAATTAGGAAACTGGGGTCAGAGCGCAGGGTCAGCCAGCTTACAGCGCCCCTGGAGCAGATAGGGTTAAGGGCCTTGCTCAAGGGCTCAACAGTGGCAACTTGCCGATGCTGGGGTTCGAACCCCCGACCTTCCGATCAGTAACCCAGAAACCCACAGCCTTAACCGATTGAGCCACCAAAGCAAGTGTGTGCGTGCGTGCGTGCGTGCGTGCGTGTGTAGATTCCGAACCTGAACTTTGGTCATGGAGCTGATCTCCCACATCTTATATGCGATCTGTGCAGCTTCAGGAAAAAACTCTCCTGCAACACTGAAAACACACACACACACACACACACACACACACAGTGATTCAAAAACAATTCGCTCTGATCATTTAACCCACTTACCCCAATTGCCTGAAAGGAAAAAAATTAATTAAAATCATTCAACTTCTCATGACATTAGCCTGGATGCTAGCTAGTTAGCCACATTTTGTAGCCATGTTATTTTTCACCAGATTCTTTTCACCATGTTACTTTTCACCAACCTGTCAACATTTTGCTTTTGTCAAACTGTTTCCTGCTGAAATGTTAATTTCAGCAAATGTATAAAAATTTATCAAAATGATTTAATCTAAATGCCACCAGCATCTTTACATGAAGCTAAAAGCTCCTTGTTCTTGCTAGCTACATTAGCCTCGTAGCTCCTGGGCAAAACTACAGAAACAAACCTCACACACATTGAAACAAACTTTATCTTTAGAGGTAATTTTTTATAAAGCCCATCAGCTATAAACACTGAAAAAAAATTAAAAGCACTGAAATATTAATGATTAATGCTGAGTTTAATAAAGTTATGCTGCTTTAGCGTTTCTTTGGTAAAATGCTAAACAATCTAATTTCTAAAGATCTTACCAAAAAAAAAAAAAAAACAGATAACACTTTTTAAATGTTAAACATTTACTGCATTACTTATTTAATTGATTTTACACACAAATGTTTTCAAACACTAGACAGTCGTCCATGTCCTCAGTGGCATTGTTGTACAGTAGGTGTATTGATGATGTATAAATATAAATAGCTCTCAATATTTAAATATTATTTAAAATCCATGCTTAATTTGCACGAATCTATCTATCCATCTATCCAGTGGTATAAGCATTTCACTGCATATCGTACTGTGTATGACTGTGTATGTGACAAATAGTTTAATTTGTATACCTCGGCATACGAAGGCCCCGCCTAACAAATTTACCTTACAAACTGAAATTTTGCAAGAAATCTGCCTCGGCATATAGTACCACGCATTTCCGACATACGAGCGACCAAACCGAACACTGATTAAGTTGCGCGTATACCCGGGAGACGCTCAATACTTGCTTGCTTCAGTGGAAAGCCAAACAAAGCAAGTTTTGGTGGGTTTTTTTGCTTTTTCTGCAAGCTTTAGTAAAGACACAGCACCATGGATCCCAAGAATGTTATCAAGACCGGCAGCAAGAATGCAGTGAAGCCACTTTCAGTTCGGGTTTTAAATCTATCCATCCAACCATCCATCGTTTATTGTCTGTTTTTACTCATTTTTTATCCTGTCATTCTGTAATGGTCAACCACATGTCCACCCTGTTACGGTGTGTACAATATGATAAAGTAAGAAAATGTCAGAGTGTTAAACACAATCATATAAGGATAAAGTTCTTTGTCTGACTTCACTTTTATGCTAGGCTGATTTTGCTCGCGCATCGCATAAGGCTAACATTATATCACCTTGTTATTGTCCACCCTGTTATAACTGCATTCCTTACAGTGTGGACATGTCCTTAACATGGTGAATATCCTGGATAACAGAGTTTAAATCCTTAGATGAAACGTACAATCTTTACAGTCCGACGCAAAATTAGTTTTGAAATGGTTAACCTATTGCTTTGATAATAAAATAAAGTATATAATAATAAAAAAGACATTCCAGTCATTTAATTTGTGAGTCTAAACTCAGTGAGGGACACTTACTCATCATCTCCACCACAAAGCTTGAGCAGCGTGCGCTTGTACTCTCCAGACGTGTCGTCCTGCACACATGTAATGAGATTGGACAGTTTAATCCCTTGATTTAAACACTTTAAACACAACATGTCATTTCTTGCTTTCTTTTTTTTTTTTTATACATTGTTAGACGTTTTTTTTAAACATTGTTAGACTTTCGTTTTTTTTAATACATTGTTTAGGTATATGGAGTAATTTATGCATTACTTATATTAAAAACTAAATTATTAAATTGTATAAATATGTTATGAAGTCTTTTAGTTAATGAACTAGTTCATTAGTTAATCGGTATACAGTCAGGACCATAAGTATTTGGACAAGGACAGAATATTCATATTAATGCCTCTTTATACAACAGTTCATTGTTAATGACATTAACTGTACATGTAGGTAACAGGGAGGCTAAAAGTAGGAACAGTCTGGTCTACTGACTAAAGAGCAGCTTTAGAATCCAATAATGTTATGCCATTTTAAACAAGACTTTGTCGTCTTAGTATTTGATTCTAAGTTGTTGTTGTTTTATTTACACTCTGTTGATAATTAATAGTGCTTGTGGAAAACTGTAAAAAAGCAACATCACACTTGAGGCATGACTGTGATATCCTCATAACTTGGGCTGCACCCCCGTGTCTGCACCAGAGTCATGCTGATAACCAGTGCAACAGCACTCCCTCTTGTTTGATATTGCTCGGTACACCAACACCACGGATTTAAAACAAAGCAATCAGGATGAGTTTAAAGTGTAGACTTTCAGCTTTCAGATTCACTATTCATTCAATATTGTTCAAAAGTAATTGGACACACTAGCATAAACGTAAAAACATTAGGTTTATTTTTAATGCTTGGATGCAAATTCTTCACTCTGAGGTCTGGAGCCCATGACGATCACTTTACTGCCTTTGATTTACTGCAGCTTTACCTTAAATTGCTGCTTGTTTTTGTGTCTTTATGCATCTAGTGCAGACTTGGCCTTTTAAGAATGTTTTATATAATTTGGTTAATCTTAAACAAACAAAAAACAATATATTCCGAATACACCCCATTAATTAAAGCTGAAAGTCTAGACTTTAATCTCATCTTGTGTGGTGGTGTAGGGAGGCAGGAATACCAAAACTGTATCAGTGTCCAAATATTTATGCACCTGACTGTGGCTAATAAAATGAAAATGAAAAGAAACTAAATGAAAGTCTAATCTCTTGCTACAGAATAAGGGTCTAACAATCTCACAGTGTGGATCAGTGCATCAATTTAAAAGCTAACAGATGAAATTAAATCAGATTTTTTAATCTGTTGTTTTATATAGTTTAACCAGAGTAGTTCGAGAGTAATCCAGTAATTCCTGATGAAACGGTTGACTTAGAGAACACTCCTACTCAATATGGTTCGCCGTAAACACTTGATCCTGATCATCCTGACTTAAATCAAAGATGAGTTTGATATCAGACACAGAATATCCACGGATCCGTCCGGGAACCCTACAGGATGACGTCTGTGGGTTCTAGAGCGTCTGAAGGCGAGGACGTTACCTGGATCATATTGTAAAGGGATTTCTCATAGCGCAGCCTGAAACACTCTCGGATGTCCAGCATGTCGATCTCCGAGCGGGAGATCATGATCCGGATCAGAGTGTTATCATCCGTACCTAATCCCTGTGTGTGTGTGTGAGAGAGAGAGAGACAAAGAGAAAGAGATTTTTTGTTTTGGAAGGAGTTCAGGACAACTTTTCTATTTAATATCTAAGACATTGTAATTATTAGCATTTTGCTGTGGTATAAGCCAAAAGTATTCATACATGTGAGGTACTGTACACACATGCACATCCATTATGAATGGCATGAATTAAGTAGAAATATATTTTTCATATTTTCTTGATAACTACTGTATGGGATCATTAATATAGTAAATACCATTAATATGGTGAAGTCACTGCATTTTAATTATAAAAGGTAGCTATATAAAAGGCAATTATACACACATGATGTGACATTAGAAAATGTGGAACGATTCAAGGGGTATGAATACTTTTGCAAGACACTGCAAAGTCCATTTTGATATACATTTAATGTGTGTGTGTGTGTGTGTGTGTGTGTGTGTGTGTGTTTGTCTTTGAGGTTCACTGGTTACCTTCATGGACTTGTAGAGACGCTTGGCAAAGAACATGGGACGACTGCGGACACACTGGACTGAGGGAGCGGAGAAGTAGAGACTCAGATCAGACTTGTTCAACTTGTGTGTTAATGTGTGTGTAAGTGTAAAAATCTTACCAACAGCCAGCATCAGCCTCTCAAAGTCTCCTGACAGCTCGCTTTTAATGCTGTCCTCGATGGACTTCTCGAAGAGCTCCTGATACTTATCAAACACTGCAGGATACGTCACCATTGTGTTAGATTTTATTAGCATTTAATATTCTTTCAGAAAAAAAAAAATCTTCTTGAAAGTACAGTGTAAATGTGCGACATTCACCCAGCTGCAGATGAGTCGTACTCCGGTTGCCCAAGAGCATGATGAAGATGGCCTCGTCTGTGCCCCATTGCTCCTCTCCGGCCGAGTAAAGGTGCTACACACACACACACACACACACACACACCTTCATTACCAGCGTTCTAAGTAAGCTGTCATGATGTTAATGTTGTTGAAGATGATGATCCTCACCTGTGCATCCTCTTCCACCAGATCTTCATACACCTCACCATCTTCATCTCTGGCACCCTGACAAGCCAACACAAGATTGTTACACACACAATACTACAGCCAGATACACACACGATTACAATAACTAGTCCAGAAACTGTAACATACAATGAAACCACAGGGCTTAACACTCACTGCAACATGGCTGGTGTGTACTGTAGTACAGTTTAAAGATTTTACTCTTTTCAATCAGGAGTCTTTAAGTACAGGAATTTACTTAAAAGGGTTCACTTATTTTTGATAAAGTAATCGCATCAGAGATCTACGTATCATCCGATACAAGTCCAGAGAGTTCTGGATAGAAAGTTTTCTCATTATGCTGGAGAGTCTGAAACGCAGGCCTCCCAGGAACTCCCTTAATGTCCATGTGAGGCTATGGCATGTGGAAATGGTTCTAATAATAATAATAATAATAATAATAATAATAATAATAAACTATGTATCATTAGATAATCAAAACAAACTTAAATAAACTTCATTTCCCAGCATGCATTTCCAAAGTCATGATTTATATACTATATAACTATTATATATATATATATAAAATAATTGGGGGGGAAAAAAAAAATATATATATATATATATATTTATTTTCCAATTATTGTACCCTTAAGTTTCCTGGTGTTTTTTGTTTCTAATGGTTCTTAGTGGTGTAATCGTCATTAATGATGGAAACCAACCAAAAAGTTCCTGACGGATTATAAATGGATTTCTGTTCCTTCTTCTGTCCTTGAAATCCGTTTTATATGAAACTAACAAGTTATTTCTTATCACTTCAAAGAACTGATTTCTTGAGCTACCTGGATCAAAGCGACCAGCATCTTCTTAAAGTGTCCTGATGTGTCTCCCACAACGTCCTCCTCCAGCTCCCGGCCATACGCTGGAGACGACAACAACAAAACCTCATGTGGCATCAGTTTTTCCAAAATATACAGTACATGAAGCATCAACCCACAGAAAACTCACCGTCTTTGTACGCCGCCACCATGGAGCGGATCTGTTGGTTCGTCCTTGAGGCGAGGAGTTCAATCAGACATCTCTCATTAGTCCCGGCTCCCTGTGACCAGGACAGTCACACACGTTAATTTGAACTCAGTAAGGAGGTAACAGTTCAAACAGTACACAGGAAGAGGATGAGGATGACGCAGAATCATCATAACCGTCTCACAGCCCGCGGCTGGTGATTTTTTCCATCAGCGCGTTAGAAGCTTGAGAATGCCGTTAGCTTTGAGCGAGCTGATTTGCAATCCATGCAGTATCGTACAGAACAGTGAAGAAAATGTTAGCTGTGAGATTCACTTTATAATGCATTCCAGCTTACTGTATTTGCACACATCCATTATAAATGGCATAAATTACATAGAAATATATTTTCCATATTTTCTTGATTGCTGTATGAGATGCGATACAATTTATGATAGAAAATATCACAATGACCATATATCAACAATGACCATATCACGTTACCATATAGACATTACACACATGGTAACGAACTGTATGCATGAGTACTTTTGATACTAAAACTATACATTTATAATTTCATAATATAATTTATTATACAATATATTATATCTATAATAACTGTATATAGTCATTTTTTTTCTGAAAATCTTTCCTTAAAGATAATAGTCACATGTGTAACACCTTGTATTAGTGTAGCAAGTGTTTCTATCTAAACTGAAATATGTTATTCATAACCTGACTGCGTCGTTCACTTACCGCACCCTACAGGCAGCATTAACGGAGCAGAATCACAGAGAGAGCAGTCAGTGACACACACACATACACGTACACACATTAATACAAGAAATGTTCTCAGTCAAACTGGGATGTATTTTCTATACAGAATAACAACACAGTTCTGATAGTAAAAACTCCCTTTATTTCTCTATAGAACCCCCTGCTACGGTACACTAATGCACTTATCCCAGTGTTTCACTAGTGCTTGGACACCATCAAGATAGAACGTTTTCTCATTATGCTGGAGAGTCTAAAACGCTGGCCTCCCAGGAACTCCCTTAATGTCCATGGTGCTGGGTGAACAAGTTATCCTTTGATATTTTAAGGATAGGGCGTTCCACTCGCAGGATGTCCACAGGCGCTCGGAGCCACCTCAGCCAGGATCTTCATTCCTACACGTACGACCTTCTTTACATCTTTTTTTTTTACCCACTGTTCAAATGTTTTACTGCAGCTACTGTACCAGTCTTCTGTAAATATCACTCAAGGAATATTGACCATACGTGTCATCACAAGTCCCGGTTTGACTTGAACACTCCTTGTATAATGTCCGGCTCGCACTGGAAAACGCACAGGACGATGTGTGAGACAAAGAAAAAGCAAGAAAAGTAACATTGTGGTGAAGTGAGATTTTCATTAAGAGCTCAGAGACAAAAAGAAAACGACTGGAGAAAGAAAATGATGAACAAATGAACACGAACAAAACACAGAAATACACAGCATGCGAGAAATGTCCATGTCAATGGACCGGCGGACACTGTCTTACTCATCTTATACTTATTCTACCTCAAAGGCGTCATATTGGACACATTGTCTTTCATATAGAACTAAGAATTGATGAAAAAAGTCATCAAAAATAAATACACAACCCACGCTACATGACAAAAATAAACAGACAGTATAATCTGACCAAAGTCCAAACCTGTACTATAATGAGGAAAGCCGAACCCGGACATGCGCAGCATGCAGAGACTCTTAGCGGCTCCCGCAGTACACCAAGCTCTCGATGGAAATCGGTTCCACTATTTTCTTACCTTGATCGCGTCTTTGATCTCTTTGGCATCGTGATATGCGGGGGGTCTCATTAAACTCACAATCAGACGCTCGAACTTGCCTGTCAGTTCATACTTCAGATCAGCGATCAAATCCTTAATTAGGAACAATAAAGGGATAAAAACAGATTTTTATCATTTTTTACAAGAAATTTACGTCAGCTACGTCATTATCATTAAATCCTATTATTATTTTCACTAAAAAAATGTTGCAATCCAGTTCAAATCCTGAGCGATTTTATTCCTTAAAGAATTTGTAGAATATACAGAACTGCAGTGTTACTGTATATTTGTCTGTAAAGCTATGTTTAAATGAATGCGGTTGTATAAAGGAATAAAGCACACTGCGAACAACATTATAAAGTCTTCATTAATCTAAGAGGCTTTGAAATGCTGGAGATGATCCAGTACCTTGCCATAGAGTGATTTGTAGGCGGTGCACATTTCCTGTCTCTGCGCGTTGCTTCTGGAGGTGACCAGGTCCAAAATGGCTTCCTTGTCACTCCCTGAAATCACAGAAATAGATTTAGTTTGTGATATTCGATGTATTATTTCTGGATAATGTGTCTGTTTTTTTAAGCCATGTGGCAGACGCTGTAATCTTTTTAATTATCACAGTCGAAATCGAGCATAGTAAAGAAAAAACTTCAACATTCTTCAAACTAATCTTTATCTACTGGAGGTGTAGAGTCTGGCCAAATACCACAGAACAAATACTTTTTCCAGGAAAAAGAAAACAGCAAAAACAACAATACTTAAAAAAAATAATAATAATAATAATAATAATAAAGGTTTATTATAAGTGTAATGTAGTTTACTGCGACTGTCTCTCCTGTCTTACGTTCAATGTGACTGTTTTTCATTTAAAATGACTGTCTCTCCACTCTTCCCTTGAATGACTCTCTCATTTGTTAGTTTCGCCTTTATTGTCTCTCTTTGATGTAACTGTCTCTTTAATATGAGCCTCTCTCCTTTAAAGAGACTGTCTCTCCTTGACTTACTCTCTCTCCTATAATATGACTGTCTCTCCTTTAATGACCTTTTCCTCCACAATGTGACCGTCTCTCCTTTATTGTCTCTCCTTTAATATGCCGCTCTCCTTTAACGTGCCTGTCTCTCCTTCTGTCACTCCTTGAATGACCCTCTCCTTTAATGTTACTGCCTGTCCTTGATTGTCTTTCTTTGATCTAACTATGTCCTTAATATGAGCTTCTGTCCTTTAATATGACTGTCTTTTCTTTAAAGAGACTCTCTCCTTGAATGACTCTCTCCTCTAATGTTACTGTCTCTCCTTTATTGTCTCTCTTTGACGTAACTGTCTCTTTAATATGAGCCTCTCTCCTATAATATGACTGGCTCTCATTTACTGACTCTTTCTCGTTTAATGTGACTGTCTCTCCTTTAAAGAGACTGTCTCTTCTTGAATTACTCTCTCTCTTCTTTAATATGACTGTCTCTCCTTTATCACCTCCCTTTAATGTAGCTGTCTCTTTGATGAGTCTCTCTGCTTTCATATGACTGCCTCTCTCTCTCTCAATGAGACTGTCTTACCTTATTTAATTGTCTTTAATAAGATTGTCTCTCCTTTAACATGTATCTTTCCTCTCCTTTAACACAACTGTGTCTCCTTTAATGGAGGTGTCTCTACTTTACTGTTACTGTCCCCCCTTGCGATGTGACACTCTCTACTTTAACGCCACAGTATTGTATCTCCTATAATATAACTGTCTCTTTTAAAATGACTGTGTCGCTCTCATGACGACAGCTATTTCCCCTTGTGTAAAAGGTACAGTTATGAATTTGCATCATGAATTCCAACAACTTGCCCATAGACGTCCATTATAATTAAGTTTAAAGGAAACCTTCTCTCAGAGGTTTACAGAGGAGTGTATTGAAAGTGTTGATGAATCCAAATACTGTACGGATGTGGTGGGAAAAAAGACACCACTGTATAATTAGTATAACAGACCAAAAGTGAGAATTAGTATTGGGTCCAGCTCCTCACCAAAGCCTTTCATGGCATTGTAGAGAGCTTCAGCATCGCTGTTAGCATTGAATCCTGGGAAATCTTTCACCGTGCCTCGGAATCCCTGAAACAGAAAGAGCGAAATTCACATTCAGATTTTGATAGTATTCTGTGGGTGGAAGGTAAATGAGCACATTTCCTTTGTACACACTTCACACTTGATTAGTTTTCTTAGAGGATACTTTTTACTTTTACTCTACTACATCCTACAACAAACATCTGTGCTTCTACTTAACTACAGTTCTGCACGGTGTTGAGTTACATTACAACAGCGGTGTTTAGTATTTCATTTCTTGGAGACACGCCTAATAGTGCAACAGGTGTTTGGAATCAGAAGCTGAGACAGTAGAGAAAACATAAAGAGAGAGAGTTTTGATATGTAAGTATATGGTACTTTTGTACTTTTACTCAAGGACACATGCAAATGGAGGCATTTTACTTTTACTTTTAACTCTCTTTTTACTCAAATGCAGACCTTTTCCCATCTCTGGTCACGAGCAGGTTGCAGAGAGCAAGACTGCAATGCGACTATAATAATATTACGTAAGGTGTATGTTTATTCTCTTTGCGTTAAACTCTGGGGGTAAAAGCAGTAACCTGAAGCCACACTGCAAAAATGTTCAGGTGATTAAGGATGTTATGATGATATGAAGATTTGAGGAGCCCTGCCGTTGGTGGGTGCCACACCCCATACTGCCCAGCCAATGCATGCAGTGCCGGTCCGAAGCCCGGGTAAAAATTGGAGAGTTGTCTCAGGACAACCGAACTGGATAGCCAAAAGAAAGTTGTTGTTGTTGATGTCTGTTGCCATTCACTCATGTTAGCTTCTTCAAAAAAAAAAAAGGAATTTTACGGATCGATCCAATTTTATAAATATTTTAAAATAGTATCACTTATAAAAATAGATTTAAAAAAAAATAGATAACTCGGCTCTAATGAAATTTTGATGATCGCTCTTGTTTGGCGAACGTGCGGCTGAGATGCGGGATCACTCGGTGTTTCCTCTCACAAATCAATACTCAATAATGCAGATGATTTGCATGAGCCAGCAGCGTGAACACACACACACACACACACACACACATTGTATCTCACACAGAGGTCATCAACAATGAGCCAGTGTCATGTGACGCTATGAACACAAAAGCACTATTTTCATGACCCTTGTGGCCGGACTCCAAGCCATAAGAGAGTAAGATGAGCTGCTGGGAAACATGAGATACACTAAAGTATAAGTGTCCAAGTACAAAACACAATATTAAATATTAAAATATTATATATAAGAGAGAGTATATACAGTATAAAATTAAAAAGTTCAGCTACAAAAAAACGGCTTACCGTCTAAGCTCTTACTTTGGGTGCGGACTCAAACAGGGGGCGTGGCCTAAACTTTCATAGCAGAGACCGTACATTAAACTGTATATGATTCAACAACAATATATTGTTGTTTTTATTAGTGCTGCACAATAAACCGCATAAAAATCTAAATCGCAATATGGACCCGTGTAATTATATTATCACAAAAGCCACAAAAGTACTTTATTAATCCCAGAAGGAACTCGCTTATACTCGCTTACAGGAGGAAAGGAAAAGAGCAATAAATAAATGTGTTCTTGTGTGAAACTAATGAAGCAAACTTAGTACTGTACACCAAATACCTAAAATCTATAAAGAATTACAGTGGTGTATTTGTGGTAAAGGGATTTACTGTCTATATGTTTATTGGAAAAAGAATATTATTATGGCATAAAAAATTTTTGTTATGAAAAAGGTAAAAAACAAAAGGCAAATCGAAAAAAAAGGTCTATTGTTAATTTTTAACTACAATTGTTTTGGGACAAGCCATTGAGTGCATAAGTTTTCGTTCCCCCTTGAGCTCACTCACGCATCTTCTATACCGCTTTATCCTGTATTCAGGGTCGCGGGGACCTGGAGCCCATCCCCGGAGACTTAGGGCACAAGGCAGGGTACACCCTGGACAGGGTGCCAATCCATTACAGGGCACACACACTCCAGACAATTTGGGAATGTCAATTAACCTGCATATCTTTGGACTGTGGGAGGAAACCAGAGTACCTGGAGGAAACCCTCCTAGCAGGGGAGAACATGCAAACTCCATGCACACAGAAATGGGAATTGAGCCTGGCCGGGAATCGAACCCAGAACCTGGAGGTGCAAGGACTTCCCCCCCTTGAGCTTTTCCACTAAATGTGAGAGATTGCGGGGGGGATTAGAGTGAGAAGTCTAAACAAGAGAAGACTAGGAGTATGTCTGAAAGACCTGGAGTGATCCACCGCTTGGATCTGAGAATATCCCACAGCCCGAACACTCCAGTTTTTAATATTTTTAATGGAAAAGACAGCCCTTACTGAATAAAAAGCTATAAAATCCCATTTGAAGGCTGAGGAAAACGTTCTCTAGTGTGATGAGACACAATTGCACTTCTTTTGGCAAAAACAGTATGTCAGGATCCAGATGTGCGAAGCAGACAGACAGCGACACGTCCCGGAAAACTGATGAAAATGTTAGACAGATGTTATGAATTAATAAACAGTTAAAAATCCCAAATTTCCATCTATTTCAGCAGCTCCTAGTTATAAGGAACCAAAATGTGCAGAAGGTCAAGTGGGGTGAATATTTCTGCAATTCCCATGTTGAAGTTTTTTATTTTTTTTTATAACTCCTCCTTCTACATTGTAGGCGCTCCTAAAAGTCTCCAGTCGGACACATGAAGCATGAACACTCGGAACGGAGAGCAAACAGCTGACACCTGTTCAAGTCCACAGCTGCGCTATGGCTTCATCATTTAAAGCACGGTGGGTGCGTCTGTGTGTGTCTGAGTGTGTGTACGAGTTTCATCTTACTCATACAAGGCTATTCACCTAGCAGCAGAATCCTGTTTCTGCCTGACTGAGCACAAACTCGATATAATTCTGCATTTCTGCTTCCTTTTTCACTTCCTGCGCAAATCCTGCTCGCTTGGGAAAAAAAAGGGCCGACAGCCAGAATCCTCCTCCCCCTTACAGGCACAGAGTTTATCTGTCAAGGCCCACTTTCAATAGGACAGCTGGGGGGACGTACGCCATAACAGAGCCCTTAGCAACGGTAACTTTGGTAAACAAACCTCCCACCACCCACACACTAGCTAAGAAAGATTAGAAGGAAAAGATGATGTGAAAAAGACATGTGGACGAATGTGTGATCTGGGTAATTTCATGACTGGGGTGCCATTTCTATTGCACTTCTATTACAGTTACAAATATTTATGTGTAATAAATGTAAAAAAAAAACCCTGAATTGATAAAAATCTTATATGATTTTTGCATGTAAATCTACAAAATAGGAGATAAATAAGGACGAAAAATGGCAGTGAAATACAAGGGGCGTTCAAGTCAAACCGGGACTTTTGAACACACTTATGAGAGTAAAAACTCCCCTTAATGCTTCAATATAATCCCCTCCTAATGCACTAAAAAAAAGTTTTCTGAGTATGCCCGAGCCACGATCGGACTGCCTTCCTGCTTCACATCTGAAACGCTGGCCTCCCAGGAACCCCTTTGATGGCCCGAACATGTGGAAACGGCTTGGAGCGAGGCCAGATTTTTACGAGGGATACAGCAATAACTCCCAACCAAGTTCCTGTAACTTTCAAGTGGTCTTATCCATCACTTTTCAAGGATCAGGCGTCCCACTCGACTAAATGAACAGATTAGACCGTCTTTCTACTATCGTTAGGATAGGCGAGTTACAGTAAGGGTTTCCAGACTCTCAGCCAAATGACAAAATAAATACCTACTGTAGGTGGTTGTCATAAGTAGCATGTCGTGATAAATGTCATTATAAATGAAGAAAAAGTGTGAAATGCTGTTCTTTTACACACTGAATATACTGTAATCTTTTACAACTTTTTGTGTAATATTAGGAATAAAACCCTTCAGGATGTGCTGTTTTACTGTATGTGGCACCACACCATCAGTCCTGACACTATACATCATCAATAATTCATTCAATCATCATTGTTCCTAAAACAGCAAAGGTTTTAAATTTGTACTTAATATAAAATAAAGTCATAAACCAAAGTCAGGTTTCATAAGGAGAGCTGATAACTGCAGAAGGTCCATGACGTAATTAAGACAGGACATGTTATAAACCCAGTGTGTGTGTGTGTGTGTGTGTCTCCATACTGTCCCACTGTTCCCGGTCCTGCTCAGTTAGGAGAAACACACACTGTACAGCCGAGCATGCAGAGTGCAGCAGAAACGCAGCGCAGTGACTCAGCAATAATCCGTCTCAGGATCTCAGCATCATTTCTTAAAAGGAAGGTTTCACTTTGAATAAACTCACCTTGCCCATGATGTCTTTAATTGAAGGGTCTCAATGGAATGATGGACTAAAATTGAACCTGGGAAAAAAGAAAATTTGCATTCTTATTTGTTTTGTAGTAATCAGGTGACATTCAGTCAAAGTATTCTCAGGGTTAGTAATACAAACATGCATAAGGAAATAAAAGAAATGCGATATACTGTACAGTAGATCATTTTTGCACACAACTTGACACAGGTTTTGCGCCGCATACCCTTCCTGATGCAGCCCTCATATTTTTTGAACTTGCTCGAGATCGGCACTGCATGCAGTGGATGGGTAGTATGGAGGGCGTGGCAACCACCGAGGCTCCTCAGATTGGGTGCCCTAATGCCCACCACTGCCCTAATACATACTGAAATCTTTATGTAGTCTCTATAAACATGACTCCGCTACACATCTGAAGAAATATTTCATTTTAAATTGTAACCTGTTCAATATCTATAACATCTGTTAAATTGACCAAAAATAATAATAAATGAATAAAATATTTTTTAAAAAAGGGTTATGCCCACTTTTGCATTATGTTTGGTACAGCTCAATTCTGCTGGGAAATAGAGGTCCGTAACCAGGGGTTTATTAAGAAGCAAGAAAGAAACTGACATTTATAAGAGAGTACAGTTAGATATGGAGCTTATAGGACAAACTAAATCTGCCTATTTGTCTATAACTATACCACCAGCCTTTAGAGCAGTTACTTCTTCCAGACTGGAGTTTAAGACAATGAGACTTATCTAAACCTATAAATCTCTATCTTTATTTATTTAATGCTCCAAATATTCATATTTGAGTTCAGATTTAAATCCTAAATAGCACATTACTGAGCTTTTTGTACATAAAAGAAATAAACAGCAAAATAATAAAAAAAAAAACAGGATATGTAAATCCAAATTCAGCTACAAACTTCAACTTTTGTTGCGATTCTATAAACATCATGATTTTGTAAATATCCTAATTCTGTATTTTTTATTTCAGATTTTATTTCAATTCTAAAAAGAAAGAAAACTTAACACACAGGATTCTGTGCCATGTGAATGATTTAGAGTGCGCCACCTGCAGGATTATAAAACTCAAATTAAATTTTTTATTCCTTCGTGACCTAAAGCAAAAAGGAAATACGGGAGGCAAATGCCAATAAAAAATGTATTTAAAATATGAAGTAATTTTGTTACAATATAATAAAAATATAGAGAAAATAGTAAAAAGTATCAACTGTATAAATAAACCGTATCAAATGCGAATAAAAGAAAATATAATTTTATTCGATTACACATTCATAGTGTGATATGAAGTGACCTAAAAAAAATATACTGTAGAAAAACCTTTAGCTGTAAAAAAAAAATAATAATTATAAATAATAATAATAATAATAATAACATTTACATTATGTACAAATAATAAGATAAAATAAAAAGAAAAATAGAACTGAAGTGGAAAGTATAAAGTATTTACTTTATTATTGTAGCATAGCGTAGTATAAAAGAGGAACAGCAACATTTTACAACTTCAAATGCAAACAAATACAAATTGAAAAAAAATTAAGCGTTTTTTTTTTAGAAGTGACACAAATTCTTTGCGATATGTGACTGAATCGATTTTTTTCTCCATTTCTATCTATCTATCTATCTATCTATCTATCTATATAGAGAGATGTTTATAGATATGGAGACAGATTTACTCAGTTTCATTTTCAATGCCAAAACCTTATCTCCTGATCAACTTTATTCTGCATAAAGACTAAATGGAGTGCATTTGATTTGAGCCTGAACACAGGTTTAATGGCTGGGGTAACACTGGAGTACATGTGGGTTTACTCATGACTCAGCTGTAAGGAATGTAAAAGACCAAGTGAAATGAGAAGCTGCACAGTTTAATGAAAGGAGTGTGTTAGTCGGGCTGTCCAAATTCTCAGCACTCTCTATACTGTACATTCAGCATACATAAATGGAGCTGTCTCGCCCCAAAACTCCCCCTTTTGGCGTCCCCTAAATCAGACACGTTAGTGGAAAATGTCTCTTGGACGTGGGCCGCGCAGTCTATGGCAAGGCCACGTTTCCACAGGATACCCTGCCTAACCCTGTTAAAGCTCACACAGTGTGCTTTTTCTCTCCTGTGCATGTGGGCATGATATACAGTATGTAAAAGCGCAGGAGTGCACTATAAACTTACAGACGGATGAAAGAAATATACAACAAAAAGGGAGAAAAATGAAGGAAAGAAGGGACATTTACAGTGACGCTCCATCCCTCTAGTGTCCTTTAATCATGGACAAATATGATAAGTGAGAAAAAGTAAACGGATGAATTGTGTAGATGAAAAAAGGACGAGATGTCACTATAGTATATTACGACACTGTTTGAGTTTAAAGCAAAGTCCAAAAATAGACACAGAGAGAGAAAGAGATAGAGAGAGAGACAGAGACATGTCCACTGCCCCACCCAGGGTCACGAGCCCTTTCCCTTTCGATTAACATACAGCACTAATAATATATCATGCCTATTATTCTCTATGATAATAAACCAGATTAGACTTTTTAACCACACTGTAAACATGACATACATTATACACTACATAAATCCAGCCATTATAAGGCGTTATAATGACTACATAGCTATTACACACACGTGTTAAAGGATAAGGACATTACAAAGTAGACTCTTTCTCTTTTATCATCAGCTTATCATTAACAGGCTCCCGTTATACAGATGTTTACGTCATGCATGAAATACACTCAAGTAGCAGTGTGACCCCCAAAAAACATAAAAGAAGTGTGTGTGTGTGTGTTTGCTCACCTAAAGTGTGCCTTTTCTCTTCCTGCAGAGTTCACTCACTCTCACACGGTTCCCTAAGCACATGTACACACACACACACACTCACACACACACTGCTCCGCCGCAGTCCAGCAGGAATGAGCGACAGAGGGAACCGGGGCTGCTCTCCGGAGCTCTCGCGTGGCTCTGACGTCATCCTGGAGGAGCGGAACGGACAGCGCCAAACTTCAAAGGGTCTGCTGCTTTTATCTTTCTGGTAAACGTTTACTTTAAATTTTTAAATCGTAGTCTATCTCTGAATTACATTCTGCACATACTGTGAGTGTGTTCATAGATAGATAGATAGATAGATAGATAGATAGATAGATAGTATAAAATAAATAAATATAGATAGATAGTTTGACGGAAAAATCACATTTTAATTATGTGTTAATTCTTTTTTTATCACACAGACTGTAGAAGCAGTAAAACTTGCCTCTGTGTGTGTGTGTGTGTGTGTGTGTGATTAAAGAGACAAGGCTGGAGATAGAATTTAAAACAAACTGATTTCTGCCACAGATGCCAGTTTTTTACCATAAAATTTTTAAAGTTTATTTTTTACAGAGCAGATATTTTTCAGATTTTTAAACTCTATCAACAAAGGTTTAGTAAAATATAAACTGATGCTTCATTATATTAGTAACAAATACCTTCTCTGAGAGTTTCCTTTTTATAAATACAGTATATCATTCATTCATTCATTCATCTTCTATACCGCTTAATCCTGTGTTCAGGGTCGCGGGGGACCTGGAGCCTATCCCAGGAGACTTCGGGCACTAGGCGGGGTACACCCTGGACAGGGTGCCAATCCATCGCAGGGCACACACACATACACACACTCACACACCCAATCACACACTACGGGCAATTTAGGAACGCCAATTAGCCTAACCTGCATATCTTTGGACTGTGGGAGGAAACCGGAGTACCCGGAGGAAACCCACCAAGCACGGGGAGAACATGCAAACTCCATGCACACAGAGACGGGAATCGAGCCTGGCCGGGGAATCGAACCCAGACCCTGGAGGTTCAAGGCGACAGTGCTAACCACTACACCACCGCGCCGCCATATCATTCATTTTACTGCAATAAACCATATTTTCATATGGTTTTAACTGTTAAATTTAAGGTCTTACTCTGTAAAACTAATTACCGTTTTTCACTGTAAATTCTACGGTTATCCCAAGTTTTGTGAAATACGGTTTTATTCTGTAGCATTTATACGGTATTTTACTGTTAGAATTACGAACATTTTTTACAGTGTATGTTAAATAAAAATAGATAGATAGATAGATAGATAGATAGATAGATAGATAGATAGATAGATAGATAGATAGATAGATAGATAGATAAAAAAATAAATGTTAAATAAAGATAGATCAAATTCAAATTCTATTTGTCACGTACACAGTCATACTTCGATGTGAAGTTTTCAAATAAAGAATATAAAGTTTGAAATAATAGAATTTATTCAGAATACATAAATAGTCTATATAGATAGATAGATAGATAGATAGATAGATAGATAGATAGATAGATAGATAGATAGATTATAAATAAAGTGGTGGGAAAGTATTAAATAAAAATAGATTCCGAAATGAGTTAAATTCAATTAAATTACATTTTATTTATAGTGCATTCAGCATTCTGATATTGTGACAAAGCAGTTTACAGATTGAGCTAGAGGTGACTGTGGAAAGGAAAAACTTCCTGAGTCTCTGTAATCTTCTGATATTTACCATTAGCTAGAATTTGACTTAGCACTTATGCTGCTGTAGCTAATAGAACCTGCGCTAGTTGAACCTGGTATTAGCATAGACAACAGGCTAACTTTATAGTTAAACATGGGCTGATAATGTTGGAGGGGGGCTTACCTCAGCACACTTTTACAAATTAGATGTAGTTCATGCCTTGTATCAGGGTAAATGAGTCTTTGTTTACTTCAGCATACTCAAAATAGTTTACTGAGGTACGTAAGCCCAGAGACTCTCGCCCACAGCTATGGCGCTAGTTACTAAAAGCGCTGAAAGGTCACCACAGATGATGAATTTGGTACCATTCTTGATTGTTTTTTTTCCTAGTTATTGATAGTTGAAAAAAAGAGAGATGACATGATAGAGGCATGGGAACGTTTACACAATATCAGAAAACTCAAAGCACAACTTAAACTGTCCAGTTTCTTGTCATATATAGTGACAGCTGAACAGACTTTGAAGATGTAAAACCACTGGCATCTGCCTCCATTTCCCTTTGAAAGACAGCAGAAAATAATAACTGAGACTATGTGCATGTTAAGCTGTATTCTTCTATATGTTAATAAAATGTAGAGCATTAAGCATTCATGCACAGAGGCAGGGCCTCCTCGCAAGTCAAGGTCACAGAGACCACCACACCGCCTTGCACCCGTGCTATGTTTAACCAACAGCTTTCCACACACAGTCTGTGCATCTTGTGTCTCTTGTTCACAAATGGTACTTGCATATTTAAAGTTTTGTTATATTATTTCTCTGCTTCGTCACAGTGCTTATGTAACCGTTTCGATTCTGACCACTGTTACGATGAATTAAAAACTGAGCATGCTGCTGATCTGGAGAGTTTATTGGTGTAACTGCATGGAATAAACAGAATAAACAGAATACAGCACTGAATTCTGAGCATTTGGCCTTCTGGAATTCTTTTATCTCCCCTCAGCATGCTTAAACACAGTCTGAGGAAGCAGCACGGCCTGCCCGGAAAGGACTTCAGCAAATATTAAACATAAAAGTACCTTCAAAACACAACTTAGTTGGAACAAAATTAAAACATTAACTTACACAACCTAATATAAAATTAATAACAGGTGGGATTTTTTTGTGAAATACACTAATACACAGCACTATGTTCTCTCAACAATATTAATACATTTATACATTTACACTACAGTATTCAACATAGTTGTTATGTAATGTACTGTATATAATATGGTGTTTGAATGATATCAAAATCACATAACGTGCCACAGATGATAAGCGACACAAACCTGTCATTTATTACTGCTGGAGTGACTGCACCCTTTTCTGTGACCTTCAACATTCTCCAAAAACACTTTGAACACATTTAAACCAATCACAGCAGCAGTATCTTCATTTCTCTGATCATGTGACAGAAACAAGCGACGTGATTATATATACAGTATGTAATAATCATATATATATAGAAGGTAATCAGGTGTATAAATGTGTGTTTGTAGTGTGTGTGTGTTTGTATGTGTATGCTTGTACATGTGATTTAGCTGAAAGTGAGCAACAGAGCAGTCCTACATGTGTGTGACAGTTGAGCTCCTGTGCGAGCTATTTCTGTACGAGCGCAGGGTCGTTCCCGTAATACCGCAAGGAATTCAGAGCAGCACAAACACACACACACATAGCTAGAATCTCAGGCTCATACTTTACACACCCACACTATCATAATCTCAGTCTCTCCATATGGCGGGCTGTGGTATGTCAGGAACTATCCAGACCAGGGATTAGCACAACCTCCTAAAGGCTTATGCTGCTTCTCTGAATTATTATTTTTTAAGGAAGCCAAAGCCAAAATAAAAAAAAAAGACTAATCTTATCTGGTGCACTTTGCATTAAGCTTGTATCATTCAGTTTTGTAATTGCAGTAGTAGGTTTATATGGTATGTGGTCTATTTTTATTCTCAATGTTATTTGTAGTTATTAGTAAGGCTGTGGTCAAGACCAGGACAAGTCAAAATAAAGTTCAAATAAAAGCTTTTTTAAAGAAGATGTCCTTTAATTTTTAGCATAAGATTGTTCAGAGTAAGAGAACACAGTTATGAGAGTAAAAAATAATGCACACATCCCAGTGTTTCACTAGTGCTTGGACACCATCAAAGCAGAAAGTTTTCTCAGTACACCGGAGCCATGATCGGACTGCCTGCTCCAAGTCTGAAACACCGGCCTCCCAGGAACTCCTTTAATGGCTCAAACTTGTGAAAATGGCTTGAAGCGAGGTCAGGACTATATAAGGGATGTGGCAAGTTCATAAGGTCCTGCTGTAATGTGCGAGTGGTGCTGGTGAATGATTGTGTGTACAGTTCCCACAGACTTTCCTCAAGGCACATCTCTTGAGGAAATTATGCTTGAAGTGCTTCTGTAAATGTCAATCACGTTTACACCATCATTTACCAGAAATTCCATCACAAGTCCTGGTTTCACTTGAACACCTTCAGTGAGAATCTACCAATGTAAATGGTCATGAAAATAAAGAAAACACATTGAATGAGTGAAGGTGTGTCCAAACTTTTGGCCTGTACTGTAAACACACACTCACATACTACGGGCAATATGGGAATTAGCCTAATCTGCATGTCTTTGGACTGTGGAAGGAAACTGGATTACCAGGAGGAAACCCATTCGTATTTAGATTGGCTTTTAATATTTTTAGTTTCATGTGTTTTTTTTTATTTTTTTTTTTAATTTTATGTGTTTTATGTGTTTTATATAGGTGCTATACAAATAAATGTGGATTTATTGATTGAAGAACGGGGAGAACATGCAACCTCCATGCACACAGACGCTGAGGTTGGAATTGAACCTGGACCTAGACCCTGGAGGTGCAAGGCCACAGTGCTAACCACCGTGCAGGTATTAAAACACACAAAAAAACATGTATAAATATTTTAATATAAAATGTATTGATATATATTATATACTGATATAATGTAATACTATGATAATAATATGATAATACTATTCATCTTATATTAATATAATATATTCTTATATATACAAATATAAAAGAATATATAACATCATATTCTTTTTCCTTTCCTGAAGTGTGTATAATTTTTTTTTTGCCTGACTTTGTATTTCAGAAACAAGTGCAATTGTTGAAATGACAAAGACAAAATTAAATGCTATAGTGTACATATACAATGATGTGTTTCATAAGGAGACTTTTTAAGGAAGGGGCAGAAGTCCTGCTCTCTGTCGCCCTCTAATGGCTATGAGCATAGCTGCAAGCTTAAAAAAAATTGTTTAACTTGTTATAACTTTTTATTTATTTTTTTTTAGCATGTACCATTCTGATCATGTAGGACTTGTTATAGATGTCACGTGACAAAGAGTGACACAAGCACAGCTTTCATGTCCAGTTTACGTCTCCATAAATCACTCTGGAGCCAAGAATGGCTGCTTTATGAATAAAAGCTGGAAAGCACAAAAAGAAAGACTGTTTTTTTCCCTCCCTAATTCTGCAGTGGGAGGGACAAACAGACTGTGCTTGTATATATTGTGCAAATAAATGTTTTAAACGCATCAGGAGAGTATACACAACTGTTTCTTGGAGCACCAGACTTTCAAGAAAGAAGGTAAAGAAACTTTATATAAGAACTTATAATAATAATAATAATAATAATAATAATATCTCACTTTCATTGCACAGTCATTTACTATTAATCTTTATTATTATAAATCAGAAAAAACATAATTCATCATGATCTGCATCATGAGTGATTTTTAATTTCTATATAATTGATTTATTTTCATGCATTCACACAGGTTTGGGCCTTATGCAGTTTTTATATATTGATTACTTTGCTAAAATAAAGTACATTTGTAATTTACTTAATTCTATTCAGTTAGTTTAACTTGAATGCACCAACATTCACCGTTATTTATTTTTGCTCAACTTAGTGTACTTATTTTTCCTAATTGCAAAATTGCAAAATGTATTTAATAAAAAAAAATATATATAACTAAAATGTGTTTATTTGCATAATTTGTGTAATAATGTGCTTTAAAAACATTATTAGTTTATTTTCACATTTAATAAGCACTTTTATTTTCTTCATATTTAAATTTTTTTAAAGAATAATATTACATTTGGGGTGTTATTTGTTTTTTTTTAACCAATACTTTTATGTTAATTTTTTTTTAATGTGATTTCTTTTTACAAGGATCATATTAATATTGTTTTCACAAATTACACATAATAAAATATAATAATAGATTTCACATTATTAGTCATGCTACATTAATTTCTACATTAATTTATATTTCACTTTTTTATTCCATATCTTTCACATGAGTTCACATGTACGTGCACTTTTACTTGATTTCTTGTTCACATAAGCAGAGGTCTGCTGTGCAAGTGCATGGAAAAAAATTCCATGTCTCGCGTGTGTTAATTGTCTAGATATTGTTTTGCAATCAGAACTGGAATGTAAAGTTGTGTGCAGTGATGTGCAACTGCGGTGTGTCTCGGGACACGCTGTAGAGCCTCGGCGAGCATGCCGGAGCAGATTCCTCATCAGATTAGGAGGGTCTTAATGGGTCACTGGAGAAAGCTCAGTCACAGTGCGCAAGTGTGCAGGGCCGCTGCTGACAAACCCCTGAAAGCAGCTTTGTTTCGCTCACTGCATTGTTCAGAGGACAGCAGCCAAGATCTGGAGCTGTCCAGTGTGTCCTGTAGCGAGAGACTCCTGTCCTCTCTGCTCACTCACAGACAATGAGGGTTATTGTTTATTCTGAAGAGCGTAAACGCTCGAGGCAGTCTATTAAAGCAACAGTCAGATTCTTAGACAATATTATAAACGATATTATAAATTATAAACTATTGTAAAGGTGCTGTAGGGTTATCATGTCCTCTCTCAGCAATTATAGGGAACTGTCTTCTCTCAAAAAGCAACCGTTAACTTAAGAGGAGAAGACAGAAAGAAAGTGGAAGGAAGGATGGAAGAAGAAAAGATAAACGGAAGTAAAAGAGAAGGATGAAAGCATGAAGAAAGAAAGAAACAAACAAAGAAACAAACAAAGAAAGAAACAAAGAATTAAAGAAGGAAAAATAAATGAAGAAGGGAAGGAAAAGGAGAATCAATAGAAAGAAAGAAAGAAAGTGGAAAGAAGCTGGCAAGGAAAGAATCAAGGATGGAAGGAAAATCAATGGAAAGAAAGAAAGAAAGAAAGAAAGAAAAATAAATGAAGAAAGGAAGGAAAACGGGAATCAATTGAAAGAAAGAAAGAAAGAAAGTGGAAGGAAGGCTGGATGGAAGAAGAATAGAAGAAAAGATAAATGGAAGTAAAAGAGAAGGATGAAAACATGAAGAAAGAAACAAAGAAAGAAACAAAGAAAGAAAGAAGGAAAAATAAATGAAGAAGGGAAGGAAAAGGAGAATCAATAGAAAGAAAGAAAGAAAGAAGCTGGCAAGGAAAGATGGATGGAAGGAAAATCAATGGAAAGAAAGAAAGAAAGAAAGAAAGAAAGAAAGAAAGAAAGAAAAATAAATGAAGAAAGGAAGGAAAAGGGGAATCAATCGAAAGAAAGAAAGAAAGAAAGAAAGAAAGAAAGTGGAAGGAAGCCTTAATGGAAGAAGAATGGATGAAAAGATAAATGGAAGGAAGAAGGGAAGGATGAAAACATGAAGAAAGAAAGAAAGAAAGAAAGAAAGAAAGAAAAAGAAAGAAAGAAAGTCCAAAGAAGCTGGCAAGCAAAGAAGGAAGAATGGAAGGAAAATCAATGGAAAGAAAGAAAGATAAATGAAGGAAGGAAGGACGGAATCAATCAAAAGAAAGAAAGAATCTTTAATGTCATCAGTCGACAGTCACCTGAGCATGGGCTGTATACCAGGGCAGCTCTGGGCCCTCAGGACACGACTCCACAAGACCTCTGGTTGTACTGTGGTGGCTACAACCTTGGGATCTTTGCCTGCAGGTCCCCAAGTTAATGTTACAGTTAATGTTAAATAGATAATAATGTTCATGTTGTAGCTGATCTGGGTACATTACAGCCAGGCGCTGGTGTTTAATTGTGATTAAATTGTGATAAAAAAAAAAAGTAGAGTTCTCACTCCAAGCCACATTTCCACATGTTTGGGCCATTAAAGGAGTTCCTGGGAGTCCAGTGTTTCAGATGTGAAGCAGGCAGTCCGATAATGTCTCCGGCGTACTGAAAATGGTATGAGAGCACTAGTGAAATGCTAGAATGAGTGCATTAGTGTGAAGTCCCAGTTTGACTTGAACGCTCCTTGTAATGCACTTAAGTTGGTGTAAGTATGTTTGTATAGTAAATGTAAGTCATGTGCATATAAAAAAGAAAAAAAGAAAAAAGAAAGGATGACGAAAAGAAAGTAAGAAAGAAAGAAAGAATGAAAGAATGCTATCAAAACCAATAAGAGCAGTAAAGACCTACAGTATTAACAGATTTGTTAACCAGACTTTGGTGAGTCTTGTGTTTTAGACAGTGAGACGTGGCACATTTCAGCACTTGCTCACTCACGTGTCCTAATAAAAAGCAACATAATATTACATGAACAATACTAAGGGAACATTCCCAGAACAGTATACTGTACAGTACATGGAGGACAAACACTGCGTATCAGTTAAGTAAAAAAAAAGTAAATATGTTTCCTTAGACTTATCTGTCACCTGGTGGTGCGAATATAAACTTCACCCCTTCATATGTAATGTTACTAGTCCTGTACTTTACGTACGCTGTCTGCAATCTTACCGCATTAACACCATGTGAAGTACAGTAATACCACACTCACTGTGCTCCGTACAGGGCATGACCTCGGGTTTTACTGAGACCATAAGCGGCGTGCAACAACGTGAGTGTGAGATCTTTATTACATTCACTGCTTACATCACAATATGACATTGAGCAGAACATTTAATGCAACACTCCAGACTCCTGCCATTAGCGATCTCATATCTCACATACACATAAAGGTGATAAAACACTTTGCTGTAGGTGGGATTTATAGCGTGACCCAGGGTTTTATAATGACACAGCATTTTTTTTTTCTTTCTCGTAGTCACCCCAGCCTGAGAAGAGAATTATATACAGGTAAGAATGTTTATGTCATTAAACATAATTTTTTTAAAGTTTTTTTAAAGACAATTTTGGATGTATAAATATGAAATTAATAAATATCATTCTGCTCTTAATGCTATTTAAAGGAAATGGTTATATACAGTAGTAAGAGATGACAAAATATTATAGATGTATATACTGTAGGTTATTTATTACAGAAATGTCCAACACAAAAAGTACAACAATATTTTATCACTCTCGCATTTTTCATTTTACAACCTGGAGTTTAATTTAACTGGAAGTACAGTATTTATCACCCTTGGTTAATACTACCTAGAGCCACCTTACGTAACTTTCATAACAGCGGCTACAGTACAGCTTCTCCTGCATCTCTCTCAGCTTTGCACATGCACTGTAGGAGCCAATATTTTTTGCTTAATATTTTTTTTAAACTGCTCAAAATCTGGCTGATGTGGAACAGCACATTTTGATAGCTTTAAACAGTCTTGATTTAGGTCTTGTTTTTGAAGAATTCCAGCATACTGTTGGCGGTGTGTTGTCTCCCAGACCCTTGTTTACTACGTGATGCCGCCGCCACCATGCTTTACATGCTATTCCACTTTCAATGGAATTTGTACAATAACTCTGCAAGACACCGTTTATCTGTTTCATTTCTCTTCATTAGAGCTGAGCAGGATTGTCTTTACTATTTTGTTGTGATATTCAGCTGGTTTCACACATACAGTACTTTACAGGACAATGCTAACTCTTCCTATAGAAGCGGATCATGTCCTGGCACAAGGTCAGTTCGTTCCTCAGCAGTCTGTCTCGCAGGAAGCCCGTAGAGCCCGAAGGCGAGGTGTCGACGTTTCGGCGTTGTCTCGGCACAGTAGACCTGGTGGCTCTCGGCGTGGGGAGCACACTGGGCGCCGGCGTCTACGTGCTCTCGGGTGAGGTGGCCAGATCGCTGTCTGGTCCCAGCATCATCATCTCGTTCCTCATCGCCGCTCTGGCATCCGTCTTCGCCGGACTCTGCTACGCTGAATTCGGCTCCCGCGTGCCCAAGACAGGATCGGCTTACCTCTACAGCTACGTGACCGTGGGCGAGCTGTGGGCTTTCATCACGGGGTGGAACCTGCTGCTCTCCTACGTCATAGGTGGGAAACTGAATTAAAAGAAAGTTTTAAAAGGGTTTTTTTAAAGAAAAGATGGCGTGGTGTTTTGACAAAATAAAGAATTATACAGTAGGTGAATAGCAGAACTAAAATGAAACATGGGAAATATGTTTTATATTTCAAGCATCCTTTTTATATATTTCTCAATTCAACCCTAAAAGAAGTGTTACAAAATGAATGCTCTTTTAATTGATTTGATGTTTTTGTTCAAATTGAAATATTTGTTTAAATCACAAGCGAATGTTAAAAGTTAAAATTTAGGAATGTAACTAATTAACTAATTAATTTGTAACTAATTAAGTTAAATTAAGTTATTCAAATTACAAATAAAATTACATTTTTATATATTAAATTTAAATTATATTAAATTAGCAAGTTTTTTTATAATATAATAAATATAATATAATATAATAATATAAATTTTTAATAGAAAAGTTTTTATTAGAATACATTTTTAAAAAATAATTATTCTAAAGGTTTTTTTTATTATTTTTAACAGAAATGTTTTATATTTTTAGTTTTTTTTTTACATTTATTAATAAATAATACTACAAATATATTTTGAAAATATAACCCTGTTTTTTGTTTTTAACCACAGAAAATGAAGTGTTTTTAGAATTTACAGTAAAACTGCTCTTCAGTCTATTCAGTACATTTAACTTCAGCATCAGAGCTCAAGTCCACCGAGACTTAATTTTTTTACCCCGAAACCTCGACATCTGGGTTTCTGAATAAAAGTAAACATGATGACCTCTGCACAAACTGTGATGTTTTTCTGGACTCAAGGAGGATCAGCTTGTTAAAAGCCGTACGTTCCTCTGCATAACCTTGCTCTTCTTCCTGTCGTAGGCGCCTCCAGCGTGGCCCGAGCCTGGAGTGGAACATTCGATGATATGCTCGGAAATGTCATGTCGAATTACTTCAGCAAACACGCGGCCATGGGTCTCCCAGGCCTGGCTCCTTACCCAGACTTCTTTGCAGCCGGCCTCATCATGCTTCTTGCTGGTACTGAGAGCTACAGTATTTCAGGTCATTCTGATTAACCTGGTACACCGACTCTATAAACCATTTCCCCTGATATCTGTTCTGCTGTGTCGCAGGTCTTCTCGCATTTGGTGTGAAAGAATCGACGACGATCAACAAGATCTTCACCAGCATTAACATACTGGTGTTGGTGTTCGTCATCATCACCGGCTTCATCAAGGGGAAACTGGAGAACTGGTACATCAGCGAGGAAACCTTACTGAACGTCACAGCAGAGCTCGAGTAAGCCTGATTTCCTAAACACATCTGTAGACAGTTAAAGGATATACAGAATTCATCATACACACATCTGCAGTGCTGTGTTTACAGAAACGTGACGTTCACGCTGAACGTGACCTCCGAGTTTGGCCGGGGAGGTTTTTTCCCGTACGGCTTTCAGGGCACGCTGGCCGGAGCTGCGACTTGTTTCTATGCCTTCGTAGGGTTCGACTGCATCGCGACTACGGGTAACTTCAACATGTATTTGGTGTACAGTGTGTGTTGCGTGTTCATTTTTTATTTTTTTTTTAATTAGACATGAGGTCATTCATGACATTTTAAACACAACCCGCAGCATCACTGTTTATTCAGCTCATCCTAATGGCCGATTCATTCAGTATCCCCCCCGCAAATGGTTGGTCATAAATAATGGAACAAATCAACAGAATTACAAACAGAAGGATTGCCTTTAATACCTGGATGAAAATCCATCTTGAACCCAAGGACGTGTCCGAATTCGGAGTTTCCTCCCACAAGGTGCTTTGTCAGGCCTTTACTGCAGCTGCCTTCAGCTGGAATTAAAGGGTATAATGAAGTCAGCTGTGGAGCGGTGACCCAGTGCACGTGTAGACTCATACCGTGGCACGTCTGAAGAAATCCTTTAAAATTCAAGACTCCTTAAGAGACCTTTATGTCATCTTTAAGACTACAGTACTTTAGTGTGATGATTTTCAAGGAACGATTCATCTGAAGACATCAGCAGTACAATGCAGGGCACATTTTTTTGGCATTGTGTTTTACTCATTCATAACGCTTTATCCTGTATAAAGGATGGTTGGGGGGCTGGGCCTATCCCAGGAGACTTAGGGCATAAGGCGGGGTACACCCTGGACTGGGTGGCAATCTATTGCGTGGCTCACACACATTCAAACACTCACATGATCATTCTGGGGCAATTTGAGAACACCAATTAGCCTGCCTTTAGACTGACCAAATAAAGAACTGAAAGAACGCGCTAACCACTAAGCCAGCGTCCCGTCCTTATTGTGTGAATAAACCGTGAATGTTATTCCAGGTGAGGAGGTGAAGAACCCTCAGAAGTCCATCCCCCTGGGAATCGTCTTCGCGCTGCTCATCTGCTTCCTGGCCTACTTCGGCGTTTCGGCCGCTCTCACGCTGATGATGCCCTACTACCTGCTGAACGTCCACAGCCCTCTACCAGTCGCCTTCGCCTACGTGGGTTGGGCCGCCGCCAAGTACGTCGTCGCCGTGGGATCCCTGTGTGCGCTCTCGACTAGGTAAACAGAATCATGGGAAATAGTAAAGATTATCGTTCGACTGTGAGTCACTGATAAATGTGTGAAAGTGAATCGAGTCGAAGTTTTTATGTACTGGTGTGTGCGCAGCTTGCTGGGAGCCATGTTCCCGATGCCTCGAGTGATCTTCGCCATGGCTAGAGATGGTCTCCTCTTTAAAGTGCTGTGTAAAGTCAGCTCGAGGAAAAGTCCCGCCTTGGCCACGTTAGCTTCCGGCTCTGTCGCAGGTGAGGAAAGAAAAATTGGACTTTTCTTGAAAATTGCAACATCCAGTGAGTGATAGTTTGCTGCATACTGTAAATTGATTTAAAGACATTAGTTTGTTGTTTCAAAAATATTGGCACCCGTATAATTTTACACAATATTATCGTATAATATTTGGGGATATATTTTACATATAATATCTGGATCATTGTCTACTCCACCGTGTACATGAACAAAACAAACCAAACCATGTGCTTTAAAGCTGATGAACAAGAAATGTGATAACTGAGGAGTTGGCCCCCTAGTGGCACAATGATTAATAATGTCACAGATGAGCACATGTAGAGTTGCTGATGTGACATCTGTTCCCATTCACACAAAATCATATATCTTTTCCAAAGATAAAATACAGAAATGTATGATTTGTGTAAAAGTTTCCCAAACTGAAATCTGACAAAACCCAACGAGACTGTGCTGACCTTCTCACCAGTTGATGAATGGACATCATTGGACACAAAAATGTAATGAACCATGTGCTTTGCTTTATTCTCAGCTATAATGGCGCTGTTATTCGATTTGAAAGCGCTAGTTGATATGATGTCGATCGGGACTCTGTTCGCCTACACGCTCGTGGCCATTTGCATACTCATACTGAGGTTAGTGTTTCACCTCAATGACTCGACACACACTCTTGGCTCTGTGGGAATTTTTTTATTATATATATATTTTTTTACTCAGAAAGTTTGTTTCTCTTTAGGTACCGTGAGAGCGAATCTGCAGAAAATGAAATAAGCTTCACTCCAAAGTCTAAGTTGGGATTTTTAACACCTCCATCGTACCCGACCAAGGAAACGTCAAACACCGTCAACATCAGCACCATGTTTATCGGTATGGACCGGAAACCATTAAACACGCCAACTTTTACAGTACACACACATTAGCAGCATTAGCCACTTCACAGGCTTGTTTAGTTTGTCCAAATAGTTTCCCTTGGCTTGTAAATTTAATTCTCACGACAGGCTGTAATTCATTCACTTATTTATCTTAACCACTTTATCCTGGCCAGGGGTACACACTGGGTGTGATAGCAGGAAAACACCGATGGGATGCCAGTCCCAGGTCTTAGACCTGCATGTGCACACACACACACACACACACACAGTTCGTAAAAGTAGTTAAAATGTTGAATGCAAAAACAATCTTATCAGCTTTAATATAGTGATATTATTCCAGGTTGAAGCCCATGTACATGTCTACCCGAAACAAAGACGAGCCCTTTAAAACAGTAATTTTATAAAGTTTGGTGTGACGACATAATATAGTATTGGTTTTATTGACTATTATTGACTAATTATTAGGAAATTGAACAAAATGTACCTAGTTCATGGTATAATTTTGAATCTCCAGTCATGTTATCTTATTACAGTCAATGGGAAACAGAGGATATACTGTAGCAAAGTCTATATTTATACCTTGTTTATGCTAAGTTTTATACTAAAGTCATCAGTCAAATACATTTCATGAGAAATGAGAAATCGAAAATGTAGATCAGATAAAGATGAAGTTTTGTCCTAAAATGACTCCAGCACATTAAAATTCACTTACATGAACTAATCCCAGGAAAAATATCCAGTTTATCTTTTCTAATTAATATCTATTGCTGCAGGTGTTTGCTTACACTGAGCGAGTAGCGTATTAGAAAAGCTAGAGCTAAAGCTAAAGATTAAATCTGGCACATAACTGTTCATAACATGGCTTTTACTCAACATTTTGACTTCACTGATGGTGCAGGTTAAACTTCAGGCAGATGTCCAAGTACTGGAAACGTTTCAGTAAATTCCATCCAGCCAGTTTTTTGTGATACCGCGACGAATTCTGGCTGGACAGACATACAGACATACAGACATACAGACAGATGATTTGCTGACAATGGTTCTGGGTAATCAAATGTATGAAACATAAAGATAGCATTGAAAGAGTGGGTTCTGATGAATATAGAGACAAAACCTTTCTTTTATTTATATAGATTATAAGTATTGAATTCACATACAGGCATTCATGTGATATAATTTATGTTCAGGACATGAATATAAGTGCAGAGTAACTTTTACAGTACCATATAAATTCTAGAACATGAACAATATCTTGTTAAACATGGAAACATCCATCTTTATTTCTTGCTTTCATAAATAAGCAAAATTAACGTGACAAAAGTTATGGTGAGTGATACCAAGGACAGAACTTAAAGTGCTCATTAAATGACATCATGATTCTGGAGCGCATGATGTACAGGGCCAGGGGTAGGGTAGCTCAGTGGTTAAGGCATTGGACTACGGTTCGGAAGATCCCAGGTTCAAACCCCACAACCACCAAGTTGCCACTTGAGCAAGGCCCTTAACCCTCAACTGCTCAGATGTGTAATGAGATAATAATGTAAGTCACTCTGGATAAGAGCGTCTGCTAAATGCCTAAATGTAAACATACATGAGGTGCCGGGGCTGATGGGAAATCCAGTTGAAATCAATACTTGTATCAGGATTACACTGGAAACCCTGGTGTGCTTAATGGAAATGTCTAATAATACACAATTTACATCGTTCCTTGACCTCAAATGAACTCAATCAGCCATGTCTGGTGTTTGTCATGTCGCGGTCTGGTTTCCTGCAGTCGTCATGGTGGTGCTCCTGGCCGTCCTGCTGTCCAGAGCCATCACATCACTGCTGCTGCTGGATGTCTGGAGTCTGGTGTGTGTGTCGGTCATCTTCTTCTTAATTCTGCTCTGCACGCTGCTGATCTGGAGGCAGCCTCAGAATCCCACTAAAGCAGCCTTTATGGTGAAAACACACACACACACTACTAACACACACATAATTAATAATTAAAAAGTCTAATAGTTAATAATTAGCAGCTCTTTCATTATCACCTTTTACTGAATTATCACCTTTTACCTTTTACTCTTTACTGGAGTAAAGAGACGCAATGTGTATTTTTACAATTGAATGTACTTGAGTAGAACTAGAGATATCCCGGGTAAAATATTAAGTAAATTTTTTACATTTGTACTTGAGAAAAAGTACAAAAGTTCTCATCTTATTTGCAAATTTACTTAAGTATCAAAAGCACTGAGCTGTGAACATGCTGTTGTTTGGTTGTCTGAAACCACCTTCACTTCTGATTTCAACCACCTTCTACTTGATTGAGTGTTTTACAGAGAGAATGCAAATCACGCAATTACATTTATTATTCAGAAGGTGCCGGGATTATCACTTTAAATACTAAGCAATACTTCAAATACAGTACTGTGGTTATGTAACACAACGCCATGCACAAATGCAGTGAAGTAGAAAGTATAGATAATTTTGCGATTTATTTTTCTACATTCTACACCAATACTGGAGATTTCCAAACTATGAAATTGCACATCCAGTATGCAATTATTATACAACTTGACTTGCAAGAACAGTATTAAGTGCGTTTGAAAAACCCATCAGTCACGATGATGAAACTGTCTCTCATGAAGACCTTCTCAGGAAAGCAAGACCAAAACATTACCTCTGCTGCAGAGGAGAAGTTCATTTAGAGTCTCTAGCCTCAGAGATCACCAATTAACAAACAGCACCTCAGATTAGAGTCGTTATAAAGATTCACAGAGCAGAAGTAGCAGATACAGATACATCTCAATATCAACTGTTCAGAGGAGATTATTGTATATTTTAGATAAACGCCTTCAGCATTTCTTTAAAGAAATAACAATCAGGAAATAATTAGAAGGTGTGTCCATACTTTCGACGTACTTTGTTACATTTCACTTCTGCAACACACTGGCTTCACTGCTAACTCCATGAGCAAGCAATCGTAGATGCAAATTAGTAATCACTATTCAAGCTCTTGGTGTTCCCGGGTTTTTACTGTACATACAGCAGATGTTTTAAAGGTCCCATATTTGACTATTTCTTTAACAGGTTAACACAGGTCTCAGAGCTCCTGTGTGTTAATGCTTCAGCTAAAATAATCCTCAAACTCCCTTATTTTCACTCCCCCTCCAGTGAAACCATTTCAGTGTCTACGACAACAGAGCTGAGGAACAAGCTGGGGGAGGGGTATCTTCTTATATGAGGTCACATCATCTAACTGACTTGTTTAAACCCAAGGGATATAATATAGAAAAGTACAATAAGAATATATATTTTTTCATGTTTCCACATATGCACACGAGCGACCCATCTTAGTTCTCACTTAAAATTGGTGACAAATAATTTTCGTTATTTTATGATGAGCGTACTGTGTGAGTGTAATTTTCCACACTGCTTTCTACAGGTTCCTTTCCTTCCTTTACTTCCTGTGGTGAGTTCATTCATCAACACTTATCTGATGGTTCAGCTCGGAGGCCCCACTTGGATCCGCTACGCCGTCTGGATGGCTGTGGGTGAGTGAATGCTCGAGTGACGTTAAAGAGTAGCTTAGGGGTCACTCTGTGTAAATCTACTGTTAAAACTGTCATATTTCTTCTAAGAGGAAACACTATAGATCTTGAAGTGTGTGTGTGCGGATTTATCTTCTCCAGGACTTCTGATCTACTTCGGGTATGGTGTGAGGAACAGCGTCCAGAAACAGAGGCTGCTAGGAAACCTGGGCAACATGGAACCTGCAGAAGAAATCGCAGAGAAAGACATGACCAAAGAATAAAACTAGCCGTCGTCTGATTATCATTTAATATTTTAACAAGAATAAATTTGAATACAAGTGAATTTGTTAATGTTATGTTAATGGATTTTATAGACTGATTATTAGACTATTAAAAATTCACCAAAAATGAAAAAGGTAATCTTTTATCGGAGTTTGCATACAGTATATTTGTTCCTTTTTCATTATTCAGGCTCTAAAACCAAATGAGATTATAATGAGTTCAAATCAAAGGTGAATAATCTTTGACATGCATCATAATAAAAAAAATTATATCAAGAGGATTCTTACTAAACCCACTTTAATCAACATGTGCATTCATGAAACCAGAGAGATTAGCAGTGAGAAGTTGAAAAGCTAAGCACACAAACCTGGGTCATGCTGTACAGATCTACACCCAGCTCACATCATCATCTCTACAGTACACACGCATTCACTGGGTTTATGGTTTTAATAAACAATTATTTCATGGAAGCAGAGATTTGTTCCAGCACATGCAGATTAATTATAATCCTACAATTTGAATTGGGGCGGCGCGGTGGTGTAGTGGTTAGCACTGTCGCCTTGCACCTCCAGGGTCTGGGTTCGATTCCCCGGCCAGGCTCGATTCCCGTCTCTGTGTGCATGGAGTTTGTATGTTCTCCCCGTGCTTGGTGGGTTTCCTCCGGGTACTCCGGTTTCCTCCCACAGTCCAAAGATATGCAGGTTAGGCTAATTGGCGTTCCTAAATTGCCCGTAGTGTGTGATTGGGTGTATGAGTGTGTGTATGTGTGTGTGCCCTGCGATGGATTGGCACCCTGTCCAGGGTGTACCCCGCCTAGTGCCCGAAGTCTCCTGGGATAGGCTCCAGGTCCCCCGCGACCCTGAACACAGGATTAAGCGGTATAGAAAATGAATGAATGAATGAATGAATTTGAATTGGACCCCGCCTAGTGCCCGAAGTCTCCTGGGATAGGCTCCAGGTCCCCTGCGACCCTGAACACAGGATTAAGCGGTATAGAAGATGAATGAATGAATGAATTTGAATTGGACAAAACAAGTGATTGAATTGAGAAATATACAGCATACAGTAATGTATAATGTCAAGGTGAACTAGAGGTTACACATGACTCCGCCCACATGTTGATCCTGACACCCATGCTGTTGTTCTTCTTTCACCCAAACACCGACCCCTGATGCCAGCCAAATAGAATTTCTGTTTTATAGGTAGGTAGATAGATAGATAGATAGATAGATAGATAGATAGATAGATAGATAGATAGATAGATAGATTGATTGATTGATTGATTGATTTGCTTTATAATGTAATACACATGTGACAGGGAGCTGTGCCAAAGCAGATCTTGTGTTACGACCCGAAAGTTAAAAATGGTTGCAAGCAAGGATGAGCGGGCCCAAGCACCCTGCGCCATCAACACCCAGCCTCACCAGAAAGACAGCGAGGACAGTGGGCACATGCATTTAAAGTGGACATACAAATACCATTATGACATAGTGTTAGAAAAGTAGGAATTTTATGTTTAGTCCCTTAAAAATCCCCAGATGTCACTCAATATGAGGTCACTCAATATGAGGTCACTCAACATGAGGTCACTCAATATGAGGTCACTCAATATGAGGTCATTCAATATGAGGTCACAAAAAGTTATAACTTATGGCTTATAAAGTTATAACTTATATAACTTAACAGCATAAACTTATGGCTATCCTGTTTGAGATCCCCCTGCAATTTTGCATCCTTAATGTATTGAGATCACATTGGCCCAGTTTGTTGGCGATCGTATAAGGAGGACTATATAAAAATCCAGAACAGAAGACATCAAGTACTAATTACTTTTTTATTCGTGTGACTAAATGTCAGGTCATCTGGTAGGTAATCAGGTAAACTTTGGCTCTGAAATACGTAAAAAAATTGAGCAGCTTCACAGAATGTTTGCTCCAGCTGGATAAACGCGAGCACCTCCTCCCGGCAGGCCGAGCAGAGAGAGCGGCCCATTGAGTGAAACATGAGGAATTTGGAATGTAAATGCTGTCTTTGAGAGCAGGAATGTTTGAGGAGCAGCTTCCCCTCTCGCCCAGGACTCGCATCACTCTCAGTCTGCAGTAGCACGAAAAAGAGGACATTTTGTGAGTTAGGTTTTTGGGGATTTTGTGTTATTTTGTGAATCATGAAGCTGTTTGTGTTGGTGTTTTCCGCTCTGCTGTTCTGCACGTTGCTCTGTCAGCTCGGTGAGTGTCAAAACAAAGGAAAATCCTCATTCTAAACCTGGACTTATACAAAAGAAACCTTGTGCAATGCAATAATTAACGAGATTGTTTATGATCATAAGACAAAAAGCAGCTAGTTGATGATAGAAATTGATGATAGAATGCAAAGTGCAATGTCTTTTCTACCAGAAACCTTGAGGTAGTGTGTGTGTGTGTGTGTGTGTGTGTCTGTAGCACTGTGCAAAGTTAACAAAGTGCATACGAATATGGGATTCTAACAGAATTTTCTTCCTCTTCTTATTCTTTCTATTTTCAAGCCTAACCTTTTCAGTTTCTAGAAATGAAACCAGTGAGATCATGTAATATCTTAAGTCATTGCATCTATAAAAATAATTCTTTCTTCACCAGCCTTTCTTTTATTGCTCCCATGAAGTTATTTAGACAAAAATCACAACTTTTTACATTATTATGAAATCGGAAAAGTGTAAACTCTGTGATGAACATTTACAGCAGACTCCTTCTACGAGGGCGTCTCAAAAGGTTTCATGATCTGCATCCCACCGATCCAGTCACTTACGCCGTACGTCCTACTCCTTAAAACCTGGCAGTAGAATTTGCTAGTAACAGTCTGGCCCCGGGAGACAAATTTTTGATGCACAATGTGGCGAAAGTTAAAAAAAGACGATGAGCATGCACTTGGTCAAGGTGTGGACCTGCCTCGCCTTTTTCGACCATGGAGATGATGGGCTGTTCCACTGTGCAGACTGTTGCTTCGTCTCAGGGTCGTACACATACACCCATGTTTCAATTCTCGACATCAAGGACGGGTCATTCCACGTCATGTTGACGGAGTTCTTGGCAGACTTCGACACGATGTTCCAGCCTGTAGATAAACTCGGCAGCAACACGGCGCATGTTCAAATCACACATGTTCTGGATTGTCACAGCAACGTTCTTGGATTGTTCTCCAACAATCATCATGCACAGTCAACAATCACATGTTTCGACATTTTTGGGGGTTGAGCTCGTTGAAGGTCTTCCTGTTTTCTTGTCGTCTTCCAGTGGTGTTCTTCCGCTCTTGGACCCTGCGTGCCACTCAAAACACCTCAAACGCCTCATTCCAGCATCGTTGTAAACTTTCTGAATCATATCAAATGTCTCTCTGGCAGATTTGCCCAGTTTCACACAGTATTTCACGCTCGCTCTTTGTTCTAACTTGACGTTCATAATGAAGTAGCAGACGTGGTAACGCACACGGTCAGAATAGCAGCAGTTTCACAGGACAATGTCTTTTGGCACATGAATGTCTTATGAAGCTCGCTGTGACTGTCATGTGTTCTCGTGGTACAAAAACTAGTCCTGATACTTTTTGATACCACCTCGTATAAATAAAGACTTCTCCATTCTCCATAGACATCTTAACCTTTACAACTATTTCCTTGCTTTTATATTTCTATTTGTTTAGACTGACTCCATTACAAGTAATTAAGAAAGAGCTGTTAAATTATTTAAAAGAATGATTTTATGAAAAAATTAACACTGTCTTATAAACATACAGTAATGAGCCAAAAGGAGCCGAAGCCAGCAGGAGATAAGAAGCTGAAAAGGAAAGAGAAGAAGAACAAAATCACATCAGTGAAAAGTAAATCAACGCCGCCACCCCAGCCACCGAGTCCCACGGCAGCTCCACCGTACCTGAGCCGAGTTGTGGCGAAGGGGAAGTTCGAGAAGGTGGGGAAAACACTGTCGGTTCCAGCAGGAGAAACACTGGAGCTCAGGTGTAAGGGTCGTGTGCAGTGGGACGTCCCGTCTTACCTGCAGGAGGACGATGAAGGACGACTCAGGTGTGTGATTGATCACAGTAATCAAGTCATTTGTCTAAAAGTAACCAGTGAATTTCAAATATATCCTAAAACCTTGATGACATCATACGATGAATCACACAGTGACGTGAACCATCACAACACCACCTTTCTACATTTTATGGTTTTACAATCAGGACTTAATTTGGATGCTATTTGAGTTAGGTTTATGTTTGAAGTCCAAAATATATTTAGTCACCTCACACATTCTGAATTTATGCTTCTGTTTTATTTACATGCATATAAAAAAAATAAATATATAGATGCAAGCAACGATGAGTGGGCCCAAGCACCCAGCGCCATTGCCACCCGGGTGAACCACGCAATCTGTTTGTCCTTTGAGCATGTTAAGACCTACAAAAAGTTTATGATTTATGATTTTGCTACAGAAAAAGTTCATGAAGTCCTCACTGCTGTATGTTGTTGTAGTGGAGTTTTCTGCAGCGGTCTTGTTTCTAGTTAATTTAGCTGCGGTATTAAATAAAAATCTAGGATTATTTTTGTTATTTTCTATGTGGAGAAATACAATGATTTGATGCAGTGCGAAAGTTGTTCGGCTCAATGAGCTCTAAATGTGTACTGAGTTTCGTGTGCATATGGACCACGCGACTCTCAGGCATCCTAATGCAGCAAATTCCAACCTGTCTGCCAATTTTCATGAGTTTCTGAGCATGTTAAGACCCCTAAAAAGCCTAAAAAAAGGTGGGGGAAAAATAATTCTTAGGAAAACAAGAGGGTCCTGCGCACCCTATAGTGCTTGGGCCCTAAAAACAAGAGGGTCCTGCGCACCTAAATAATATCAAATGTGCACATGGCCAGTTTGGGATCCTCAGGAACACATATTAATGACCTATATTTGTGATTTCTTTCCATAATGTAAGCCTTAGTGATGATGTGTGACCTTTGTGTTGATTAGGACGGTGCAGCAGGTGCGATATGGAGCCCTGATTTTAACCAATTCTTCAGGAGCTGATACAGGAGAGTACACCTGCTACCCGCTCTACTGCGAGGACTCAGACTGCAGGAAAGAGTACAATAAAGCCCTTAAAGTCTTCATCTTCTTCCCCGGTAATGTTAATATTACACTCAGGAATGATATACAGCAAACTTCAAAAGTCGCAAGCAGCCAGTTTCAGATTAAAAGTCCTCAACATTGAGTTCTGTGTGTGTTATTGAAGATTCATTAATTTTAATAGTAAAAAAAAAAGGAATTACATGAATTCACCAAATTCACAAAAAATGCATTTTACATGGTATGACACATGATTAAAACATCTTTTTTTTTCTTTCAGATAAATAAATCGATACTTACAATCTTTTTAACAATGGATAGTTATGGAAAGTCCCCTTTTTTTATTCATAAAATTAAATCTGCAATCCTTACATTTCCTAATTATTTCTTAAATTTTTCAATTAAACTCAGTTAAATTAACACAGTGTGACATATTTCAGTTTTTTTTTTTTTTTAAATGAAGGTCATGATCTATCTTGAAGAAATTATAAAAAGACTCTGTGCTTTATTATAAATTGAACTTGGAACTGCCATAATTTTTTTTTGTTTTATATTTTTGAAGTTTTAATAATAAAAAAAAAAAGTTTAATAATTCATTGTAAATTGGGTTTTGGTTCAACTTTAAATCCTTAGAATAAAAAAAAAACATATATTCACAATTTGACAAAAAACTCACATTTAATTCATTTCAATGTTTTACTATATAATTCGGATAACTTTGAAAAACAAGTATGTGTAAAAGTATATATGATGTAAGCAAATATTATATCTAATATTTAAAAGTGTAACAAAAAAGATATGTCAAATTATCATGCATTTTAGATTTTTTACATAACTTTTTCTTTAATATCTTGGCTTTTCTTCACCTCATAAATTGTAAGTATTGTATAATGTATAACTGTTAACTCATATACCAGTCTGGTGAAAGTGTGTTGTACACAAACATGGATAATAAAAAGTCTTGTATCCCTCACATCAGACCCTCAGGAGCTCTTTGTTCCATCCTCGGATTATTACGAGGTCGTCCAGCTCAGGAGTAACTGGCCCACGGTGTTGCCGTGTCAGGTAACGAACCCGCAGGCCAGAGTCACGCTGCACCGCGAGTTCCCGCCCGAGGAGGTGAAGGTGGACGGATTTGAGATCTCGTATAACGTGATGCGTGGTTTCACCATCCACAGGCCCAAAGCGCATCACGCCGGCTCTCTGTACTGCGTGGCCAGCGTGGGGAGCCTGCGGCAGAGCTCCATCAAGTACATGCTCATCTACGTCAACTGTGAGTGCGTGTCCAAAAATCTTACATGTTCAGCTTGTCCAACACGTCCAACATGGGCGGAACATTAAACATGTTCAGTGCATCCAAGATATGTTTCACGTCCAACACTAATATCACATACAACTCATCCAACACACCCAATACGACCTATGTACACATACAGTAAGACACGTTCATATACACATGACAAAGTGTACACGCTAACATGTCTTACATTATATATGTACTCGCCTTATCGCTCATGAAAACCAAAAAGTATGCTCATTTATGTACTCAATACATAAAGTGACACTGCTAAGGCGTTATTGAAGACCAGTTGGGTCGTTGAGTTGAGTAGTTGGGTTGGGATGTTCTTATCTTCCTCTTGATAGTAGTCGGTAGATGCTCTATGGGGTTCGGGTCAGGTGAGTTGGTTGGCCAATCCAGCACAGTAATATCACACAGTAGTAGTTTTGGCATTTCAGCAAATATGACTTCCTGTAAAAACTGTAGATGACACTGTGTTATCTCTGTTTTTGTCCCCACTGTCTGGTCCAGACCCGTCTTTTCCTCCTGTGCCGGCGATCCAGGCCTCAGCATCCTCGGTGTCTGTGGGAGTGAACCTGCAAGTCTCCTGCACCGTGGTGGGAGAACAGGACGTGACCGTGGACTTTACCTGGGAGTATCCTGGACAGAAGGTCAGTCCATGCCATTACAAACCACACAGGAAATGTGCCTGAGTTGTTAACAGGTGTGGATGAAATGTCTGGGTGTGTTTGTGTGTTTAGAACGATCGGCCGCTCTACACGCACGAGACCGCCCGGACGGTGCAGGTGGACGGACGCAGCCGGCAGCGCTCGCAGTCGGTCCTGCAGGTGGATGAAGTGAGGGAGGTGGACGAGGGAACCTACACCTGCACTGCTCAGAACCTGCAGGGCTCGCGCTCCGTCTCCACCAACGTCACCGTGCAGAAGAAACGCAACGCCACGAGACCAACCTGAGGGCTGTGCGAGCATCACAACTGATCAGTCTTCAGACACGAGGTTTCTCGTGATCGAATGATCATCGATTATCCAAACCCAATCTCTACAGCAAAAGGTACGACAGAAGGATTTCAGAGAAACTGAATTAATCTAAAATCAGCTTTTTTCTGGCACGTCCCTATTTACAGAGGCTAAAGGGTAACACGGGATTCCTCTGAGACAAACTGTTGCTCACGCTGCTTACAAGACGCGACATAAACCCGTGCAGTCTGTTCTCTTCCACATACATCAACTCACTGATGCTCATGATTTTATTATTATTGTCACTTTGATTGGCAAGGGGCGTAGAGTACTGTATGCCCCGCCCACTTTAAGAACATGGACAGTTTTGCTCTTTTGGGAATCCAGATCCTTTTACTTATAAGTGCTGTATATAAATTAGAGACTCATTCGTGATAAAAAAAGCATATTAGGCAAAAAAAATCTATTGTTTATCCAAGGCAGATTATTCTATATGTTTTATTAGTTATATTTTCTGCTTAGACTTTAGATTGTTTTTTTGCTTTTATGTTGTTCTATATTCTGGATATTACGCTGTTACTGTGTTTAAGCAGCGTATCAGATCTGTACTGACATCATGAGCAGCTGCTTTACTTATGCTAAATAAACTTTATGGAGAAAAAAAATTATTTCCTCTCTTCCCTCATAGTTAAATGATTCGTGTGTTTGTTTGTTTGTTTGTTTGTTTGTTGGTTTGTTTGTTGGTTTGTTTGTTTGTTTGTTTGTTGGTTGGTTTGTTTGTTGGTTTGTTTGTTTGTTTGTTTGTTGGTTGTTTGTTTGTTGGTTTGTTTGTTTGTTGGTTTGTTTGTTGGTTTGTTTGTTTGTTGGTTTGTTTGTTTGTTTGTTTGTTGGTTTGTTGGTTTGTTTGTTTGTTTGTTGGTTTGTTTGTTTGTTTGTTGGTTTGTTTGTTTGTTTGTTTGTTGGTTTGTTTGTTTGTTGGTTTGTTTGTTTGTTTGTTTGTTTGTTTGTTTGTTTGTTTTTTGGGGGGTAAGGTTTTTTTCACTCTATGCTACCATCTTGCCATTTTTATAACAGAATCTAGCGGTGCGTTATTATCATGTAATAAAGAATTAATAACTAAAATAAGAATATTTGGATATCTGGTGGTAATATCTGGACACTGAGCATGATAACTGTATACAGTCTGTACCAGTTTAGCTTTCCGCATGTTCAGATTCCTAGAAGAACTATAGCTAAAGGTTTCTAACCAGTCCACCAAAGGAGCTTTAATTATAGGTGTGTAGAGGTAATTTTGTCTAAAGTCTGATTTCCAAAATATGCAATAATCTCCTCCTTTGAACAGTTGATATTGATTTGTATATCCGCTACTTCTGCTCTGTAAATCCTTCATAACGCCTCTAATCTGAGGTGCTGTTTGTTATTAATAAATCTGAGGCTGGTGACTCTAAATGAACTTCTCCTCTGCAGCAGAGGTACAGTTTTGGTCTCGCTTCCCTTTGAAGTTCTGATGAGAGACAGTTTCATCCTGGAGCTTGATGGATTTCGCAAACACACTTGACACAATACTGTTCTTGCAAGAACTGACCTCAGTGTCTTAAAATAACAGTGGACTGTTGCTGCTAGTTCATTTCTTAATGCCATATGTGTTACTTTATAGCTTTTAAATATCCAGTATTGTTCAAGAATGTAGAAAATAAATCACCAAACAAAAAACATTGAACTAGAAGGTGTGTCCAAACTTTTGTATGGTGAAATGACGCTATATATAGAAAGTAACACCTCAGGATGTGGACGGGTTTGTTTCTTATTGCACAAAACATTTTAATGGAATATGGTTATGAAAAAACAGACCTTAATAGTGTACTATTTTTTATAGTATTTAATATAAATTTTTTTTTGACTGAAGACATTCTGTAGCCTGTCCCTTAATGCAAAAGCAATTATATGTGATATTAAATAAATAAATAAATAAAACAGCTAAAGCATGTTTTTTTTTTCCTGTTTAAACTTTTGGAAAGTGATAAAAGATTAAACATCCTAGAAAGAAAATTACATTTTTGAATTGTTTGTGTTTTAAAAAGTTTTCCCTATGCTATTACTTCAGGTAGCTACAGTATGTGGATTTGTTTTCAGGAGTAGTGTTTAAAACTGTCAGTGTAGATTCCTGGTGTGGCCAGCAGGCGTCGCTCCTGTGTTACAATTTTATTCACATGAAGTTTATTTCTTATATATTTTTGCGCAACATTAACCAAACATTTTAACCAATATGAATTAAATTAATTTATGATTGTTGTATTACTGAATACCTTCTGTAGCCTAATTTAATGGAAAAAAAACTTTCATGTGCTATTAAACCAAAAACACAAAACACAAGTCTTGCTTTCCCTGGACTTAGGTAAAACATAGGGGAAAACGCATTCCTTGAAAAGAAATGATATCTCCTGAAATCAAATAGGTACAGTATTTGATTTCAGGAAAGACCTTAAAACATTATGTTATCTAAACATTTCTTATATATAATTTCTTATACTTTACAGTACAGATTGAAGATACGTTTAAATGCTATTAATACAATGTATTAATGCTAAACATATTAGATAGAATAAGTTAAATTATTTCATGAATTTTTGTACTTTTGTAAAAATCATAATTTTACTGCACGTATTTTTATGTATCTTTTCAAGAGATGCTTTTTAAAGCAATTCTTTTTTACAACCAGTAGGCGTCGCTGCTGTGTTACACTTTCATCTAGGCTTTCTGTGCTCTCATTGGGTCGAATTCACAGCGTTATGTGGTTGTCATGGAAACCTGAGCGATAGTTTCTGTGTCCATTCAACGCAGTTGTTTTGAGTGTTCAAGCCAATCACAGATGAAGGGGCGGGGTTTTATCGCTGGCTGGGTGCTGAGTTTAAATGTCGGAGAGGGAATGAGCGGAGAGTGACGGTTACTGCGGAGCTGCTCGGGTGTTTAGCGCCAAACTGGATGGAATATTTCACTTTTTAGTTTAAACATTTTATCAGAAAGGAGGTAAAATTTCAAGATTTATATTATAGGTTCATCACAATATCCTGGAATCGATAATGGTGAGTGGAGTTTTTGTGTTTTTGATTTATTCTAGTTTTCAGCTAGGAGGTATTTTGTTTGTTTGTTTGTTTGTTTGTTTGTTTGTATATTGAAAATGAACACTTCTGGGTTTATTCAACATTTCAACTTGAATTATATATATATAATTATATATATATATAAAGCATTCTAGGATTTAATACAACAGATGAGAAATTTGTAATTAATCAATCATTAATTAATTAATCTAATTAATCAATTAATACCATGTTTAACATAATTTCAATTTCTATAAATATTTTCTTACTTTCACATTTAACAGCTCAACATCACAAAGCACAACTCTCCTTTTAGTGTTTTTCTTTATTATTTATTAAATATCATATTAACATGTTTTAGATTGGATTATTCTGAGATTATTCTGTTGAAGTCCAGCAGAGCAGAACATCTAATGATCGAAAGAGTGGACTGAAGAAACACATGTGGTATGAAGCAGTAGGAAGCAAAACGTAAGGCTGATTTCAGTCCAGACTATGGATTCACACAGCCAGTCAGTTTATCACATAGAGAGATCTGGTTAAAGTTTTAAAGTAAAGGTGAGCTACTGTATATTAATGAGAACAAGGTGGATTATTCACACAATCATTCTGTTTTTTTTTTTTTCCCCAAAATGTCTTCGGTTGAGAACATAGAAGTTGTTAGAGTTAGGACGCACCATCTGATCAAAGCAGGAATTACACAAAAGCACATATGACTGAAATGTAGCTTTGGTGTTGTTACAGTAGTTTGGTGCGTTCATGTTTAATGTATGGAGGAAACCTCAATAGAGCATCTTTTTTTCAGGGGGTGACAGTTATTCCCCACATTCTCGAGATATATCCATCGTGGCAGTTACTTAAGGGGTCGGGCTGCCAGCCTGACGATCGATTGCCATTCATACACTACGGACAATTTGGGAATGTCAATTAGCCTAAACTCCATTAACACACAGTCCTGAGGTGGGAATCAAGCCCTCAACCCTGGAGGTGCAAAGCATCCAGGCAAACCAACCATCCCTGGTTTTTCTAGTCAGTTTCCAAAAGCCTGCATCATGTTTTTTTTTTTACTTTTTGTAGCGATATTTATTTCCTGATCTAAAACTCATACATTTTTGGTAATATTTAAAGAAAAATTGGTGGAAAGCAATTTGAAAATTGAAAGCTGTAATGGCTTAGAAAATAAGTAAAATAATAGCTCATGCATGTTTGTGTTTGTTTGTCTGCTCTGATTATAAAGGTGGTTTTAAGGTTTAAGGCAGCTGTCTCTCGGACATACCATAGTTACTCGTCTCTGGATCAGACTGATCATGTAGCAGATGATGCTCTATAAACCTCATGGAACTGATCCATAAATATATAACTATGCGTACATGAATGCATTGTGATTGATTTCAGTGTAAAAGAAATATTCTAATAATAATGGATCCTCATACTAGACTACTACTGAAGCCATTAAACTGACAAAATGTATAAGATACTACTACAATGGCCTAAGTTCATCTCAACATCACTAACCTTATTAAGAAAGTCAGATTCTATACAATATAATCATGATCATCATCCCTCGTTCAGTCGTGTCTGACTCTCATAGGTTACATGAAGGTTAACCGTCTGGTGTTCTTAGCATCGAGCGACGTATCTGGTTTGATTTGATTTGGGTTTCCAGGGAATTCACAGCAGCCTTCAGAGTACAAGTGCATCAGCCATAATCACTGTCCAGCTTACGTAACCGCATGTGACGGAGGGAAGCACGATGGCCTGGACGACTCTGCGCTTTGTGGCGAGGCAGTTTTTTGGATTATTTTTACAGTTTGTTAGAGTTGGGGAAAAATTTGATTCAGTTATGTATCGTGATTCTTTTTTGTGGTAATTTGTGTATCAACTCCAGAATAAAAATCTTTTTAAATAAAATTTAAATTTGTTTATGTTTGCATTCGAGGTGGAAAAAGGTTGCCATTCTTTTATAGTCCTACAGCTGACATGCTCTTAACTATTGGCTCACGTTGTGTAGTAGGAGCGAATTATTTGCAAAGTTTGTTTAGAGTTGTAACAAAATCAGAAAAATATCGAATCGGAATATTAGCAAAATTGCGATACAAATCGAATCGGCAAAGAGGTATCGTGATAATATCATATTGGCTAGGCCCTGGTCATTCCCATCCCTACGATATGTATTATTAATATAAAGAAATCTATGTGAAACTGGTTCCTTTAGTCATTATAACTTTGTGTGATTTGAAGGAGTCATAATAATTAGAACATTAAATACGTTGAGTATAAACATGATATTTTTACAGCATTAGATACCATGAAATGTTACTCATAGACTTTTAGTAGTAGATACTTTTTTTTTTTTTTACCTGTGCTACGAGTCTGGAGTTTACACTGTTCAATCTCCCAACCTACACATTTCCTTAAACCAGGAAAAAGTTATTTAATCTTAGCCTCATCATATTACATCATATTGTTTTCATTTCTGTTCAGTGTAAAGAAGCCGAAGAGGTTTTAATAGCTGCATGAGCAAAGCACTTTACAAATCCCTTAATTAGTTCGATAAAAAAGGTGTCGCTGGTTGTGCTTGTTATCAACGCTGGTGGTCATCCCCTCCACCACACACACATACACACACACACACACACCACTTCACGAGTTTGCTGGAGTTTATTTGCTTGTCGTCGTTGGAGATCAGTGGCGATCGTCTCACTGCCTTCAATGCACAGAAATGCAGGACAAAAGGGACTGGCGAAGTGTTGAAGTGTTTTCCTCCTACCGCTCGGTAGCCGTGGAGACCAGAGGCCACTTCATGACCTTTGTCGCTCACAGCTAGGGGGAGCCACTTCAAATGATCCAGAGGTCTCATGCTTTTCAATTAAGGCGTCTATGTTAAAGGGAAAAAAAAGATTGTGTGATTAAGAAAGGAATGAAAGTGTTAAAGAGCTTGTTAATGTGATAAGTCACATGATTACTATCCAAGCTATGTTTGAATGTAGCTTACTTATTTACTTATCTTAGAATTTAAACCACAGTAAAACCACAATATATGTATTATAATGTAGTAATGATTCAGTCAAGAGACAAGAATGGCTGACAATCCTTATAATACACACCTAATGATAAGCAAATCTTATAATCTAATAGTTTTTAAAAATATTATTTTATGAAGTTTTCAGTGAGGAGGCATTTATGGAAGGAGTCTCCAGTGTCAGCGCCTTGTTGTCAGGTGAGGGTTTAAACTGTTTACAGCTGCTGTAATGTAAGTGAGAACAGGAACAAACATGTCATGTGGATGTTGCGCAACATATAAACATTTAATCTTTACTGTGATGAAAAAAATGTAGGCCTGAATGTTGGAAAAATTGCTGTGATACAAGAAAAACAAACACACATTAGGGATTTGCCTGGTCTAGTGCATCACTCAGTGTTGATTATTTTCTCCTACAGCACACTCTGGAATGATTGGTTAATAAAATATGATGAGGAATTAATCAGTCAAAGCAATGCTCGGTTTCAGTGATGTGGTAATGAAACTTGTAATTGTATGGAGCGAGATGGAATGAAAGTCATAACTTAGTAATACGGAATTACTCATAGAATGTATATGAGGCAACGCAATCCCGTGCTGACCTCAGGATTTGGACAAAAACCTTGCCTTATTGCTCAGTCTTTATCGCAGAGTGAAGTCATACACCAACATGGAGAGATGTGCTCGTTTAGAAAAATGGTACTGACGTTCATGACTGTTGCTTATGAAGATAGATAGGTCTTCTCTTAGACTTTGTGGCAACTCATAGTGCTTTATCTTCATCACCTTGGGATAAACTGAAGCTATAAACTGAGATAGTTAGATGAAGACTGGGATGGTTAGCTGTAGGGGACGGTGATCAGGAGATTTCCATAACAGAACCAGACACTTGTGATATTTTTTTATTTTTTTGGTTTTTCCCCAATTTTCTCCCCAATTTAGTCGTATCCAATTCCTCCCAGTCACTAGGGGGCTCCCACATTAAGCCCATTCAGTCGGGAGGGCTGCAAACTATCTTTTGTTTCCTCCAAACCATGTGAGGTCACCGGCCGCATCTTTTCGAACTGCTCGCTCAAGTACCGTTAGGGACTGCGTAAAACACTCAGAGGTCAGCTCAATCTGTCCCCTCTGCTGGTGCCCCTGACTGGCGATTAATGTGAGAGCGCTAAGTGCATCTCATCCGACCCAGCTGAGAGAGCTCAGCCAATTTGCTCTTTCTAGGCCCTAGGCTGTGAGAGGCTACAGCATCACCCAGGGATCGAACCAGCAATCTCCAGATGATAGGGGGAGAACTTTACCACTGCGCCATTCGGGGGCCGGTGATTTGTTTATTCTGATCTTGTGATTTTTGGATACATCTGGATAAACAAATAGGGTAGAGACCTTCACTGGATAATTACTACAGTGATTAGTATGGTGAATAATATATATACACTACCGCTCAAAAGTTTGGGATCACTTTCCAACTCCAGGATTGTTCCTGGTTTTTGTTTATTTCTACACTGTAAAGCAAGGCTGAAGGTGTCTGAAAATGTGCAATTATCTCCTTTGAACACTTAATGTTGAGATGTTGATGAAGAGAGGTGGATGACGCGATGCACCCATCATGCATAGTGCCTACTGTAAAGGCCAGTGTTATGATCTGGGGTTGCTTTTGTTGGTCATGTTCATGTTCAGCAATGCTATGTGACAGTAAAATGAGATGCATTTTGTCTTCCCTGGTGGGATGGGGCGTATTCCAAGATGATGCTTCCAGGATTCGTTGGGCTTAGATTGTGAAAGTTGTTCATGGAGCATGAGAAATTATTTTCATACATGGGATCACCACCACAGAGTCTAGAACTTATCCCTACTGAAAATCTTTTGGATGTGCCGGAGAAGAGTTCACGCAGTGTTCCGACTCTCCCATCATCAGTACAAAATCTTGGACAGAATTTAATGCGAGTGTTTATTATGCCACGGCAAATGTGTGGTTGAACGAAATATTAGAGCGTGACTTTTTTTGGCTGGTTAGTGTATACACTGATCACAGATGCCCATGATTGACTGGTGTATGATTAATGCGGGAGTGTGAGCATGACCCACACCCACCCAAAAAATGCAGAGCCAATCTGCTTTCCAGGCTCTTGGCTACGGATGGCCGTACTGTAGCACAACCCGGGAATCAAACATGAGATCTCTGGATGATTGGTGGAACACGTTTCCATTGCGCCGCTCAGGAGCCCAATTATTTACCTTTTCACTCAAAATGAAACAGTTTATGTCTCTCGTTTACTTATTCGTTGATGTTAGATATATCCTAATGTTTTCAGTCCTATCGCACAATGGCAATGAAAGCACTGTTATTATTGTGTTATTATTATTTTACACAAACGTAAGAGCAAATTCCTGAGCTGATGTTTGTTCCCCGTCTCTGGTGAGTGTTTTCAGTCAGTGTCATGAGTGCACATTCTGAGTACTGACTAAGCGTGTGTAGGGAATGTATGGGATTGATATAAGTGGGAAGGCAGGATGTGTGTAGGAGGCGACAGACGAAGAAAAATTTGCTGGATATTTTGAAGGACAGAAACATAAACACAGTGCGAAGCAACAGCAAACGTCTGAAGAAAGAAAAGGTAATGATCAGTGAGACTTCCTGAAGTGTTTTATTACACACCTGCACACCTCTCAGATGTCAAGGTACCCAAAATAAAGGTGCTTTTCATTATTTCTGGTGTGCTGCCATTAACTGTACGCATCCCTCACTTTTAGGTATCCAAACTTACTCCATATTGCTTATCTTGTTGGTAACCAAGCAACAAGGAAATCTTGTCGTAATCTAGAGTACGTTTATATCAGAGAGTTGCCAGATCTGTGTGATAAATCCAGCCCAGTTCCAAAAATCTCAAATTTAATCCTTTGAAAATCTGTATGAAGCTACAATCTTTAAATAGACAGTAAAAAGTAACACTATATGATATGAAGTTTCTAAAATGGTCTTGTATTATTGGCTGATAATGCTCAGCCATAACATTAAAACCATTGACCATTGACTTGAATAGAAATGCACAAGTTATAGACATAGTTATAGTTGTTCTTTCCATAATGTGGACAATCAGGTGTTTGTATGCGTCACTTTCCTGGAGAAGGCACAGCACCAGAATGCACTCTCGGAAGAAAGCAAACCGGAGGCAGTTTGATGCTCTAGACGATGGGAAACCCTGAGTCCTGGCATTCCTGTTGATGTTTCCTCCCTGTAGGCCAAGCACACCCCTTCATATAACAAGAGTATTTATTAATAGTAGGAGCTTCTTTCACACTACCACACTGCAAACGTTGTTCAAGAATGGTTTAAGGAGCATGAAAAAGAGTTCTAGGTGTTGATCTGGCCTCTGAATTCACTCTGATCGTGCATCTACAGTATGGGATGTGCTGGACGAACAAGTCCGATCCATCGAGGCCGAACCTCGCAAAATCTGTTATTGACGGCTTGGTGCCAGGTCTTGTGGAGTCCATGCCTCGACAGGTCACAAAGCTGATCTGTCAATTTGAAAAATGCACATTCACTGAGACGTAATAGGTGATCTTAGAAGTAGTCTTAATACGCATTCGCTGTCGTTATAATGTGTTGTTTCATAAGGTTTCCTTTGTTCTGAATATTTCACTGCACACCCAGTGAAACAGATGCTGTGGGGTTTTTATTATTATTTTATTACAGTAAAGATACTGTTCATCCATGATGTGGGTGTGTTTTATTTATTTATTTATTTATTTTAATCCTTCCCCTCTAACGTCCAACATTGTGTTGGTGGTTTTTCATTTAGATCACAGAAACCGAGCTTTACATTACTTAATCTGCTCCTGTGTTAAAACCCTGTTAGCTGATGCGTGAAGTGAGGAGGAAACGTACTGTCGAATTTGATTTGCTAATATTCTGTTTTCATACCACATGTCAGAGAGTAGGATGCTAATTAATCAAGCTAGCAAGCTAACCTGACTGAGTATTTTTTGTTCTGCAAGTGGACACACGTGTGACACAGTCGATACACATGTCAGCGTGATGAGCGTGTAATGTGTAGTTAAAAAAAAAAAAAAAAAAAAGTTTTTTGTTGTTAATTCATGAAAGGATTTGATTCAGTAATGTTTTGTGTCTTCCTTGTAGCTAGCAAGATATCAAGTAACAACTAGCAAAGAGCTAGCATGCAGCTAAAGGGAGAAAGAAATATCTTCTTCATTCTACAAGTGTGAGGTGGTTGATACACACTTCTATCATGTACTATAAGGAAAATCAGCAAGGCTGTGTGTTAAAAAAAATTACTAATTCATATACTGGATTACATCACTTCCTGTTTTTCCTTCAGTGTTTGTGGACCTGCTTTAGCTTTAGCTACTTTATTTATTTAATTTTAGTTGAGTCACTATTTTTCCATTTGTCTATGTGTGTGTGTTTAACTTATGTTTAAGATACATACATTTTAATTTATCATCTCAAATATTAAAAGTTTATTAGGTAATGAACGACTCTGTGGATAATATCAATACATACTGTACTGTATATAAGTAGATAAATTGATGACTATTATTAATTAAGATTGTTTCTTAGACCCCGTCTCTGTGTGCATGGAGTTTGCATGTTCTCCCCGTGCTTGGTGGGTTTCCTCCGGGTACTCCGGTTTCCTCCCACAGTCCAAAGATATGCAGGTTAGGCGAATTGGCATGCCTAAAATTGCCCGTAGTGTGTGATTGGGTGTGTGAGTGTGTGTATGTGTGTGTGCCCTGCGATGGATTGGCACCCTGTCCAGGGTGTACCCCGCCTAGTGCCCGAAGTCTCCTGGGATAGGCTCCAGGTCCCCCGCGACCCTGAAAACAGGATTAAGCGGTATAGAAAATGAATGAATGAATGAATGTTTCTTAGACTAGAGAGCTAGTATGCTAAATACTGGAACATGGCAACCCAGTCTAACAAATTTCAGCATCTAACAAATGCTCTGTTTTAAAGGGCACCTATTATGCAAGAATCACTTTTTACACATTTTTAGACATTCAGACAGACATGAGGGGAAAAAAATAATACCTGCATTTTGTTCTTTTTTTCCATTGGTGATTCGCCAGGGTTTAAACCAGGGGTGTCAAACTCATTTTACACCTCACCGTAGGGTGAGGGCCGGATGAGAAGAAATATGACCATGTGCGGGCCGAATTTAGACTGCGCATGCGTGTTAGAGGTTTCGGCAGAAGCGCAAAAGAAGAGCAGTTAAATGATCAATGATAAAATAAAAAAATGTATAAAACCAAACACAATATTGCAGCGAATACCCGGACATAGACTTTATTTAATACTACTACTAATAATAACAATGATAATAAAATAGATTGATATTTAATATTATTGTTCAAATCATCCCATACTGGAAACCTTTGTCGGCCGTATTCGGCCCGCGGGCCATATGTTTGACACCCCTGGTTTAAACAAACCAATTAGATGAGACCTCGTATGCTGTAAGAAATTAACTGACACTTTAGATCTGTGTTAACTTGGTAAAGATATAGTACAAGATATAGATGTTCATGTCAAACCGGAACTTGTGATGTAAAAAATGAAGGAGTAAAACCGATTGAAAGGACGTTAAGCACAGTACAGTGATGAGACTCGCAGTAAAACATTTAAACAGGGCCGACATTTTAAAGAAGGCCCTACTGTAAGTCTGTGAATGATGATTCTGGGAGAGGTGGCTCTGAGCCGGGTCATTCATGTGTATGTTTAGCCAGCGGAACGTCTGATCCTTGAAAACCGACAGATAACTCGTCACCAGCTTAAGCTGTCTGTGAAAACTTGACACACAATCATTCAACAACTCCACTTGCACATTACAGGAACTCAGGTGGGAGTTATTGCCATGTCCCCCGTATAGTCCTGACCTCACACCAAGATATTTCCACAAGTTTGAGACATTAAAGGAGTTTCAGGGAGGCCAGTGTTTCAGACGCGAAGCAGGCAGTCCGATCATGTGAAGAAAACTTTCTACCTTGATGGTATCCAAACGCTAGTGAAGCGCTGGGATAAGTGCATAAGTGTAGCAAGGGGTTATATAGAGAAATAAAAAATGGGTTCTGTTATTCTGCGCAATCAAAAGTCCCTCATAAAAACGTTGGGACCATTAAGGAAGAAGGAATACTTATTGCCAAGGAAAAGACTTTAGCTAAGATGTTTTTGCCTCACCTGACACTCCAGATACTCTTTCAAGATGTGAGGAAAGTTGACAAGGTTGTGTTTAAAAGGGTGTGTTGACAAGGGTGTAATATAAAAAAAAAACCTAACATCCTTGGTGACTTGTCGGTTTATCATATATAGCATCATCGTGCAGCCTGCATTTTCTCACAGAAGCATTTTCTCACCGATTAATAAATTCATCAGATGAATACAACGTGAGCAGGAGCGTCAGCAGGAAGGAGTATCGCGTGTTTAGTTCATGCCCTCAGGGATTTAATACTCGCACCACTCTGGACTTGGTGACATTCCTCTGTGCTACATCACTATGTGTACTTAACCAGTGTGATAATTTGTTCTAAGCCAAGGCCAATACTAAGATATGTTACCAGCTCTGGGAAACGTGTTGCGTCTTATTAGATATTTTAAAGAAATTAGCACCTCTGTGCTTCAAGTATCAGCTGATATACAACACCGATCCAGTCCCGATCCTCTTAGTCACGGAGTGACTCTCTCTAACCCTCTAGCAACTTATGTCTAACATCAGAGGCGTGATAGATGTTGAGCTGTGTCCTGTGTTGACTGACAAGAGTGTCAGCGCTTGCATGTGAACACAACATACTCTTGGCATGAAATCACAGAATGAGATGATGTCTCAAAGTGCTATCTATATTGTGAAATGGCAGCATCGTTAATAAAAAACAAGCATAAACATATTATACATGTACAGTATTTATGTATACATGTCTAAAATACATTATACATGTATATGCAATTTCAATAAAAATTCTACTTAAATTATAATTAAATGAAAAAGGAATAAATACAAGTCTATTGTGGTAAAGTGATAGTTGATAATCGACCCGATAATGGGTCCTTGAAGCGTTCGTAGTCTGATCTTTACTTCCGACCTAAAGCTACTTCCCGTTAACTGTTTGCTAAGAAAAAATAACTTAGAACCATCGGTTTATTTACTCCGGTCATCCATAAGCTCTCATTAAAGACGAGATGCCAATGCCAATGGTTAAGGCATTGGACTACAATTTGGAAGGTCCCAGGTTCAAATCCTGTCAAGTCTGCCAAATTCCTAAATGGAAATCTATGAAGAACATCACTTGGAAGGAAGAACTGGAGTGTGTTAATGGCTCTGTTGAGTGTACTGTACTGTATGTATACCTAAACCAGGCACCCAATTTACACACTGATTAGTACGGTACTTAATTTGTTCTTCAATTATTTAGCTTTAATATCTACACTATGTGGCCAAAAGTATGTGGAAACCTGAAGGTTACACCCATACTGTATGTGGTTTTTGCTCAAACTATTACATTTAGGCATGTGGCAGATGCCCTTATCAAGAGCGTCAGAGTTGAGGCTTTAGGGCCTGGCTCAAGGGCCCAACCTGCTGGTCGTGGGGTTTTAACCTGAGACCTTCCAAACCATAGTCCAATTCCTTAACCACTGAGCTACCCCAACATTGGAAGAACACAGTTATATTGAAGCTCCATGAAGACATGGTGTGTTAAGGATGGATTGGAAGACTTTGAGTGTACAGAACTCAACCACAATGAAAACATCTAGAATGAACTAGAGCTGGAGGCTCCTCAATATCACATCAGTGTCTGAGCTCTTTAATGCTCTTTTGACTGAATGAACAAAAGTTTACACTCCAAAGCTTTCCCAGAAGAGTGGAGATCATTAGAATAGCAAAGAGAAATAAATCTGGAATAGGACGTTCAGTGAAAAAGTGTGTCAGACGTTTAATTGTTCATGAATGTTTAGATATATATATATATATATAGTGTGTGTGGTTTATACCCTTACTCAGTGGAACAAAGAAATCATTGTATAGGCCACACCCACAATTGGCAAGAATATTTTTTTTTCCTTGGGCTTCATCTGGGACGCCCAATCAAATCATTCAAGCCAGAAGTTTTTGGTGCGGGGTATAAACCAAATGCTCTTCATACTGCAACCCACCCATGTCTCCTGGCAAGGTTTCTTCATCTCATCAGGAACAAACTACTGTAATCATTATAATTTATACATAATTCCTCATACTTTTTCGAACTCATTTCCATAGATATTCTATTAAGCTGCTTTGTGACAATTGCTCATTTTTTGTTGCTTCAAAAGCAGAAGTTTCCCAATGGTACAGTTAAAGTTACCCCGATAATAGACTTTAATTTGGACTTTTACTGCACAACCTGAACTCTAAGTCTGGCCTGAATTTTGATCATCCAGATTGCAAGGAGCCTCACTTAAGAGCCAAGCCGAGGTCTCTACTATAATAGATTAGGATTACATGGATTTGCCTCTCAGGACATCCCAAATAAACACAGTGACAAATGATAATCTCATCTGTTGAGACACACATCTGACGCTGGAATTAAAGACTCAGAGGATAAGCCTGGCATTTTGATCATGAACCTTTGATCATTCGACACTTATACTTAGCATTCAGTTTCTAAAATTACAAGATATTCAGCGAGATATTGTTCCATGTGTGGTCTCGCAGTAGTCAGATGACGCAGGAATGTTTACTCTGCAAAGCAAGCCATTCTTTGTTCCAATCTCATCTATCATAAAAAACACACATATTCCTAAAATAGATTGACTACCATTGTTTGGGGAGAGGCGGCACGGTGGGGTAGTGATTAGCACTGTTGCCTTGCACCTCCAGGGTCCGAGCTCGATTCGCGTCTCTGCGTGCATGGAGTTTGCATGTGAGTGAGTGTTTAGGGAGAGACCTGCTGTAACGGCTGTTTGTTTCAGAGACTATTGTTCATTGAAAAAGGTAAAATAGGCGCAGTTGTAGTTTAACCTTCCTATTTAAACCTGGAGTCGGGTGACATTTTGGTAACCTTGACTGTTGTTTTTCTCCTCAAGTCTTGAAAGTCTTACTTGCAAATACGACTTTGATATCTTTTATCCAGGGTCGTTCCTGCGTCACATAATCTCCTTTGTGGTCAAACACGTTGTAATTCTGCACCCGCTCAGCAACGAGTGTGTTTTTATGGCTTCAGACAAAGCCTGTATTATTACTCAGGGATTTCTCTCTCAGAGCAGATTTGCAGGGCACATCTTGAGGTTAAAAGGCGAACTTCAGCCCTTAAAAGCTGCTTTATATAGCCTGATAAATGGCTGCTTTTCAGTGGTCAGCACCACAGCAGTATGAGTCACATCTCTAATGTGCTGCTGACTAAAGAGCCATCAAAGTCCCTGACTGACTGACCGACTGACATACTGTTGTTGATCTGAATGTTACGAGAATTTCATAAAACTTTGTCATTTTGGGGATTTTTCTAAATAAATGCTTTATTTACCATAAGTGCAATAACTCCAAATTAACTTTATTAATATTTTAATACTACATACAGTATAAACCTAAACTAAACAATGATCTATGGAGAGGCCACATTTCCATAAATAGTTAATCAAAGATAAGAAGTTATTAATGCCAGCTAGCTAAGGTAAATTTTTACATTGTCCTATAAATGTTATAATAAATCAAATAGTACACAAATTGTATTAGTCAATATACAGTAGTGTAATAGGTGTGACGCTAGACTGTTGATTTGAATTTTGATGTACTACTGGAAAGAACCGAACTAGTACAGAACTAGCGTTTTTTTATGTACTAATATCATTACTAGTTCTACTGATAAACTAGGATTTACAAGTTTTGTGTACACAGAAATATACTAGTTTATACATACTATAATTTCTAGGAATATGTGGACAGTTCGTTTATTTTAGCTATACAAGCATTTATAATGTTTTTAAATATAAACCTTTTTATATATACTAGCATTTATTCATGTTTATGGATATAATTAGTTTATTTGTGATATTCTGGTATTTATCTGTATACATGGATAAAAATATACTAGTTTACTTTTGATACACTACAATTTATAGGTTTACGTATACTGGTATGTTGAGAGTATATTTGGAGAGACATAAACTAATTTACTTTTAATACTAATTTACTTTTAATAAACTACAATTTGTAAGTTTAGTTGGACAGAATTACTAGTTTCAATATACTAGAATTAATAAATATATTTGAGAGAAATGTGTATATTCGGACATACTGTAAGTATAGTAATATTGTATTTCTAAGTCTATTTGGTGAGAAATACTGTATAGTACTAGTTTTTGTTTGATATATTCGTATTTCTAAGATTTAAGATAAAACTGTACTAGTTCACTTTTAATATACTGACATTCCTATGTGTACTTGGAGAGAGAGATGCTTTATAATATAATAATATATAACAGTTTAAATGATGATATACTTTTATATATCAAAAGTAGGATATTTGGGATAAAACTGTGCTAGTTTATGTTTAATATACTTGGAGACAAGTATATTAGATTACTTTGAGTATAGACGTATTAAAAATTATTTGCATATTTAGAGCTAAGTTTACTGGTATTTATAAATGTATTTGGTGAGAAATATATTAGTTTGCTATTGATATACTGGCACCTATAAGATTAGGACAAAATGTTCTATATTTGTATACTAGTTTACTTTTGATATATTACCATTCCTAAGTATACCTGGAGAGAAGTATACTATTTTACTTTTCATATAAAGGAATTTGTAAGTAGACTTGGAGTTTGCTTTTAAAATACTAGAACTTGTGAAAAGTATACTAGATTTTTTTTTGTATATTATTATTAATTAATATACTTTTAATATATATGCTTTTCTGTGTATGTAGTTGAAAGAATAATAGTTAACTTTTTATATACTTTAATATTTGTGTATATTTAGGTAGATGTATAGTTGTATCATTTTAATATGCTTTATACTGTATTGTACTGTATACAGTGAATGTACTGTATTCTATGAGAAATATAGTAATTAAAGAGAAAAATGCTAGTACTATGAATCTTAAGTACTCGTGTAAAGTACAGTAGTACAGTGTTAACCTTTAGTTTATTTAAGATGGGCTCCTGATCACTAGTTAATGCAACAGACTCCTGAGTATACTGTACCAGATACCTGCGTATTTGGTATACAAATGACCAAGATTGGTTTAGCATGATAAACGTGCTCATGAAATATTCTCATGAATAATTTTACCTAGAGTCTATTTTAATTGTGACATAGACAAATTTGTATATCACGTTTGTTCACAGCAGACCATTTAAACTTGACCAGAAGCCAATAATAAAATTTATTTCCTGTTTCCTCATACTTGGCTTGATGTCGTACCATAAATCACTGTCACAGCTGCAAGATTGGACCAGCCTCTTCTTATCACCGAGCTCTTTCATTTCAAATTCCAGGTCTGCATTATTTCTAAGGAACTCTTGGTGTTTTTTTAAAACTAGTTTCCTGAAGAGTATTGCATTTCTAAGTGTCAGTCCAGCTCTTGCTTTGACGACACGAGTCTGGCTCTTTTTCAGTCAGGAGCGTACGATGGAGCAGGTTCAGACTCGTCTGACCCACCGCACGCTTGCTCTATTTCTTTCTTTACTTTTTGTTCCCCCTTTTCATTGTTCCTGTAGGTTCACTCCCTCAGGTTTTCCTGTGTTCTGAGTGTGCAAATAAAAAGGTTAAAGACATTTGGTGCAATTTAGATGAGTCATTATGTGGTTGAATAGGTGTGAAATTGAGCTAATGTAAACACTTTTGTTGGTGGAAGAAATCTTATTTTTAGCATTCAATGCGTAGTGTTGATTATTGTCAGGAAGCACTTTCGAAGCAAGCATGTAAGTTGAAGGTTAACTCAATTGTATCACAAGTTCCTTAGCCCTCAAGTAAAGCATAAAGGAGGCAAACAGCAAAGGAATAATGCATGAACAACACTATTACATTTTCTTCTTTCATCAATCTTAGGACAGAGTTATACTTACTGTAGTTGTGCAGATTCGGAAGCTAGTTTTGTACGTCCGGAGTGATTTTTCACGCCAGATTAAACGGTGAAGACCTCCATGGTGATCCAGGTCCTGATGGAGTATGTACTACGAGTACTACATGTTTCAGGCAGAAGTGTGTTTCATGTGTTGTTTCTGGCTTTTGATAATGTGATGCTAATATAAATAGAATATACAGATGAGATTTCAGGCTAAAGTCACAACAATGGATAGTATACCGTTCGAGCCATAATTATTGGCACCCTTTCCCTCTCAGAGACTACAGTATCTTTGCTCTCACCAACACATTGAAGAAATAATAGTGTCCTCTCAAAATATATGTGCAAAATGTGTTGACACCTAAAGAAAATATTTTACATAAAGGCAATCAAACTTTCTTTTATTATTCATTCCATTTTAAATTATTTTTCTTGATTATATTGTTTCCGTTGGGTTTCAGTCCCGAGTAGTTATAACCAGGTGAACAAATATGATGTTACAGGAATGTAAAATGTCTTTGTTATCCATTTTCATGTGGAAAAAAACAAAAAAAACATTTAACACAAACATAACAGATTGGTATTGACCTGCACAAAGCTGGTATTGGATATCAAAATACCCAAGGTGGCAGAAGTACAGAAAGGAAATGTACAAGTACTTGCTTCAAAATGTACTCAAATGTACAAAATGTACTCAAATGTATTACTCAAGCTGAAGTACTAAGTGCTGTACATGCCCTAAAATGTACTTTAGGAACAAAACTGCCAGTACTTCACAAAGAAAACTAATTTTCTGGGCATCTGTATAAGTGAATTACTGATAGACTTTATTTTACAGTATTTTAAACACAATCGTAGTTGATGAATGTGCAAGTAGAAGAGATCGATAGCGGCAAGATTCGACATTAAATGGCGGGTAGCACTGATAGACTCATTCAATAGCTTAGCTAGTTAGTTGATATAATTGTTATACTGCATAATGCAAATAGTCTAAACAATTAACTATAGGCATACTGCAAGCAGACAGAATACAATACGGTTAAAGGACAAGACAAACCATTATAATTATAGGTGTATTATAAAAAAGAATGACATTGTTAGTGGCTTGAAAAACAAACCAACTGTGTAAGATTGAATCTTTAAATCTAATCTTTAATCTAATCTAATCTAATCTTTAAATCTTCTAAAAGAAACCAGAAGAATCCGCAGCACAAAGTTTTTTTTCGCAGATAACCATCAGTGACTTTGGTGCGTTAACCAATCGGCACTTACAGTATAATGACCTGCCTGTCAACTTGGACTGGTGGAATTGTTTTGCTTCTGTCCTTTCCCCTTTTGTGGTGTACTGTAGCTCAGTCGTGATATGGTACGAGTGACCGCGTGAACACTTATGTAAATCCGATAAATAAACAATAAGGATCGAGACAAAAGTGAAAATAATTGAGAGAATGGAGCGAGGTGAAAAGATGGTAGACATTGCTCTTCATTTAACATGAATCATTGTAACTTCAGCACGATTCTAAAGAACACTGTATTTGTAATATACTGTTTATAGACAATTGTGTTAGTATCCTTGTACCTAGACAATTGTTGTTGGACTTATGAACAAATTGGACTTACGAACATGCTCTCAGAACTGAACTTGTTCATATGTTGGGGACTTTTACTGTGTTTGTACTTCCTTATTTACCAAGTTGGCAAAATACACAAGCAGTTACCATTAAGTAACTGTAAGAAAAATTGTATATGTCTATAACAGTTAAACAGAACTGGAACAAAAGTTTATGAGTTTGCATGAGTTTAAAAAATTGCAGCGTTTAAGTTTATTCTTGTGGTTGTCAGGTTGAAAAATCAGCTATTAAACTCCGTTTCCATAACAGCGCTCAATTTTAGTAAGCATTGCAAGAAGGTTTTTATGCTGGTGTCGCAAATCATTTTGAGGACATGCATAATTAATGAACCACATGACCAGAGTGTACACATGGCAGTCACTGTGTGTAATGAAAGGCCTGGTTGGATAAGCAGGTCCTTTCTAAAAGTGTTTGTCAGGACTTAGCCAGCACTAATTCCCCCTGAGTGTTTGGTACAATCTGATAATGCAGGTGACTGAAGGCATTCCAGGAGGTGTGAATGGCTCTCCTCGGCACTCCAAGCCTCAATTTCACACAGAGACGAGAAGAACATGAGTCCACCTCATATTTATAAACTAGGGGCGCGCATTGTTATTTACTTTTCAGCATTTTTTTTAAATGGTATCATGCCCAAATGACTGCATCATCATAGCAGATGTTTTTTTTTATGCTACAATTCAGGGCTGCACAAAAAAATATTTTACATCAATATTGCTACTTTACATTTAGGCATTTGGCAGACGCTCTTATCCAGAGCGACTTACATTTTTTATCTCATTATACATCTGAGCAATTGAGGGTTAAGGGCCTTGTTTAAGGGCCCAACAGTGGCAACTTGGTGGTTGTGGGGTTTGAACCTGGGATCTTCCGAACCGTAGTCCAATGCCTTAACCACTGAGCTACTCCTGGCCCCTATTACTTCTACATTGCAAATCAGATGTGGACCATTTACTAAATTGTTGAAACTGCCAGTTGTAAGTGTTCATACTTGAAAGAATCGTACCACCTTCATGATTTCTCAGAATGTTGTGATTCCTATATCTTTATTTCCTGTTAGATCACATTATCTGACCATGCTTATTGGTGGATGAATCTCATTAATTATTCCTCTTTTTAAATATAAACAGTATTTGCCTAAAAATATATATTTTAAAAGATTTACTTTTTTTTTTCATTTTAATTTGTAAAAATAAAAGTGGGAATTGGTGGGTGACTGTGGAAGACTTGGCAACCCCAACCACTGAATGCAGTGCCTGAATTCCCAAGCTTGGGTAAAATGGGAAGGTCGCATCAGGAAGGAGGTCCAGCGTACAACCTATGACAAGTTGCATGCAGATCGGATGATCCCCTGTGACGACCCCTTTACTGGGGCAGCCGAAAGACCAATAACATCGTAAAATAAATAAATAAAAATAAAAAGTCTGCTACATGAATAAACATTACAAAGAACTAACTCATTTTGCAGAAAAAAAAGAAGCCATTTGACTGTAATTACAAATGACCAGCCATGTTTATCTTTTACTAACTGATTTAAAATCATTCCTAAAACTCAGCAGGCTGTTAATAATTAATATTTTCATGTAGAGCGTGTACGTTACTTAATATTTGTAGGATTTATATGGAATAGTCATTTTAACTAGCAGATGAAGATTAGATTTTGAATTGCTCGGGGTCAGGGCCACAGCAAGTTCAAATTGTTTTTCAGTAGCCTTCTTACTGTTAAGGCATACAAATTAGTTACAAGACATGTTGGCGGCAGTCGCATCCCAGTCAAGGCCACTGGCATGGAGTTCTCCTTGTTTATTATATTTGGCTCTAAAAAAAAAAAGCTCACTGTGTTGCAGTTTTTCCCCCAGTGTGTAGAATTGTGTGTTTACAGAAGTATGGAAATCCAATCAGTCTCCAAGATTAAAGATTGTGGAGCTAGTGGCCAGAAAAGTGAACGAAATTATAGTATGATTTATGATGCTCTATCCACAGAAAATCAGAGAACAAGAACTAGTGCTAGATGCTGATGGTACGTCCTGTCGCAGCTTCCAGCTGTCACACTTTGTTGTACTTTGTGCGTGGAAAGATTGTCCCACAAGAAAACAGGACTGTCTTCCTGTTTCGAATGAACTGTTTTTCACCAACATTGTGCCATTTGATAGTGCAGATGAATAACCACGACTGAATGTAAGAGAATCGCCGTTTTAAAAGTACAAGCACTGCAAGCACAACAAGTCTTTACAAGAAGGCACAAAAGCTTCATAATAGTACCTTTTCCAAAGTAGTGGTCATTTTCAGTGCAGAATTATAAAGATTTGAAAAAAAAACCTGTATACACAAAACAAAAGCCTTGTGTCAAGTATACAATTCATGTAGAATCGCCGTCCTGTTGGTAATCCTGCATCCACGAACAAGGAGAACAGGTCCTGCCACACCGGCGCATATAATGGCAAGCTTTGTAAACAAAAGGGCCAAGAAAGTTAGATAAGAGTAATCCGAGACGCTCGTCGGCTCAGGGAAGGTTCTCAGAGAATTTTTTTCCAAGCCGAGGGGGACAGTAACTCTGCGAGATTAATGCGAGTGCAGAGCGTTTAGAGCACTAAAGCAGGAGCAGGTGTAAAGAAAGAGGAGCTGGATATAAAACACAGCCTTATTCAGGTAAGTCTCATATTTCATTTTTCTTCAATTTTACATCTTAATCTCTCGAATACAAGCTTGCTAATGGGAAGCTCTTTGTGTATAAAGTTTGAATCTAACATATTGTGCATTTAACATATATGGAGGAAAAAAATATCATTAACTAACGCAGAAGAAGAATAAGGTTGTATATTATCATGATGATTATGATTGATATGGTTCGATTTATCTTAGGTTCAGGGACATATCGTTTCAGCTTATCATAAGTAATGTTCAGTATAAGTGATACTGTATGTTGGTTTTCTGTTTTGTGTTTCGGAAACCTTATTTGTTTACGAGCTTTATGTTTGCTTCCAAAGCAGAGAGAAAATAGACATACACTTAAATAAGTTCTCGTAAGCCGATTTGCAATTGAAATACGTTCCACGAACACCGCGTCTCTGACACGGATGTCAGACTCCAGCATGAAGCTTGCTCACTTGTTGACCTAAAAATATCGTCAGAAGTTTGTACGTCAGAGTGTACAAACGCTAACCACAGGTTCAGGTGTAATTCATGTGACAGCTAAACAAACGTAGTATCACTAAGGCAGTGTGTCTATCTGGTCATGTGACCTTTCTGAAAAAATGCATAACATATGCTGTATATAGTAATTTGATGTGTCAAACAATCTGCTGTTTCCAGCGTTGCTTAGTTTCCCATAACAGCACATCCCGAATTGATTTGTGTTTATATCAGAAAAACTAATTAATTAATTAGTTAATTAACTAATTAGTGAATTATGAATCATCCCATTCTAATGGATCAGTATGGATAATTTAACAAAGCTGTGGTATAACAATGTTTATCATTGTTTTAAAATGTGGTGTTTCTTAGGAAGCTGCAAACTGTTGAGATATTACTAAATAATTTGAGCTAATGATAATTAATACATGTATTTATTTACCAAAAAATAAATAAAAAATTATGGAATATTGCCCTCGTGCATATGACCACATCACAACAGTGCTGATATTTAGCATAACAGCTCAACCTCAAGTGTGATATTGCTTTTATACTACAGTTTCACAAACACCATTTATTATCAACAGTTTAAGTTTTTTTGTTTGTTTATTTAACCTTTCATTTTGCCCCGTCAGCACATAACCGCGACCAACAGTATTGTAATTAACAGGGGTGAAAGTAGTTTTTCCCGGTGCTACATAGCCAAAAGGTGAGGAGAATAAACCATGGCGGTGGTGGACGGTCTCCAGATTTAGTTTATATTTCCACTTATTTCTCTTTAGAATATCAGCTAACTTCCAGCTTCTGGGGTTAAATCCCAAATTGTGTTAATTGGAAATCTAGTGTGCAAGTATGTACAATCTCTTGTTCCACACAGCAAGTAGGGCTCTTGATCAGGGGTTAGAGAGGGATTAGGGATTCAGTCTTGTGTTAGAAGCTATTTAGCGTTGTAGGCGTAATAAAAACCAACATGGACAGTTCAGATGCAGTTCTGAACAACTTAGAAGCAGTTATCAAGGTGACAAAGTGTTGTTTAAGATGAAATAACATTATTAGATAATGATTTCTTGCTGAAAGTGCGTCTGTGACTCATTTTGAATGCATTTGGATTGGTTCTGGCAGACAGCTCATCTCCACTCTTCACCCATGCCGGCGACCGAGGGTTGGTGTAATTATTAGAACAGAGAGATATATAGTTATAAGTTCCAGTGGTGTTAATGTCTTTCATCACCAGTCGTGAAATGACTTTCATCTAATCAGATTGCATAGTCAGAACGGACTGTTGTATAATACAGAATTAACATTAGTGTTATACGCTGTAGGAACGAAGGGCTTTCGCAAATTGCTATCTGCGGTAACAAATATTAAACCAGCAAATACTGTAAATGGTCATATTGTAGTCTGTATTTGAAACGTCAACTTACTAACTACATGAAGTTTTATTATTACTTATAACATAGTAATCCTAATCCATAGTTATACTTTAGTTACTGAATAATAAGGGATTAAGGTTAAAAATGATTAACGCTGATCCGATTTGTTCGGTCGTATTAATGATTAGCGGCAGCATCCGTATAACAGGTCGTTTATATGGATGTAAGAGCCAATTTGTCTGGTTTCGTTCCTGTCTGCTCTGCTTATCTCAGCTGTACAGGTCGTATTAATGATTACCCGAGCTGTAATGCGAGGAATGCCATTTTTCCCCCTCACTTATCTTACTCTCTGCCCATAAAGAATGCAGCTCTCCACTCAGACGCAGTGAGAAAGGGAGACAGATGTTTACTTATTTCTGTATGACGGTCAAACTAACCGAAATCAGTCTGCCGAGCTTCTCATTACAGCATCCTGAAACTCTGAGCCAGAGTTTTGAAATTAATCTAGGCTTTGAGTTTAGATTTTAGCCTATAGTAGCAAGTCAGATGGTACAAGAAATTTGCCTGGTTTTAAGCTAATGAAGGTGATTTGGTTTGCTCTGAGTAACATTTACATGAGTTTACATTGGAGATGGCATCTCTGACCTTAACTTTAACTCATGTATCATTACATTCATTTGAGTTTTGTTTGACCTGTTTACTTTTGCTGAAAAAGTTTTTGTCTTGTTCTTGATTACATATTCAAAATTAAACAGGTAGAAAATTTGGATATTCAGAGGAGGTTTGAGAAGTCTGTAGTTGCAATGCAATGCCAAAATATCAACACAAACGTATCCTTGATGGAACACGCTGAGAGCTGATTGGTCGAGAGTTTACTTGAGTGACCATTTTAAGATCTGATTGGTTGAGTTTTCTTGAGTGACCATCCTGAGATCTGATAGTTTGGGAGTTTATTTGAGTGACTCTACTGACATCTGATTGGTCGGGAGTTTACTTGAGTGACTCTACTGACATCTGAGTGGTTGTGAGTTTACTTGAGTGACTATACTGACATCTGATTGGTTGGGAGTTTATTTGAGTGACCATACTGATATCTGAATGGTTGGGAGTTTACTTGAGTGACTATACTGACATCTGATTGGTTGTGAGTTTACTTGAGTGACTATACTGACATCTGATTGGTTGTGAGTTTACTTGAGTGACTCTACTGACATCTGATTGGTTGGGAGTTTGAGTGACCATACTGACATCTGATTGGTTTGGAGTTTGAGTGACCATACTGAGATCTGATTGGTTGTGAGTTTACTTGCGTGATAATACTAAGAACCGAGTTTGCTTGTCTGCTTATATCAAGACCTAATATGTTCAAAGTTGTTTGATTGAACATCCTGAAACTCAATTTGTTTGGGGATTTGCTTTACTGAATATGTTGATACCTGATTGGCATGCAGGTTGCTTGACTAAACATACAGTGGTTAAGAGACTGTATTGCAGCCTGGTTGGTTGGGAGTTTACTTGAGTGAAACCTGCTGAGATCCGACTGGTTGGGAGGTTGTTTGACTGCTTATTTCATGACTTAGTTGGTTGAGAGTTTGCTTGACTGAACATACCTCATGCTGATTGGGAGTTTACTTGACTGAAGCTGTATGACTTTAATATCGCAGCCTGGTTGGTTGGAGGTCTGCTTGACTGAGCATAGTAAAACTCGAATGTGCTGCCACTTTAATTGTTCACATTTTTTTGTAAATTGAACAATCACAGCATTATATAAATGTAAGTTACTGTACACACATCAACCATCTCAGATGTACGTACACATATCTAGTGTGCGAAGCAAGTACAACCCAGGCCTTATTGAGAAGCATGAAAGCGTGGTTTGAAGACTCTATTCAAGACAATAGCTTGAAAGTCTTTTTACTGACAGTCCAGAATGATTGAGTGTGTGATGAAGTTTCAAAGCCTTAACCACTTAAACTCCCAGGAGCCATCCACAGATCCAGACTCACATGCTTGCGCTTGTTACGGCACACTGTCCTTATCGGTTTTACTGAATAATGTGTTGTAGTGTTTTATGATGAATACCTGAATAATAATTCGAGTTATCCACCTGGGATCTGTGAAAATAAACACCTGGCAGGTCAGTATACCATTTATTATCCCCTTTGCAGTTATCTTAACAGCAGAGATATTTGAACAGCAATGATATAGTCATTACCAGACGCCGAGTGCGTGTGTGCTTTTCTCATATATGCCTAGAATCAGTTTTCTGTTTAAACATGATATAGTAGGCATGCAGTTTACACTCGGCTGTCTGGAAGACGTACTTGAAAACACAATCCATTTCATCAGACTTCATTCGGACAGTGATGGATGTACCGTGTAGCTGCCAGAGCTTCACTTTGCTGAAGTGTGAGACGATGCAAAGGGAGGGATAAGTGCTGCTGCGCTTCGGCCTGCATTTGAGTAATGAAACACGTGAAAAGCTGCTCCTGGGCAGATCTCTCAGCTAATGTTAATTAGAAAAGTGGCTGTGCATTTCATTAAGGAACTGTTTAGATCACCAATGTGGAGATTCGATACGTCGGTTGTTTAAGTTTGAGAAACATGGTTGAACACCAAGCCACACTCTGTTTCTGTGGACTTTCAGTCTTTTCATCACTGAGGAGTTATTTGTGTGTCTTTGTAGTAAGAAAATAATGTACAGTTTGTGCTGTGGTGCACTGGTGAGAAATATTTGTGATTTTATATATATTCATTCTCCTCGGTGGGGAGTGGTGACATGGTATTAGATTTAATGTGTTGAAACCGTGCCAATGTTCCTCAGGGTCATGGCAGGAGTGTGTTAGCTGTTAATAGGTTTAACGCTCTCAGGGTGGCCCTGTCACGTTTAAATCAGAACATACACAGATACACTCTTCTACCAAAGCAAGTTGTGGAGAGCAAGCGTCCAGGGCAGTTTCCAATTCCACAACACCTACTGTAGACACACCTACCGAACCTGCTAACTGATTACAGATTGGTTGATGCAATACTAGGCCTTCAGAACTGGAGATCAAGATCCCTGTACTGAAGCATCAAGGGTTTGATTCTCAGATCTTGTAATCAATTATGTATTATGATCAGGGAAAATATGGGCGATTAGTGAACGGCAACATTTAGCCTAATCTGCATGTCTTTGGAAGGTGGAAGGAAACCGGAGTACCCGGAAGAAACCCACCAAGCATGGGGAGAACATGCAAACTCCACACACACACACACACACACACACAGACCTGAGCTGCCAATTGGTTCATTATTTCACGATACAGTATATATATAGATTTTTTTAAAACATTCATGCGTCTACAGGGAATATATCTTAGTCTGTGCAATGTAACCTCAGCCGAAGTGTCCCAATAGCAGAAGATATCAGCCTTTGCATCAGGTGTCTTTTATGATAGTCAGCCCTCTTTCTTAAAGGTTATCTCATACACAATCAGCAGACATGGTGTCGTTATCTTGGCTGTTTCAAAACTACTATTGCAGTACCAGCATTCTGTTCAGCTAATTTTAGTAACATGTGCTGGCATTCGACGGCACGGTGGCTTAGTGGTTACAGTAGCTCTGTCACCTTGCACCTCCAGGTCCCGGGTTCGATTCCCATGTTGGGAATGTTCACAAGGAGTTTGCATGTTCTCCCCGTGCTTGAGGGGTTTCCGTCAACAGTCCAAAGACATGCGAATTAGGCTAATTGGTGGTACCAAATTGCCTGTAGTGTGTGAATGTTGACCGAAGGTCCTACCATGATTGCACAAATGGGAAGAAATACAATGGTTTCCATTGGATTCAACGGACCCTAGTTGGACTACAGAGGTTCCTAGATGGATGGATGGATGGTGTGGGCATTTGTTTCTTCTATTTTGTCATGGACATAATTCATGAGATTTTATAGGATAATTATTGTTATGTGAAAATGACATGTGATGTATATTGTGTCCTGTGAGATTATTTATAAACACTATCTTCACCAGGCAAACAATTACCACCAATAACACTAAGCTCACATGTAGCACATGTGTGACTGTTCGACTTCCTTCTGAAGACCCTTACAGGTCAAGCCAGATACACATGTAAGTCATAACGTCTTACAAGCTTAAAATATGTGGTGTTTTTTTAAATAAGAAGCCCTCGGGCGACAGACAGGATGCTGTTGTCTGGTTGTCGCATAGAGATAAAAATACCACTCGTCCTGAGTATCGCCATCATGACCTCGTGTTAATTCCAGGGAGGGGAAACACACACAGCAACACAGTGAAACTCGACCAGACATGTACGATTTGTTGAGACACCGTATGAGGGTAGAACACAGAGCTAAACCGTAACTCTTTCAGACTCTCACATATGGGCAGTCAGTTTAAGGCTCACCTCCAGATCACATGAAACTATTACTAGATTACTCTAGCATGTAAACAAGTAAACGTTTTTTAAGTAAAGATTAATTCTTAGAATCAGCAGCATTATGCAAAATTTTCTTTAATCTATAAAAAGGGAAAATAAGTAATATATAAATAATGTAAATAAGGGTTATGGACAAAATAATTAGTTTTTTTTTGTATAAAAGGGGTAACAAAAACTTTTAAATGTTCTAGTATGGAATGATAATTTGAGGTCTTTTACTATCTTATGATGTTGCACTAATTAATTTGTACACTATTTTACCCTAGCTAATATTTCTTATATCTTTATGATATAAGATAAATAATCAAAAATTGTGATATTATCCTAAATCTACTGTATAAATTAAGAATATCCTTTTGTTTTTTTGTTCAATTGGGAATTAAGCATCTGTCCTGAGTTTGTCAATGGACAGTGGACATTATCTAGACATTATAAAGTTAAATATTTTATTTACCATAGTGAGTAAACTGCCCAAAAGGCCTGACCTACTGGCGCACCCAGATAGGTTTGTCCTGAAAAACTGATCCATTCTACGATTTATACATTCAGCATGTTTTCTAGTTTGACATCAATCAGTCGTCTGATGCCTCATTGGCTCTGGAAAGTCTTTTCTTTCCCACTCCACATCGTTTGCCCTGTCAAACATTCTACAGTCCATCAATACCTGTGGCCTTTTCCTTTCTTTGTCTTGCCGAGAGTCAACAAATTAGCCCTGGATTAATCTCGGAGCTGAGTGACGAGCGCCATTTGCAAGCTCTCTCATGCATCATTTGTTCTGGGTCGTTTTGACTGAACGTATCAATCGGTGAATGTTTCACTAAACTTGAAGCCAGATTTCAAGGGAAGTCATGGATTTCAGAAAGGAAACCTCATCATGTAAAACCACACCAGGAAATGAAAATGGTGATATTTTTAGAAGAATCCGACACCAGAAGACTGGGACCTCGCGGCGGCAGGTTTTAACTCGTTCTTTGGAAGCATGTTTGGAATTTGATTGGCTTCATGCACCAGTTAATTTCAGGTACGTCTCGTGCAGGACATTTGGACCAAGAGGATTGGTCTGGAATTTTTTGTATTTTTTTTTGTGTGTGATTATGGTGCCTCTCATATAGGAAGTCTAATTTGAGAATATTAAGATAATATAGTCAGACAAAATCTGTTGAGGCAAAAATCTCATGTTGGAAAAACCTACTTCCACTTAAATCTTTTTGGAAAAACTTAATGGGAAAAAACATTACCTAAGTTAATTTACCTAACGTGTACTAAGAGCTGTTTAAGGAGCTGGGTGCAAAGCTGTTTTTTTGCAAAATCTGCCAAAGTTGATCTATTATTACATAACTAACAAACTAATTAACTAACTAAATAACTAAGTATAATTATTTTCTATGCAGTTGATATATAATCAGTTTCTTTCTAAATACATGAGGTGCAAACAGTCTCAATTCATGCTGCGTTTTTTTTACTTACTGGTATTGACTTAATGTTGATGGCTAAGCTGATGACCTGATAAGTGCTAACACTGGAGACTCCTTCCGTATTAATCAAAAGACTTTCTGACCAAACCAATTAAAGATTTCAACAGCATTAAAGTCTATAATGACTTGTGGTCAGACATTGTGGTTTGCTCAGGTCCTCTCTAAGCTTTCTTTGGTACGTAGCCCTGTCTGTATGTAATTAAGCCTTTTCCTCAAAGCAGGTACACAGTGGGGGTTGGGGAGTGGTGGAGAAGTTTGTCTGGGTTATAAATCAAACCACAGCCACTGGTAGCTCTTTAGAGTCTGCAGCATTTACAACTAGATGCAGCATTTTTTAAAGTCATGAAAGATTTGTGGCAGCTCTTTAAAAAGCTCTCCTCCTCGCTCACATCTCGTAGCTCCAGCCACAGACTGAGACACGTACAGTACACTTTCCAAAGAACCTTAGAGTTTCAGTCCACGGGAATTTAATCTGACTGGTCCTGATTCCACCACCTCAATGTTTGAGTCAAAACAAAAGACAACATCAAACAACATTATGATTTTCAAGTTGATAAGTTCAAAAAGCATTTTGGCAACAAATCGCTTCATTGTAGTTTTACAAAAGTTTTGATAAAACTGTAAATGCAGATGTTACTTTAACATTGAGTAAAATATAAACTTGAATTTTTTTCTTTTTTTACACCTCTTGGCCTCAGGGGATAACACATTTTAACAAGTTCTGATTTACATGGTGTTCAAGTCAAACCGGGACTTTTGATTTTACAGAATGACAGAACTCTGGGATCGGTGTATTAGTGTAGAAGTGGATTATAAAGAGAAATAAAAGGGAGTTTTTACTCCCATAGCAATGGGAAAGTTTTCTCAGTACAGTACGCTCGAGCTTTTACATCTGAAACGCTGGCCTCCTAGGAACTCCTTTAATATGTGGAAACATATTTCCGAGCATGTGGAAATGGCTTGGAGCGAGGTCAGGACAGTAATGTGCAAGTGGTGTTGTTGACGAGTTACTGTATCCGTCTCTGATCAGGTGTTCCACTGGCTGAATGTTCAGGGAACGACTGCAGTGCACCAAACCACCTCGGCTGGGATCATCATTCACGGAAGTACGGGCTTCTTCAAAACGTTTGCATTATTCACATGGTTTACTGCAGCTAAGAGTCTCATCGCCGCACTGCACTTGAAGTCTCCTGTAAATGTCAATTGGTTTTACAGCTATGTTCAACAGAAATGTCTGGGAAATCTTTTCACATTTAACATTTTATCACTAATTTAGTTTGACAGTAACCTACCCAGTGAAGACGCACCCCCCCTCCATCACACACACACTTTCTGTTTAGTCACCATCGCTCTCATAAACATCGAGCAAAACCTGAGTCACTTTATATCAGTCATGTCTATCAATACTGACGCCGTCTCGTCACTGTATCTCTTCAGCTAGACACGCTCTACTTCTAACAGTGTCGCCGTACAGCCACGTCCTCTTACATGTCAACACTTTCTCCGCACTGCATGTACAGACCTGAAGAATCATCCATGTCCAGGATGAAGTGCACAGTTTCACAAAGAGTCATTGCCTAGAGTTCTCACAGGAATTAAATCATTAGGTGTCCGTGCTTTCCCTGGAGCTGTTTGTAAGGAGAGTACGTACGTTCCACATCCTGCACATGATCATTGCATTGGCCTTGGTTATGAAAATACAAAATAAAATAATCAGTAATCCTTATCTGAATTGAAATAATGCCAACATGGTTGCTCAATGTACTGGTTCTCACTCGTTACTGCCATATTGTTAGCCGTGTGACTCTGGTCTGTTGGGTATGTAAGGCTGCAGTAAGCAAACAGTGTTAAACAGAATCACTTCAAACATTAACCAGGGAATGATACCAGTGATCCCAACCCCTTCTCGTAAAAGTCCTTCTTCTAAAAGTCATTTATTTTAGGACGAACCTATCTGTCAAATACTGGTACCCCGCTTCTAGTTGGGGTTCTTGTCGCCTCTGGCTTGTTCCTGAGGATAGCCCCATGTGGTGACGGTGCTGATGTGTCCTGACTGAGGATGGTTCCCCTTCCATGAAGATGGTCTTGGACTTGCCTGATACAGGCAGTTTTTCTGTGATTCCTTGTGACTGCAGTCGCACAATAGTTTAGGAGCTGTTCCATCAATAAAAGTTGGACTTTACTGTATATTAGTTTAAACACCTTTCCTGTTATATCAAACTTTCAATCATATTGCACAAATGCATTAGTTATGGACTAAAGTATTTGGCCAAACCTGCGATAACATTGTATCCAAATACATATACCTCAATATGGAGTTGGTCCCCCTTTTGCAGCTATAACAGCTGCTACTCTACTTGGAAGGCTGTCCACAAGATTCCGTGTTGAGTCTGGTTCCTCTCAAGGCTTCTTTTCCTATTTCCATCTCACCGAGTCCTTGCCACCTTGCCATAATTCTAATTTTTATTTTTTTTTTCAAATTTATATCCATAATTTGTTTTTAATCTATAAAGTAACTTTGCATCAACATACGTTGGTAAGAGTGCTATATAAATAAAATCGAGTGGCATTGAATTGAATTATGTTGCATTATCTGGCATCAGCCAGTAAGTACTTAGCTGACATTATGCAGATAACACTAATGTACCTCTCTCATAGAGACAAGGAAAAAAGTTGATTGAGTTATGTATCATGCTTCTTTATTGTGGCAGTTCATACATCGGGCAAACTGTCTCCAAAATCTATTTTTAAAAAAATTAAAACTTTATATGTTTATAAATTTGAGGTGGTAAATTGTTGCAGTTCCTCTAAAACAAACAAAAAAAACTTTAAAAAATTCATGCTGTGCATGCGACGTGGTAGGAGTGAATTATTTGCCTAGAACCTACTGTAGGTATTTTGATAATATCGTACTGGGTGACCCCTGTTGATTCTCAAACGTACTATCTAGCTTTAGCTCATTAGCTAGTGAAAGTTATATATCTAAAGCTAAAGAGCAGAACTCAGCTGAGATTAGCTAAAGAATGGTACATGGTGACATCAGCTAGAGGAACGCGTTAGCTATGTGTGATTAGGTAGAGAAAGTTGCCTATCCGACTTCAGCTAAACTCCTTACCTTTGTGACATTAGCTAAAAGACATTACCTCTCTGACATTTACTTGAGAATCGTAGCATACCAATTCAGGATCATTATGCCACCTCAACCTAAAAACCTGCCTAAATGAAGTCATTCGATTTCAGAGACTCTTTCTTTCAGACTTCAGGATGCTTTAATATCCTAAACACACATGTCCCAAACCCAAATGAAAAGCAGTCATTACTGCATTCTGCAGGTCCAAAAGCCTGCTCAGCTGATGACGATGAAGCCTAATCAGATTTACTAACATATTTTATCCTTATATTCTAAAATTACTATCATACTTACCTAAGTTTATGTATAAAAGTAACTGACTATAATAATAAAATAATTTCAGTAATTTATTTTAAGACTTTACATATTGAATGGGGTCAAATTGACCCCAAAAATAATAGGAGGCTTAAATAGTGTTAATGTAAGAACCCCTACAGCAGATGGTCAGGATCCGACCCAGCTCTCCGAGTGAAGATGAAAGTGTTTTAGGGTTGGAACAGATTCAGGTCATGTTCTGCAGAATCAGCTCAGCGCTGTCTCTAAACGAGTCTTACAGACCTGCTCGAACGAGGGTATTATATTATTTATGAACACATTTGCAGAGGTGGAAAAAAGGATCGAGGAATGATACTTAAGTTGAGGGATAGATGCCGAGTCAAACCCTTACTCGGCTAGAAGTAGAAGTATGTAACCTGGAACTGATGCTAGCATGTGCGAGGACGCCGAGCTGAAATGATTGGATGCTAAACTGAATGATGAGATACTGAAATGATTGAACGTTAAAAGAAGATTATTGAACGTTAAGCTATAACGATTAGATAGTTAAGGGGAATGATTGGACACTTAGGGGAAACGATTGGAGGCTAAACTGAAATGATTGGACACCTATAAGAAATGATTGGATAATAAGCCGAGATGATTGGAAGCAAAACTTAGATGATTAGATTAAAATTATTATCTGCTAAAGGGAAATTATTAGATACTAAAAGGAAATGATTAGATGTTAAAAGGAAATGATTAGATGCTAAAGGAAACTGTTTAAATACTAAAGGGAAATGAGTAAATGCTGAGCTCAAATGAGCTTCTACAGGAACAAACACTTTATTTATGTATATATATACATTTATTATGTATATATATTATATATATATATATTATGGCCTTGCAGAGGCATTAGACTATATTTATAGAGCAGAGGAGAAGAGAGCGATCAAAGTGAAATCAATACACAGCCTTAATGAGGTGCTCGGGGAAAGGGGTGTGAGAGAGGGGTAGAAAGGCAATGTAGGGTCCGAACTCACTGGGATATACAGCAGGATGAGGATACACTACATGGTCTGTCCCTGAGTTCTCATCAGTAATTATGAAGAGTTTCCTGATCGTGAATGAAAGAGAAACTCGGACTACACCCGAGCGGTAGGGAAATTCAGTACACATATTAAAGCTGTCCTCGTCTCTGAATCACACACGGGCAGATCCTCTGGTGCACTTGTGGGTTTGTTTCTGTTTCAGGTTCTGGATTTAAGTGAGTGCTTAGCGTATGGCATAGATAAATGATGTTTATGGAGAAATAATGAAGTCCAGGGTGGTGATGCGGGTCGGCGCATTGCGGAGTCACTGTCTCCACCAGGAAGTTTATTATTTCATTACGTCATGTATTCTTCTATTATGCCAAATCAACTTGTCAAAGATTATCACTTATTAATTTTATAAGGAACAATACATTACGATGTACAGTATGTCTATTTATGTTTGCATTTAGTGTTGATGTCTTTCATGTTGAATTTTGGATAAACTTCACCTGCAGAAAGCATCAACTTATTAAATAATTGCATTTTTTGTTTATTATTGCTACTTAAAACATGAAAACATTTATTTGTAGGATTACACAGGATTATACAAAAAAATACGTTTTTCACTAAATAACTAGCTAATAACTGTGTTTAAGTGATCTATCTTCTTACTACCAGAGAAGTGTTTTATTTCTTGTTCAATTCAGAACACAAGACGGTGACTTAATGATAGATGACAGAGGTTTGTTATGTGATGATGATGAGGTTTGTTATGATGATGATGATGATGATGATGATAGCATTCACGCAGCCCATGCAAGTTAAAAGCTCAAAGTAAAACAGGATGAAAATGCCATCCTCTCCATGGCAGGAATTTCAATGAGCAACTCGAAATAAAGCATAAAAGGGACAAGAGGTAAGACAGTGGGTGGGCATAGATAGCTTCCAGCCATAAAATCTCTCTCATCACGAATGTGTGGGGGAGACGTGTTTGCTCTCGGGTTCAAACATTTTAGCGCCGTGCCGATCGGGCCACTTTCTTTCTGCCGTCTGGGTGGGATTTTGATGTATAGTTGCAAGTAATCTAGGAGTGCAAGCAGCGGCATGTACACGTTCACGTGGCCTTGCCGTTTTGTTTTCCTGTCGTTACGTGGGTGCCACTGCAGCGCGCTTCATTTCAGAGGTCTTTACTGCCTACACAGATGTGGTAGATCAAATCCACCTACATGCTGCCCAGGTTTTCGATTACCTAATAATTACTTTTATTTGTGTAGCACCTTGCTCGCACCCAAGGACGTGTTACTGTATAACACAGAAAGGCATTTCCAAGAAATAAATCGTGGGATAAAGTACAAACTGATACAATATAATTTTGTTCTGTAATAATAGTTTGTGCTTTTTTGATCTGTTTAAATCTGTTCATTCATTTAAATGATTCATTTGATCTTGTTTTTTTAGCTTGTAATGAACCTCTGGGAACGAGTATACAGACTTGAGGTGCCTTTGATGTAAAAGATTGAGATCATTAACATTCCAAAAGTGCTGATTTTAAATGCATGCTTTCCATTTTTTCGTTGGGGTCGTGCTCATCTTCTTGCGTTACTAAGTCAAGAGTGAATTTGTGGTTTTAAACATTCCACCACACATCCAAGAAGAACCAGTTCATCATAACCCTTTACATTTTTTGATTTCAGACCTCCCACTGTTGGAGCCACCTGATCCTGTAACCAATGGCAACAGTCCAGGCGCTGCCTTTGACCCACGATCTCAGCAAGAGCCTCAGTGCCATTTACCCAGCATCCTCCCTGGCATCTTCTGACTGTGTCATGGGTAGCGTGGGCAGTCTGATCGAGAAGCACGACGTGTCAGCCCCCAGAGGCAACAAAGCCGTTCCTCAGGTCCCGCAGCGCCAGAACAACGGGCAGATCAGAAAGCACTTCAGCCAGAGAGAGTTGCTGAACTACCTGAACATCACCAAGAAAGAGCAGAAAGCGGGCAAGCACATCGTCTGCAGCAACTCGTCCATCAAGAGGGAGCATTCCAGAGAGGAGGAGAACCTCTACGCCAAGGTTTATCAAAAAAACGGCAAAGAGGTGGACCTGGGGAAGAACTCGCTCCCGACAGGGGGCAAGTTTGACAAGGTATGAAATGGATAAATAGATGTTTTAATTAATGGTCTTCTCTTCTTAATAGGTAAAGAGTCTTTGCATACAGTAATCCTAGCTCTACCATTTAATGGTAATGTTTGTACTGCAGAGCTTTTAGGACTTATTAGATTGTAATAAAGACATACAGTGTGGCCTTAGGAGTATGCACAGGAATTGTGTTTCCAGTCACGTACACTCCCAGTTTCATCCACCTGCTCAGTCAGTAAAGAATGCTTCTTTAAGCGGTGAGGTGACACAACTGGCACTTTCGTTACAGTCGCTTTCAGAGGTTGTAAATGAAACGTCCAATCTAACTGCATAAAAGCTATGGAAATGCTTCTGAGGGGAGTCCTGTTTATAGCTGCTACAGCAAGCTACCACATCCTGCGTCAAACTCTTGTAAATCATGTAAGGTCTGTGCAGCCATTATGGCAAGGGTTTGATTAAATTTTTCCTGCAGTCGAACACTGATTTATTAAGTGTGCAATACGCAGTAAATAAAGAAATATACTGTACTGTACATGAAGAAGTTAAGCTATAATGTTCATCATGTCCTTTGGCACAATTTCAGGACGTGATCTCTAGACATAATCACTGTTAAGAAAGAAATATTCTGAAACATTAATGGCTTTATTTTCTCCAAAGCCTCGTTTAAGATCGTCCGCCTTTAAGCCAGTGACGCCAAAGAGCTTTAGCTCCGTGCAGAACCTTTTCCCATCTAAATCTGAGGACCTGGTGAACAACAAGCACACATTCTATTCCAAGATGACATCCAAATCTCTATCCACGTCCTCCTCATCCTCTTCACCTTCACGAGTGGGTACCAGTGCCAACAAAGGCGTCCTGGCAGTGCCCCATGAAGAGGAGACAGCCTCGGATTCAGGCCATAACTCTATGAGCAGCCTGCCACCATACCGCCCTCCGTTCCGCCCCCAGCTGGGGAACATCAGCGCCTCCATGGGTCATATCGAGCACATCGGTTCCCTCGAGCGCACCACCGCAGGCACAGTTGGCTTCGGTGGCCTTAGTATGGCTGCCGAGTCGTACGAGCTCTCGCACTCTTTGGAGGACGTGGTAAAGGACCTGGAGGAGCGACTACAGGAGAAAGAGCACGAACTGTGGCAGATGAGGAGGAACCTGGATGAGAGCGAGGATGCGATTGCACAGGTTAGCACGCACTTTCTGGAGGTGCGATACAGTCTTGTAATATATCATAATATATAGACAGTAAATGTGTAAAGACTCATGAACTTGATTGCTTGATTGATTGATTTGAATCCCTTATGTATGATTGTGTGTAGGTGTTTGAGGGGAAGCAGCGGCTTTGGAAGAAGGAGGTATCTGAGCTAAAGCAGCTCTACACCACTAAGCTGCGTCAGGTATCCCAGCAGTCCCAGCGCTCCCAGCGTGCCCTGCAGCTGCAGCTCTACAAGGCTCAGCACGAGTGCAGTCGAGTACAAGACGAACTGAACACATTGCAGCGCAAATACCAGAGCTTGCAAAAACAGGGGGGAGCCGGTCAAAGCCATGAGCTTCAACCGCAGCTTGAGGAGAGCCAATGGGAGGTACATGCTGAAATCTGAACACCAGAAAATACAAACTAAATCAAAACTTTTTATAAACTGATTTCTCAACTAGAGTTATTTTGCCCAAGCGGGGGCTTTGTAAGGGCAATTTATAGCTAAGTTTACATTAAGCTTACCTAAGTGTAGTTGTCAGTAGCTTCCTGGATTGCAGGAACGTTAGGGACGGGAATCACCAATGACCAATTTTTTACAAACGTTTGGGATCACTTTTGTTTTCCAAAGGAAAAACACATTTTTATACAATTTACAAAAAAACATTTCACAAACAAATAAAGTGGCAGAATCACAGCACAGTCTCTATTGAGCTGTTGTGGGAGCAGCTTGACCGTATGGTATGGAGGAAGACTCCATCAAGACAATTCATCTTGTGGGAGATGCTCCAGGAAGCATGGGGTGAAATCTCATCAGATTATCTTGGACAGCTAGAATGCCTGTGGTCTGCCAGGCTGTAATATCTGCAAAAGGTGTTTGTTTTTTTGATGATGCCAAAGTTTGAAGAACACATTCATCATTTCTATCAAAATTATTATTTTTAACTCTGACAACGTCAGCATGTCTTGTTCTTTTGCTATATTTTCTACCCAGACTAATAGTAGTAACATTTCTAAGTGATCCCAAACTTTTAAGGGGTAGTGAATAAATGTTAAAATAGTTTTTTTAAATCTTCTTGTGTGCGTAAAGGTGTGTCAGAAAGCAGGGGAGATCTCCCTGCTGAAGCAGCAGCTCAAAGACTCCCAGGCCGAGGTGACCCAGAAGCTCAGTGAGATCTTCCTGCTGAAGACGCAGCTGCGTGAGACGCGCCAAGAGCTCTGCACCAAAGACGGTCAAGTTGAAATGCTGCAACTGGCCCTGCAGGCCGTGCGCCAGAAATGTTCCCTGGTAAGAGTGGTTTGGAATGATGCTGACACTCAGGATACCGTGATGACGATGTAGAGGACATGAAATGGTGGTTTCCCCTCTCTGAATCCCAGATCTCACTTTTGCAGGGGAAGTCGTTGCAGAACCTGTCCACCCACCAGACTCTGGCTGAGGACAGCGGGGCGAGTGGCACCACGGAGGAGCGTCTCCGCGCTGAATTGCTCTTGGAGCGGCGTCAGAGCGAAGCCCAGGCTTCGGCTTTCGACGCAGAGCGTAGCACGTGGCAGCTGGAGAAGGAGAAGGTTCTTCGCTATCAGAGGGAGCTGCAGGCCAGCTACCTGGAAATGTTTCATAAAAACGAAAGCCTGGAAAGAGAACTGCAGCAGCTCCGCGGAGGTGGAGGTGGAGCCGGTGCGGGCAGGTCTCCAGCCGAGCCCTCGAGTCTTCCCTGGATTGAACGGATTGAGTCTTCTGAAATCTGAATATATGTATACGATATATGTGTATATGTGAATAACAGACTAAATGTACAAAGCTGTAAGACTTTGAAATGAGCCAAAGGATAAAAGCAATGCTTTTCTTGATTTTCTTAAAATGTTTCTAAGAATGTAAATGAATCAGTTTTGATTTGTGACCCAATATGAGAATGAATATCCCGCAACATTGTGTGTTCCACATGGATTCTGCTTTTTGAAAAGGGATTTTGATCTCAATCACTTCTTGAAAGAATTAAGACTGAAAACTTCCACTGATGCAATGGTTTATTAGATACGTTGCGCCATACTTTCCACCTGTAAAGTACCATTAGAGTTGGGATTGTTTTTCACCAGAGGAGGTTTACTGCACATTTTGTGATTTGAAAGTGATTCGACTTGACAAACCAGTTGGAATAACACGCAATTTCCCCCATATTCCCACCACCAACACGTCATGTGGCAGATGTCAACGGATGAATAAAACATGACTAAGCATGACTGTCTATTATTACATTTATCTATTAATATTCAATTACCTTATCTGGTTCTTTACTATGTCATTATCTCCGAAGTGTGTCAAATAAATGGGTTATCATAGAACCCTATAAGGAAGTGAATAAATCTCCTTGGAAAAGAAGGAAGACATGTCAAAACATGATTTTTGTGGTAAATCAGAATCTTATAAGTGTTTGAACCTGTACATTTCTAGGAAAATTCATAGAGAGTGACACTGTAGTTTCTCAGTCTTTGTCTAATGCCACAAGGTTTGACATTTTAGATTTCCGAACCTTAAACATAGATTCAGCAACTGTCAAAACATTTTCCCAAAAGGTTTCAGAACCTTCTTTAAGCTTCCCCATACACTATATTAATGTGTCATATTCAAGGTACAGTATTCTAGAACCAAAACTTACTCAAATATTCCTCATAGCCTGAGAACTTTCTTCAGACAATCAGATATTCAAGAGTCATCTTCAAGACATTCTGGAACCTTCCTAATAACTAGGGTTGTTCTGATTCCGATACTGGTATCGGAAATGCCACCGATACCACAAAAAAAATCTGGCATCGGAATCGGCGAGTACTTGAGTCCACGTACCGATCCGACACCATTTTCCTAAACATAACCTATTTATGCCCACTAGCTTTGCTAGCTTAGCTTACTTACAGAGTGTCACGGCGTGCGCCTGTGATGGGCGTGCGCCCAAATTGATTGCTCACTCCGAAGCTAACTAGTTAGGCGGCCTCCCCACCCTTTAGGTATGTGAAGGAGCAGAGCTGCAGAATCAGGCAACGGCACATGAGCTATCGCCGCTAATGATCCCGGCGCTATAAAACACAGCGGAGAGTGTAGCTCGGGGTCTGACTGTTGGGAAGCTGGACTTTGCGACGCGGTGGATTTCATGACAGACAGTGGCACAAGAGCGGGGCGATGTGATGCGTCCCAGAGACTTTAAAAAGGGGGGCGCCTTTGATCTCCGCGAGAGGAGCGCGTGAACGAGCTGCGCGAGCTCCCGCGGCACCTTCACTTCCGCGTAGAGCCCGCCTTCGCATCCCTGCCGCCGAAGGGGAAAAGACCGCAGAGAGCCTTTAACCCTTTCCTTACCCATTTTTCTAAATAAATTACCCTTTTTCCTGTAAGACCTCGCCTCGTGTCCGTGTTTCATGGTGTCGCCCGTGCACTTAGGGCCGAACCCGTTACACAGGGCTAGTAGTATTTTACTTAAAAAAAGAAATGCTATATATATATATATATATATATATATACTGTAGATACACACCCAGGTATCGGATCAGTACTCGGTACCGGCCGATACCCTGAGCCCAAGTATCGGTATCGGTATCGGGAGGAGAAAAATGGTATCGGAACATCTCTACTAATAACCCTCAAATCCTTTTTTACCCTAATAAATCAGGGAAGCCTCTTCATCAAGGAACATGTCCAACATATTCTAGAACTTTCCTAACAACTTTGAGAACCTTTGTTTCAGAAGAAAAATAAAGGAAACAAAGCTAAAACATTACAGAACCTTCCTCGTAGATTCATCTGTCATCTTCAAACATTCTAGGATGTTTAATTAATAAATAAATAAATCAGTGGAAAAAAACTTCAAAACATTCTAGAACTTTCATCATAGATTCATGTGTGATCTTTGCGACCTTCAAGACATTAGAAACTTTATTTATATTTTTTTTAAATATATATGAGGATCTTTTTTTTTTATTAGAATTGTTCCTTAAAAACCTTCATAAACCTTTTTTTTTTTAATCAGTGACCTAACCTAGTGACCCATTTAAAATTTACCTCAAAAAAAAAAAACTTTGGTACCTTAATCAGAGATTTAATATCCATCTTAAAGACCATTTAGAACCTTCTTAATAAACTTGAGAACCTTTTAAAAAAAAATTTAAATCTGGGAAACTACAAGGAACCATCTCCAAAACATTCTAGAACCTTCCTCATAGATCCTGTGTGATCCTGAAGACATTTTAGGAACTTATTTCTTTCATTATTTGTTAATTAATAAATATTCGTCACAACTTTTATTTATAAAAAAAAAAAAAAAAGTCTCCTAATATCAGGGGACCATTTACAAACGATTCCTTCAAAACCTTTTGGAACATTCTTGAAACGAATCTGAGAACAAAAAGCATTTAAAAAACATAATGGAACCTTTCTTATTCAAGGAACTTTAAAAAAAAATAATAATAATAAATAAATCTGAAAAACAAACCTAAAGCCTTCCTCATAGATTCAGTTGCCTCCTGTGAATCATTCTGGAATGTTCTTTAAAATATCATGCCCTATAAATTCAAGAGCTGGACTTTTCCCCCTAAAATTCTGGAGCCTTTTCCATCCTTCTTCATAATAGATTCTGTAACATTCTTTAAAGATACTGGAAAAGTCCAGGACAAAGATCCTGTAACATTTTTTTAAGATGTACGTCTGGTACATTTATTCAATGCACAACTAAGTGGCATCAATATTGATTCCCCTGACTCAGCAATCCACAGACAGCATTTAGGAGGTTATGCCTGCGTGCACCAGAGTGACTTATAGCCTGGAAAATGCATCACATAACGTGTGTGTCTATTAAGGTGAGCTGTAGTCAATGAATAGAGTGTAATAAATCAAATGCTTGTAAACAGAATTTAGTATCTATGTCATGTCACTGCATTCAGGCTTCATCTTCTTATATTGTACCTTCTGTTGTTATAATGATTGTTGATTGAAAAAAAAAAACTCTCAAGAGGAATAAACTCTAAATATAGATTTTCATTTAATAGTTCAGAAAAGTGCAGCGTAGGAAAGTGATGCATCATGTTTGGAATGTCACATGACTGGAAACCATAACTTTTAAAAGACGACAGCACTGCGGTTACAGGGCAACACTGGGACTTTGGGGTTGTCTCTAGACGCAGTTTATTTTTAGTCACAACAAATGATTTACCCAAAACCTGCGCAAATGAGAGTTAAATGAAGTTATGTAATAGCATCATGCATTATACATAAAGAGCTATTTAGATCTTCCCAGACTAGACTAGTATTAACATTTTTTGCCTGAAGGGCTCCTTTTAATGCAATGAGGTGGAGCAAAGAATGTAGAAATCCACCACTTCCACTGTATTTTCCTGTAACAGCACACCTGCGAGTGATTTATTCTGCTTATTGGTTAAATGGGTAAAAATACATTTAAATATGGTTTCAGGGAACTAACGCAGAGATGCAAACCAGTATGAGCACTGGGTATTGTTCGAGACACTTGGATGAAGAAATCCTGATTGTACAGCTCTGCAAAACGTGTGATCTTAGAAAGGGAACATATCTGGAATCTTGTTAAATGTGTCTAAAATTCCTTAAAACCAAATATGAGAATTTCCACGTGAACATGAAAATGATCTTGGATCCAACTGATGCAGACAGTTTTCCTCTGATGACTTGTGACTGTTCAATGGTTCAGTGAAGAATTCGAGCAGTTTTGTACCTGAGCCTCAAACAACTAAAGTGGACTCCATATTAAATGAACCTAAACACCTCGCCTATCATACTAAACTTCCAGCTTTATAGCACCCGGTATGACTGCAAATCAATCTCTGCTACAAAACCATTAATAACCACCAAAGTGGCACATAATCATAAAGTGGAAGGAAAATCATAAATGGTTTTCAAATCGTTTTGCAAATAAAAGCAAAAGTATGGGGTGCATTTGTCTTCAGCCCCCTTTACTCTGATACCCCTAACTAAAATCCAGTGGAATCAGCTGTGACTTACCTAATTAGTAAATATGTGTCCACCTGTGTGTAATTTAATCTCTGTATAAATATATAGCTGTTCCGTGAAGCCCTCAGAGGTTTGTTAGAGAACATTAATGAACAGTATTGTGAAGCCCAAGGAACACACCAGACAGATCAGGGATAAAGCTCCATAGCTCAGGATGGGAGAATCTATAACTATGACTATTAGTCATCCTTAACAGGGACAAACTGATGATTATAATTTATATATACATTTCCTCACATCTTTTAAACTTATTTCCCTACTTTTTTTATTGTTGTAAAACTGCTTTGCAACAGTGACCATTGTTAAAAGTGCTATATAAATGAAATTTCATTTAATTTTCTGGTCAAAATAATAATAATCTTGTTCTCTTGTCCAATTATTTTGCCTTTTTCAATAAATAAATGGTTAAAACCAGCTAAATTATCAGTAAAAAGAACAATATCTCACTCTTAGAAATTCAGTACAATTTGTCTATAAATATGTTTAATAATCTAATTTTGGTTAGTTGTAAAAGAAAATATCAACAAAATGAAGTTTGACTTAATTAAAGGTACGATCACTTGCTAAGATCTCTCTCTCTCTCTCTCTTTGTAGTGAGACTTACGAATCCGAACGCAGGACTACTTTAAGTATTCAGTTGAGTCCTCATGTACCTTCTGCCCCAGTAGCGCACACTAACTATGACAGAATACAGACTCATAACGTACTTGGAAAGGAATTTACTCTACGCAGCATGCTTTCTGACTAAACTTTAACTGTTTACTAATTGGTCTGTCGGTTCTGTCACAAGATTCTGCCACAAGAATCTAGGATATAAACACTGGGGAAAATCTTAGCAAGTGAAATAGTCTGGAATCTAGCAAAAATATATGTATAATTCCATAAAGTAATCTTATTTTAAGAAATTATACATAGTTTGGCTAGACTAAAGAATATCTTGCTAAGATGGTTTTCAATATAGATATTTTTCTATGGGTGGTCCATTGTTGTAAATCCTTATTATTCGCGTTTTTCCAGTTTTTTCGACACAAGCTTTATTTCGATTGTGCATTTATGCATTTATCCATTTATCCATTATGCATTTATCCTTAATATAAGTGGTATGTACAAAAGGGCAAGGGTTGATATCAAATCATGAATTCCACCAATTGTATACTACGTGTAGCGATCGACTATGGGACACATATCCTGATTGATACCTTTTTGTTTTGACAATTTTTCCTTTGGTAAGGAATCAAAAGTGGCTCTTTTGTTGGTTTATAAAGTAGCCTTGACGTGAATTTGATCAAATTAAAGGATTTGAAGGAAAATGCATGATCAAAGCAAAATAGTCAGAAGAGTTTCAAAACCAGAAACATTGATTAAAATCGCATAGATGTTGTCTCAAAATACTGCACAGTTTTTAAGGGTGAAATTGTTCATGAGTTCATAATTCTGCCTGGCATCTCTAAATTGAAAGTACAGTCAGTAATTAGATAGCTCAGAACTAAGAAAAGCTACTACTACTGTATAGCTACGGCTAACGGCTAACTCATGGCTTTTGATGAGGATACATAAGAGTACTGTTCACTTTTAAGTCTTCAAAACATCAAATACAAACAATAAACCAATTTCAGCTTCTCATCACCATCCATAACTTCTCTCGTGATCAGGTGATGACAACATGTAAATTATCTGGAAGTCTGACATACATGCAGATATTTTCTCTCAGGCGTCTTCACATGAACACTTCATTTAGACCGTTTTGTCCTCCATTAAAAGCCAGAATTTTTTGTTCAGCCTATGAGGCTCCACTTAGCTCAGGTTTTTTTGAGGCAGGAACTTGTTGCATCTTAAGCCCCACATACACACCTGCACATTAGCTTAAGCCTCTCTGGAGGATCTTTGTGCTGGTTGGCTCAGGACGCGACGCTCTCAGGAGGACAATGAAACCCCTTATTGGGTCTCAGAGGGAGGCGTCTCGGTTTTCTTTACAATAGTGAATGAAGAAAAGCTGCACCTCTAGTGACTCCCCTTCTATAGTCAGGACTTCGGTGTACTGCTTTGTTGCAAGTAACAGATTCCAGAAACAGGTTTAACTTTATCTTCAGAGTAGCTACAAGCTTAGTATAAAGATAGGAAGCATGCGTTTACGATAAAGGTAGCATTAAAGTAGTAAATAATTTATATTGTTATTAATATATAACTGGTAATACTACTGTAGCACAAAGGTTGTGAATTCCTCATAATATCTTGAAGAAATTCTTAAAGGCTGATACCAACGCACCATATCATAGCAATATTTATCATGTCTAATTTGACAACAGTGCACATTATTTAATTGGGTGTTTGGTTTCTCCCTAAAGCAAAGGAGAAGAATCCTGGGCACTTCAGTGACGTATAGAAAAGCATTCATGCTCTTCTTCGTGAATCTCAAGTTTGAATCCTGGTAATGCACCCTCCATGGCTAGAACAGTAAACTGGTCCTATTCTCTCTCTCTCTCTCTCTCCCACTCTCATCTCAACGACACAAGCCAATCAGGGATGTTAGAGCTCATGTATGCAAACAAGGTGGATAGCACTTTCCTCCAAGTGCCTTACGATACAGAACGATCAGCAAGTATGCATATTTAATTAAAATTTACTTTATTTTAGTTTGTTAGTTTTTAAAAAGTAATTCTAAATATAAAGATTATGATGATCTTATGACATAAATAAAATTAAACGTGTTTAATTTTTTGTTATTCAAAATATGCCGATGTACGCCAGCACGTGATTTATATAAATAGTGCTTTTTTAATTTAGGTTGACTGCACACTCCAGCACATGTGATAAGAGCATGATGGCACACAGAAGCAGACAACATCTTTGGTTTCCTGCATGAGGATAATTTAAGTTCGGCTTTTTATTTCATAAATATGAGGAGGACTCAAATAGACATTGAGTGTTTAATTTCAAAGTGACCTTCAACTGAGCGTCTTTATTTTTCAGTTCAAAATGTTTTTGTTGCATGCAGAAATAAGATTCTGTTCTCTCTGTAGCAGTTCATTGATTTCATAAATGCAACACACTATAGTTTTTTATACATAGCATAAAGGTAAAAAATTATATATGCAGTTTTATCTTTATTTTAGATGTCAAACGTTTTTTTTTTTTTTTTTTTTGCTCCTGGTGTTTTCTTTTCTGTGGGAAACCGGTCTAAATGGCTCTTTGAGTGTTTAAGGTTGCCGATCACTGGGTTAGTGTCTTAGAGGAAGCTACTGTGTTCCAAGTGAAAATGTGCTCTATTAGAAAATCAGCTAATGCAAGGGTATTGGCAAGAAGGAAATTGGTAAGAAAATGAGATTAACCATCTAATTTATAATACATGTTTATAAAAAAAATTATAATAATTATCTGATTTGTTAAATAAAAATAACTGTCTCAAACATTATGTAAAAAAAAATTAAGAACTGTTTAAAATGGTGTAAAAAAAATCATTAAAATAAACATCTAAAAAAGATGCATCATTTATAAAAAAATATTTTTCTTCTAAATCATCTTATGAAAAATGTTTAAAATTCACCTGTCTAAATTTCAGTACTACTGAAATTATCTATATAATAGATACTATATAATATAATCCTGCGCATGCATCAAACTGTGGGTGCGTCTTAAATCGACCACGGGACAGAATTTAATTTGCAGCACTGGAGTTTAACCTACACCATAAGTGAAATTAAAAACGTAAAGCGATGTTATTAAGCTACTTACTTAATGTAAATAAGTACCAATATATATTCATTAGAATAGATAGCTATGCTGAATATTTCTCCTGGGACTAGTTCATATTTTCACTTTAGATGAAATAACAGCGCTGAAGTGGTTATAAGTGAATTTTTACACGCTGGAGTCGTTTTAAGATAAAACTTCATCTTTATCTGATCTATTTTTTCCATTTCTCATCTGTGATTCTCTCTCCGATTACCGAACAGGGAGTGTATTTGTCTGACCACCAAAGATGTACAACTTAGCGTAAACAAGGCGTAAGATACCGAACCTTACAGAATGTGATTTCTTTGTATTAATAAGTTGAACGGAGAGTTCTGCTGTACAGAAAGACAGACAGACATGTACGTGGACTTCAACCTGAAATAATAATAATATCACTGATCACATTAAAACTCATGAGATAATGTTTCGCTTTAACCTTTTAACTCTTTCTACAAACTTTTTAACCATCAACGACAAATACTAACGCTAGTTCAGCTATTTAAAAACAAACAAACAAATAAATCTAGAACCAAATTGGCCCTACCCGATGCCCCGTTCTCAGCATTATAACCTCATTAGCGAACCAAAAACCTCACCCTAATCATGAATAAGAACTTCTCCAACACACTCTACTCCCTTCTGAGTCTCTTCCATGGCGGGGTTTCATCTTTGAAAAGTTGCATCGCTTCCCTGAATCCAGCCCTGTGCACTCGTTCTTTCGCGGCTCCTAATTCACTTTAGAATGCAGGGTCAAAGGTCATGTAACTCAGAGGAGGGTTTCTGTAATGGCAGGACGAACAGGCTTTTCCATTGATAGAGGGTGGCGGTAAATCGGGGAGTCAGGTGTACAACACAGAAAGAGCATACAAACCAGTTTAGAAGAACTTCTTGTGGAGGACTCTACCTCAAGACAAATGGAAAAAAAAGACAAGAATAACTCCAAATGTAATGAAAAGTACAAATTCTGATGCTTTTTTAACCAACTGTAGTTAAATTTAATACTGTGGATTATCCAGGGAACCAGTTCATTCCAGTTATCACTTATGTTATACATGGTGGGATCATAAATCCTCAACACTAATTCTGAAACACACCAACAGATGGCACAGGGAGCAACGATCTTCATAAGTCAGTGTGCCAAAAGACATCGTCCTTTGTACATCGGGAGCCGTGTGACTGGTGCTATTCTGACCGTGTGCATTACCACAATAGCTATTTCTTCATGGACAGCAAGTTAGAACAAAGAGCGAATGTGAAATTCTACAATAAACTAGGCAACAGGGGCGTTTGCCATGATTCAGCTACAAACCGGATTCCAAAAAAGTTGGGACACTAAACAAATTGTGAATAAAAACTGAATGCAATGATGTGGAGATGGCAAATGTCAATATTTTATTCAGAATAGAACATAAATCACGGAACAAAAGTTTAATCCGAGAAAATGTATCATTTTAAAGGAAAAATATGTTGATTCCAAATTTCACGGTGCCAACGAATCACAAAAAAGTTGGGACAAGTAGCAATAAGAGGCTGGAAAAAGTAAATTTGAGCAGTAATTAGGTTAATTGGCAACATGATTGGGTATAAAAAGAGCTTCTCAGAGTGGCAGTGTCTCTCAGAAGCCAAGATGGGTAGAGGATCACCAATTCCCACAATGTTGTGCAGAAAGATAGTGGAGCAAAGTGGATGCAGTTATCATCATCAACTGTGCATGATATCATCCGAAGATTCAGAGAATCTGGAACAATCTCTGTGCGTAAGGGTCAAGGGCGTAAAACCATACTGGATGCCCGTGATCTCCGGGCCCTTAAACGACACTGCACCACAAACAGGAATGCTACTGTAAAGGAAATCACAGAATGGGCTCAGGAATACTTCCAGAAACCATTGTCAGTGAACACAATCCACCGTGCCATCCGCCGTTGCCAGCTGAAACTCTACAGTGCAAAGAAGAAGCCATTTCTAAGCAAGATCCACAAGCACAGGCGTTTTCATTGGGCCAGGGATCATTTAAAATGGAGTGTGGCAAAATGGAAGACTGTTCTGTGGTCAGACGAGTCACGATTCGAAGTTCTTGTTGGAAATGTGGGACGCCATGTCATCCGGACCAAAGAGGACAAGGACAACCCAAGTTGTTATCAACGCTCAGTTCAGAAGCCTGCATCTCTAATGGTATGGGGTTGCATGAGTGCGTGTGACATGGGCAGCTTGCATGTCTGGAAAGGCACCATCAATGCAGAAAAATATATTCAGGTTCTAGAACAACATCTAGTCATCTCTTTCAGGGAAGACCCTGCATTTTTCAACAAGATAATGCCAGACCACATTCTGCATCAATCACAACATCATGGCTGCGTAGGAGAAGGATCCGGGTACTGAAATGGCCAGTCTGCAGTCCAGATCTTTCCCCTATAGAGAACATTTGGCGCATCATAAAGAGGAAGGTGCAACAAAGAAGGCCCAAGACGATTGAACAGTTAGAGGCCTGTATTAGACAAGAAAGGGAGAGCATTCCTATTTCTAAACTTGAGAAACTGGTCTCCTCGGTCCCCAGACGTCTGTTGAGTGTTGTAAGAAGAAGGGGAGATGCCACACAGTGGTGAAAATGGCCTTGTCCCAACTTTTTGGGGGTTTGTTGACATTTTTCCCTTAAAATGATACATTTTTTCAGTTTAAACTTTTGTTCAGTGATTTATGTTCTATTCTGAATAAAATATTGACATTTGCCATCTCCACATCATTGCATTCAGTTTGTATTCACAATGTGTTTAGTGTCCCAACTTTTTTGGAATCCGGTTTGTATTTTACGGCGATGCTATTTTGAGTGGCACGCTTGCTTCAGGAGCAGAAGAATATCACTGAAAGACGTTGAGAAATCATGAAGACCTTTAAATGTATCTGCAAAAATGTCGAAACCATTCGTCAACGATGCATGATGATTGTCAGAAAACAATCCACAACATCGCTGCCATTGTCGGTGTGTCATACGGAAAAGTCCAGGCGATCCTCACGTGAAAAATCACGGTGTTGTTGCCAAATTTGCCCCCAGGCTGCTGATCCAGGAACAGAAGGAACATCACGTTGAAATCTGCCAAAAACTCCGTCAGCATGCCGTGGATCGTTACCGGTGACGAAACTTGAGGGTACAACCCTGAGATGAAGCAACAGCCTTGCCTTGCCTTTTTCGTCTCCACAACCGAAAAAGGCAAGGCATGTCCGCAACTTGATCAAGTGCATGGTCATTGTATTTTTCGACATTCGATGCATTATGCATCGAGAATTCATCCCCAGACTATTAATAGCGAATTCTACGGCCAAAAAAAAAATAATCAAGCCTTTTTGATACCCTATTGTAGCAGCTATAAATGGCAGTTTCTCCACCACAAGTCTTTTTGAAAGTAAATAAGGCACTGAAGCGCAGGAGTTATTACAAACCTCAAGCAAGAATGTGCTTTTTTCCCCCTCCTTTCCCATCATCAAAAGCAATTTAGCAGATGTACAGCACCATCACCTTGGCACCAAGTGTGGCCTCAGGAACGTTAACACGAGCACAAGGTCGATCAGACACCGATCCTCTGTTTATAGCTTTACATACACGTCATGAAGAGAGCTTTATGTAAGGCAGTACTTGATGGGATGAGAGCAGTTATTACGATCATGTGTGAATGTACAGCAATCAGTAGCACGTCTGTTTATACTTCGAGTGCTTTCCCTTTAACGAGGCGTGTTGTGTAACATAGACATGAACAATAAGAGCACATTTGCACAGGGAAGTCGCACAGATCTGCTGGTGTAGGAGGGATAAAGTGGAGCGAGGTCTGTCGTAACAACAGCTGATACAGATCACTGTGCTAAATAGCATCAGGTAGGAAACCTGCAAATGTGGAAAAGCTCAGTTAGGATGTGTTGATTTGAACCGAAATAATTAGTAGTAGTAGTTTTTTAAATATTTTTTTTTTATGAAAGTCAAGGTTAGGGTTCTTCAGCTCTTGTCATGGATCCAGGACAGTTTGTAATTCACCAACACCTAGACGCCTGGTCTAGATGATGATCAGCTAGCATGATTAACAGGACCAGCATGAGCAAAAGGGGGAAATCTATAACCTGTTAAAGGTCCCATATAGTCTCATAAAGTGTGTCTGCTCCCGCTGAAATACCCCTCACGGACGTCATACTCCCTCCGTTTCAGCGTCTATGTAAATGATCTACTGCTTAACCTGCACGCGCCACCAGAGAACAGCAGAGCTGAGCAACACGCTAAGGCAGGGTTTCCCTTATATGAGGTCATATTACAGGTCAAATCTGATTTAGCTTGTTTTAAACCCAGCCAAAACAAAAATGAGGAAAAAATAAAAGTACAAAAAAACAGCAAAAAGTATGTTCTGTGGTTTGCAGACACTCATCTGCATGATTGAAAAGTGAAGATATATTCTTCATAATAGATGCCCTGGTGCAACATGAGAAATGTATATAAACTTAGACTATGATCATAATGATCGGATTGGTATGATTATAATCCATTGCCATCGCTTCACACATTCTTTTACATTTAGGCTCCTTTGTTTAGTTTAGTTCATGTAGAACTAACATGATTATTATTTCCTTATTATGAATAATTACAGTCAAGTATCGATATTCTAATTAGATTGTTCAGAAAAAGCTGATAATTATATAACATTATACTGTATATTACAGGATGACGGTTCTATTTGGACAAATGAGATAAATGAGAATATTCTATACTATAGCAGTAATTTAGCTGTTTTTTTCCCCTTAAGGTGGGCATGGCTATACGTTCAATCAACATGATAGTTTACCATACATAGAGTTAGCAGAAGAAAGAGAATCTAAAAAGTAGGAAAGAAAGAAAGTAGACTATGAAAACCAATCCTTCAAAAATTTATGGATGGATCCAAGTGTATGTTTATTCTTCCTGTGGAAGATTTAAAAAATGTAAAAAAAATAAAATAAAAATTAAATTTCTCATATTTTCCAAAAAACGGTGGCGGTGATAAAAAGCAGTGCAGAGCTTTTTGTGGTGCCACTATGAGATAAAACGCAGGTTGTTAGACCAAACATATCCGCAGCAGTCCGGGGTGAGGGCGTGTAAAACACCCAAACTGAGAGCCCAGTGTGACAGAGCAACCAGAGTTCTTCATTTTATGTTTAATTACAATGACTTTTAAACATTAAATTTGGTCTCCAGCTCACTGACCGGACTTTCTTAAATGGTTTCTTAAAACAAATGTAAGGTATATTTGTTTACAGGAACTAGCTTGTCTTTTAGATGATCTACAGCATAAAACTGCTTAACTATACACTAAAACAAAAGTGTTAAGTTTATTAGTCAATTAAACACAATAATCATTGGAAAGTTCCAGTAGTTTAAGGGGAACAAAATGCTGTTATTAAAGAACATCTGTATTATTATATATATATATATATATATATATATATATATATATATATATATATACACACACACACACACACACACACACACAGGCATTTTTGAAGCTCCACTACAACTTACCCCGCTCTCCTCTACTGTACATGTATATGTGCATTTTTGTACCCGATACTGTACAATCAGTGGTCTTCACTGTCCAGTTATCTCATAAAACAACACAAACAGGTCTGTCTGCATGTACAGTAGGAACACTGCAAATGTATTACACTAAATATTCAGGAGAAAGCTGGAAAGTAAATCACTCTAAATAAACAACACTGCCCCCTGGTGTACAGATGAAGAATTAGGTTAAGTTCCTACTGGGTTGTAAATAATAATAATAATAATACAAAATAAATAAATAAATAAATAAGAGAACATTTGTTTTTGGTGAAACACAATTCAGAGGCTTACATGAAAACAGTAGAGCTGTGTATAAACATTTTTATTCTGTTTTTAATTGTAGATGCAGGTTTAATAAACATACTGTGATGACAGAAGATAGATATTTACAAAAGAAGTAGCAGGAAATGCAGATTTGTATTTTTTTTTAAATATATTTATATATTGCTAAAACCGGTGAATGAAGCGCGAAGGCTGCGAAACCCTGATGCCTCTGTGATGCGTCTCAAACCAGAATTAGAGCGGATTTTCTTCTTAAAGGGTCGAGAGACACCCGTGTGTTTTGGTGATGGCTAGGTTTAGTTAAAATTCGAGGTTAAGATTAGCTAGGTCAGGTTAGCACACTGAGCCGCCGCTTTATCAGACACACACCAGCTGTTGAGGTTATGCAGGAGGTGTAACAGACAATGAGTGTAGCACAGGGGGGATAAAATCATTTAAGGTAACAACAAGGTTTGGGTTGGTAATGTAAAGCTTAACATTAAGTTGCTTTTCTTTTATATCTCAGATCCAAGATGGCTTCAAAACTAACAACAAAAAGTGGAACAGAATCAAACCCAACACCAATTGATTATTCTCTTAGGGCTGAAACATTATGAGCTTTTCTACCTTCTTGTCTTGTCCGAGGCGGTCACTTGCCTCTAATGTACACTTCTACACACAAACACACATCTTCGACTACGGATCAAGACTTGTGGAACCCTGTATAAAATTTCCCTTAATCATATAAATATATAAACTTTTTGGGAACATCATAAAAATTTGAAATCATAGCTGTTTATTGCTCTTTTCCCCCCTAGTGGTGTAACTGAGACTAGCATCTATTCAAGACTACAATTGTAGTAGCAGAAATTGAGAACAAAACAAAATTGACATTAAAATTAAGTAAATAAAACATCTGCACATCTACGACATAACCAACACTGCAGGAGTGTGTAATAAAGCAACAGCTGTACGATTTATGCATTACAGAAGATTACAGAATCACTCAATGGTTTATTTATAAAAGGAAAAAAAAGGGCTTGCTTCGTATCACGCTTTGGTGAAGAGAGGTTCACAAGGAGATTTTAAAATCACCGGTAAATCAAGCTCCTGAACAGTTTCTCCATCTAGAAAACACCCCTGATTCAGCACATGGATGGTTTTAGGAATCAAAACAGCTTCATTTCATCCAGCAAGGTGAAAACTCGAGGTAACTTCGTGGAGGCCTGCCTGACTCTGATTGTCTACTGAAGCAGCGTAAACCAAAGGGAAAAACAAAAAGTAACACACAAGTTAGAAAAGACCAGGTTTGTTCAACTCATAGGTTTAGGAGATCCTCTTAAATCCCGTTCATCAGGTTTATCGATGCTGGTTGTTAATCGGTTGAAACGTACACAATTTTCCTTTAGATGTTAATGATCAATTAAAACATCTGATGGTTTATGTACCAAGCTTTTAAAAACCCTGAGTCGGTTTCTCTTGACGGAGATCAAAGTGGTCTACAGGGATTTACACCAGTGCTGATCAGTTTTAGATCAGGTAGAACATACTGTATATCACATTTGGACAACTTCGCATACAATATTTTTTTCAGAGGAGGAAAAAAAAAAAAAAAAGTCTATTAATTGAGAGGATGCAGCTGAGAGCTGTGACTGAGGTTGTACCCACAAGGCATTTCAGCCAAAAGAAGAAAATATTTTCTGTGATTAGAAATAAAGATAATTCTGATCCTGAGCTAGTAATGGATCAAATCAGGGGAAAAAAAAAATATATATATATTATATATATGATTCATCGTGTTCCAAATGTAAGAGTGGAACTTACCCACGTCTAAAAGAAACCTGACGGTATATTCCATTACGTTCGATCTTTATTACAATAAACACTTCCCCTCTACATGTAATTTTTTTATGTGAAAGCTGTGGTTTTGTGCAAGTTGTTACTTCAGCTATGTATTTTTGCCCTTTTAATCACTTCATTAAAAATGTTATATGTAAAAGGTAAAGTTTTTATATTTAAAAATAAATAAAAAAAATCACAACTGTATCAGTCCAGTACTGTGCAAAAATTACACTAGAGCAAGGATGTCTTTGGGGCGGCATTAAAATACTATAAAAAGCAGTAAACTGTAATTAGTGAAACAAAGAAAAAAAAATAACTCATAAAACCAAAAATGTATGTTTGCTTAAAATCGTCTCGGGTACAACTTTAAGGTTTTATAAGGAAATTAGCTGCTTAGTTTTAACGAACATTCTACAGAACCAGACACAGTCCAAATGAGGACTGCTTTCCCCCCCCATGAGGCTAAACCTAGAAAGTCCTAAAAGTTTTTTTTTTCTTTTCCATATGCTGTTTTCTTTTCTGGTCTGCAAGATTAAAACGTTTTGTTGACATACAAATGCTTGTCAGTCGGGATTTTTTTTTTTTTTACCTTACAATGAAGCATGCATGTATAACAAAGTATTTAAAACTAAAATACCATATCTATCTATCCATCCATCTATAAATAAATAATTAAATAAAACTTTTGCACAGCACTGTACATTAAGTATCTGCATTAATACTGGAGATTATTACTTCATACATCAAACATGTCTTGGCTGATCATCTACATCTGTGGTTAAGGGAAAATTGTGTACACGTCATTTGTGGAATTTGCTTCTTTAGGATTTACACACACACACAAAGAAAAAAGCAAACACGCACATAATCTCAGTTTAAAAGCATAAAGCAACTTCATTAGGTTAATAACCCTGAGGGCTAAAACTGACATTTCTTCTGCATTAAAAGAAGCAAACAAAAAAACAAACAAACTGAGGAGCAGACCAACTCGTGCAACATTCAGTGCAACAACGTTAACTTCCTGATGGAGCCAGTCATCCCTTTAAGGCTTTACAACACTGCTCCATGTCCGTAGTGGGTTGATGGGATCCGTATTACAGTTACTTTATAACGGCATGCCGATGAGACGACACGCTTAAACTATTGAGGGGGAAAAATGTAAATAAAATAAATGAAAAAAAGTCACAGTTCACAGTAGTATCATTTTTTTCCCCTTTTAAATATTTTCTTAAATATATACACAAAGCAAGACACGTTATCTGTTACTCTGAGGAATCCGTGAACGTCAGATCGATCTGCTCACTTCACACATCTCTGGCGGATATTTTAACCAGGAATCCGACAGGCTAAATCAAAGGTCATTTTTATTATTATTATTTCTTTTAATCATTACACCATCATGAAGAGTGGCAAGAGCAGGCTTCTTTTTCACTAACAATTGTCCTCCACCAAACACCTCCTGTCTGAATATACTTGCTGAAAAGCCTTTTCTGTCATGTACACCGGCTGAAAAGCCTCTATAATATAGTCATTTAAATATCTGGTAAATAGGCAACCGTGAAAAACATACGATGCAGGAAGGGCACACACCTGTTCACGAGCAGACACCCGGGCTCTCCTAAACCAAACACTGGAAATTAACTCAATTAAAATAGATTAATGAGAAAGTGAGTAGGTGTGAGAGACAGAGAGAGAGAGAGAGAGAGAGAGAGAGAGAGAGAGAGAGAGAGAGGAGGGGGGAAAAAAAAAAAAAAAAAAAAAAAAACACGCATACTTATAAAAGCCTGTGAGTCATAAATGAGTGTATCATATATGAGCGGATGATCCGTGGAGCTCGGTCCTCGTAACACATTTAACTTGACCCAAAATCTACAGGTGCGTGTCGTCATGACCATCGGCCCACGCCAACTAAAAAAAGGGGGTTAGGGGGGCGCGGCGGCGCCACGGTTCGATCCGCCGCAGAAGGCCGTGAATGTGGATCATTCCGACTCAGCCACTCCGAGGAGCCTCCGACACGCTGCGGAGCCTCCGCTGTGTTGATCCGCGCCGCTCCAAGATGTCAGAAATAAATCTGTTTAGCGTCCGAGGGATTCTGCTCCATCGGACAGTACGGACACTTCAACCTACGGAGAGGAAAGGCGAGAACCAGCGTCAGATCACGACCAGAAGAAATAATATGTTATGTTAAATATGATGGGGATTTACCTGAATAGAATGCATGGCCAAAAAATAAATAAATAAATAAATAAAATAAACAGTGCACGCACCGTCACCTTTAGCCTGGATGCAACTGATGCAACCTCGTACAGTGGACACTATGCATGATCACGTAATGCGTTTCCCCTTCTCACCCTGACGCACACATCAGAACGTTATGATGTTTTTTTTTTATATTGCTCCAAAGTTCGATCTTTATGCTCCCAAGCAAACTGAAGACTTTTTTCTAACACGTCTCACTAACAAGTGGCTTCCTTAGGGTCACACAACTGTTGAATCTGTTTATCACATGCCTGTATGTGTGTATGTAAACGCCTTTATTTTCCCTATTAAACGTAGCTATGGCACATGTTATCCCAGACTTAAGAACAAATCAGACTTACGAACAGAACTCGTTTGCAAGTCTGACAAAGTGAGCCTTTGACACAAACATACAATGTGAAGCACACAAATACACTTGGTTAAATCTAAACAATGCATCTGTCCCCTTTTCCTACAATGCCAACATGTGGCTAAAAATAACAACTGAATGCAAGGCATTTTAAACATGTACTTAATCTTACACGTGTAAAAGGTAACAGTGTTGTCTCTGCGCGCTTGAACGGACACCATTTAGTTTTTATTGGCTTTAGACATTTTATACATTCACTTACAAACTGAAAATATTGTATAAAATTGTAAGTATTGGTATTTGATGCACTGTGAAGTCTATTTTTCTTTTACAATACATGTGAGCTACTTCTGTTGTTTGTTCGTAACTCAGACTAATTCCTAACAGTTCCAGTAATTTCTAATTTCTTCATTTGATGTATAATTAAACAATTCTGAAATGGCAACTTTTTTTTGGGCCAGACCGTGTACTCTTTCAATTAAAGCAGAGCACATAAAGCTCATATTCATTCTTTAATTCCAACTCCAATGGTAGACGCATGTATGATGATGTACAACAACTAGCATTTCAGACTTTTAGTATTTAAGTCTAATATGCCTTAAATATATATAATATATATTTATATATAAAGAGCACCTACTTCCCAGCATTGGTGAGTTTGTTTAGGGCGTCTCTGGAGATGACGTGACCGCAGATAAGCTTCATGGGTGGGTTACTCTCGGAGGTCTGCTGCCTCAGGATGGGACATGCGAACACTGAGTGATACCAGCACTTTTTCCCCAGGTCTATCTCGATCTGCACAAACACACACGGGAGAAAAATTAACCTTGTCCAAAATTTACTGGAATTCACATTCGGATGGTATTATTTGTCCAAGGCCAAATAATATTATTAATACAACACATCAAGAAATAAAAAAAAATAAAAATTAAAAAAAAACATTCATCAGGTTCATTCATCTCCTGTGGAACGGCACTGACTCAGATTTTATTTAGATACATTTAAGACTTGAAAGCCGTCCAAAGTGGTGAAAACCAAAAAGCAGGGGAAAAAATACATTTAGATATGTGATTTGTAAAACAGAGGTGTGTCAGGAAAGGTGGATCTAACGGTTCATTTAGAGACGAATTCCAGAATGATATTTAAATTTCCAACCATCACTCCGCACATTGTTCTGCTCATGACTGGACATTGATTTTCCATATTTCAATTCTACTTTATATCTCGTACATAGTGCAAATCTGATTCTACAGCTAAAGGTTTTCTATATTTCATACGTTTGTATAATTTTTACTGTTGCTGTTCTTTCGGCTGCTCCCATCGAGGGGTCGCCACAGCGAACCACCATTTGATCCGGACAACAACTTGGCACAGGTTTTACACCGGATGCCCTTCCTGACGCAAGGGCTTGGGACCAGCATTGTATCCAGTGGTGGGTTTAGATATTGGCTGGGAAACAAACCCTTTCACATGACAGGCGAGAAACCCACCACCAGAGGTGGGTAGTAACGAGTTACATTTACTAATTTACATTTACAAAAACTAAATAAAATTGACTTCCATGAGCAGTTTTACCACACCATACTTTTTACTTGAGTAGATTTGTGAAGAAGCGCTACTCTGACTCCGCTACATTCGGCTACACTCGACTCGTTATTTTTCTAAACATTTATTCGATATTGTTTGTTTTTGCCAGAGAAATGCAGACGGTGGATCTACCGCGTAGCTGCGTTTCACCAATCAGACGCAGCAACAGTAACCACATGTCATGACCATGAAGCGGACATGTCGCGGTTAGTTTAGATGTTTTATTTAATGTTGCAATCTTAACATGTATAATTAGCAAATAAACTAGAGGCTAAAAATATACAAGTTTCTTACATTTGTTCTGCTGGACACAGTTTACTTATTTATTAAAGTGAGACCTCTTGTATGCTCTAATGTTATTCAAATCTGCTGAGTCATTTGGAGGAGAACTGAATACTGAAGTATATCACAGGAATAGTTTGCACAGTTGAAACAAATACCCACTGTAGGTAACATATGCATTTCATAATCTTTATACTGTGAAAAAAGTGAGATTAGGAAATTTGTGTTTCTTGTTCCTTAATTCAATTTGAAATTTTGTAAATATATTTAATTTTATTCATTTATTTTATTACATTTATTTTATTTGGAAATGTCACAATTTGTACATTATTTCATCACTTTCTTTGACTGCTTACATTATTTAAAAAAATAATTTAATTGGGCATTATGATGAAACAGTTACTCAGTACTTGAGTATCTTTTCACCAAATACTTTTTTTTTTTTAACTCTTATTTGAGTAATATTATTTATAAAGTACAGCTACTCTTACTTGAGTACATGTTTTGGCTACTCTACCCACCACTCAGTTTTAATTTTTATTATTATTCACATCATGTATTCGTTATTTGAATATCTTTTTTATAGTTCTTTTATTTGAATACTCAAACCAAATAATCAAATTTTGCAAGCATTTGACCTTTTTTTTATTTGAGTAATTAGTAGCCACAAAATGTCAAAAGCAGTAATTACAATTATTCATTGTAATAGTTTGGTTTAATCAAACAGGTTTGGTTTAATCAAACAGGTTTGGTTTAATCAAACAGGTTTGATTGACTGTTTTTGTATTTAATACGCTTTGGACAAAACGGTCACCTCTGCTTCTTTCCATCAATCAATTAAATCATTCATTAGTATTTAGGCAATATACTTTTTTGCAGTATTTGCTTTGAGGATGCTGGTGGAGAAGTACAGAGAAGGTAATAAAGAGTTGCACTGTGTCTTTGTAGATTTAGAGAAAGCGTACGACAGGGTGCCGAGAGAGAAGCTGGGGTGGTGTATGAAGAAGTCTGGAGTGGCAGAGAAGTATGTTAGAGTGGTGGAGGACATGTATGAGAGCGCTAAGACAGTGGTAAGATGTGCTGTAGGAGTGACAGAAGAGTTCAAGATGGAGGTGGGTCTGCATCAAGGATCGGCTCTAAGCCCCTTTTTGTTTGCTCTGGTGATGGACAAGATGACAGATGAGGTAAGAAAGGAGTCTCCATGGACTATGTTGTTTGCAGATGACATTGACAATGACGAGAGCAGGGAACAGGTGGAGGAAAATTTGGAGAGGTGGAGTGAGATCCTGAGGGAGAACAATGGACGCGACGCGAAGCGGAGGCCTCGAGGGAAACGAGCTGGCGTGAGGAACCGGCTCAGAGCCCGTGCACACCGCACACCTCTGCCTAGCATCCTGCTCGCCAACGTCCAGTCACTGGAGAACAAACTTGATGACCTCAGGGCCAGGATAAAGTTCCAGAGAGACATTCGGGACTGCAACCTTCTCTGCTTCACCGAGACATGGCTGAACCCAGCGGTGCCAGACCACGCCATACAACCAGCCGAGTTCTTCTCGGTTCACCGCATGGACAGGACGCGGGACTCGGGAAAGTCAAGGGGAGGCGGCGTGTGCTTAATGGTGAACAACAGCTGGTGCAACAGCGCGAGCGTTGTTCCTCTTACACACTCCTGCACACCAAATCTGGAACTACTGTTCATCATGTGTCGTCCGTTTTATCTTCCACGGGAGTTCACATCGGTCATAATCAGTGCCGTTTACATTCCACCACAAGCAGACACTGAAACTGCCTTATGCGAGCTGCATGAGGCGCTCACACAGCACCAGACACAACACCGGGACGCTGCGCTCATTGTGGCGGGGGATTTTAATAGTGCCAACCTCAAACGCGCAGCGCCGAACTTTTATCAGCACATCACCTGCCCCACCAGGGGCGAAAAGACACTGGACCACTGTTATACCACGGTCAAAGACGGTTACAAGGCACAATCTCGTCCAGCGTTTGGTAAATCCGACAACGCCGCCATCTTCCTCATGCCAAAATATAAACAAAGGCTGAAACAGGAAGTTCTGGTTCAGAGGGAGGTCGCGCGCTGGACGGACCAATTGGTGGCCGCGTTACAGGACGCACTCGATGACGCAGACTGGGTTGTTCAGAAACAGCTCCGATGATGACGTCAGCGTGTTTACGGAAGCGGTTGTGGGATTTATTGGGAAGCTAGTAGATGATACGGTGGAGAAAAAGACTATCAGAACGTTTCCCAACCAGAAGCCGTGGGTGGATAAAACTATCCGCGACGCTCTGAGATCTCGCACAGCTGCCTACAACACGGGACTTGCGTCGGGGGACATGGAACCGTACAAGGCTGCGTCATATAACGTGCGGAAAGCGGTGAAAGAGGCGAAACAGCGCTACGGGAGAAAACTAGAGTCACAGCTTCAACAGAGTGCCTCTAGGAGCCTGTGGCAGGGACTGAGAACAATAACGGATTATAAAGCACCAACATCCGGTATGACGAACGCAGACGCGACTCTGGCAGACGAGCTCAACACCTTCTATGCTCGCTTCGAGGCTGCAGCTAAAGACGCTAGCGAAGAAACCACATCCTGCTTCCCTCAATGACTATCACCCTGTAGCCCTCACCTCAGTACAGTGATCCCTCGCCACTTCGCGGTTCACTTATCGCGGATTCGCTATTTCGCGGATTTTCATAATGCATTTTTTTTTTTTTTTTGGTGCATTGTGTTCTGCATTCTGATTCGCTAAAAACTCACTCCCGCTTCTTGTATCAAAACATGCTACGAATTGTGCTATCATTTTGTCGTCTCGTGCAGTTATGTGTACGTACATAAAACAGCTTGGCAAATTTACATTAAGTTGGCCAAATTATCTTGTAATTTCGAACATCTCCTAAACCCATAATGTCGACGAAACGGCCTGGACCGACAAAAGCACCTGCACCGCGGGCTTCAGAAGAAGAGAACACTGCAGAGCGCAGTCAGGATGCAGCGGCCCAGTCTGAAGAGCAGTGAAACGGCCTACACGTGAGTCACTGTATTTGTATACATGTAATAGTTGCTAATTGTAAAAAAAAAATAAAGTTTTCTATTTCGCGGATTTCACTTATCGCGGGTCATTTTCGGAACGTAACCCCCGCGATAAACGAGGGATTACTGTAGTGATGAAGTGCTTTGAACGCCTTATCAGAGACTTCATCATTTCTTCACTACCCGACACACTGGACCCAGTACAGTTTGCATACCGTCAGAACCGCTCAACAGACGATGCAATCTCTCATCTCCTCCACACATCACTCACTCACCTGGACACTAGGAAAGGGAATTATGTTAAAATGCTCTTCATCGACTACAGCTCTGCTTTTAATACCATAATTCCCTCCACACTCACCACCAAGCTGGAGCACCTGGGACTCAGCTCATCTATATGTCAGTGGATCTCCAATTTTCTGACTGGCAGACCACAGGCAGTAAGGATGGGCGGACATGTCTCAGCTACACTCACTCTCAGCACTGGAGCCCCCCAGGGGTGTGTTCTGAGCCCCCTGCTGTACTCTTTGTACACCCACGACTGCGTGGCCACTACCAACTCCACCTCCATCATCAAGTTTGCTGACGACACCGGACTGATCGCCAACAATGATGAGTCGGACTACCTAGAGGAGATTGGAAATCTGGAGAACTGGTGCCAGAGGAACAATCTCCTCCTGAATAGCGTTGGGTATCGATTGGGTTTTTTTCGATACCGGTGCCAAAACGGTGCCTGAACCGATACTTTTAAGCCAAAAAATTATAGTGGATGACTCAAGAATTTATTTTTATTGAACAAAAAATTTTATGCTTAAAATTTAACAATATATTAAAAGTTTAAAGTATATATGAATATGTAAGCTTCAAATTTTAGCAATTCTTTTGCAGAAATTTCACCATATTTGCCTTTTCTGTCAAAATACGACTCCTTTCCTGACTTATTGCCCTGCACAGGACATGTATAGCCTTCTTTACAATGGTAAATGTTGTAGTACTACTAGTACAGGCTGGAAAGCCATAATTATAAACAGAATCCATGTTACATTAGTTTTTTACAAATAGTTCGACTATTTGTTAGCATGAATGCAAGATTTGCATTTTGCTATTAACATTACATTATCCTACTACTAACCTGCGGAAAGTCTGCTGACTTCATCATAATCGGTGACTCCTTTTTGCTACAGTTGGTATGACTGGGACTGGGGTCGTCCACACCGATAGCGCCAGCTGTTGTCCACAAGCTGTTAAACACGGTGCCTCCCTCTGCTTTTAACTTTATTCTGTCTGCCCTCGAATGTTTCATTAGGTTTGACGTGTTTCCGCCTTTACACGCAACTGCTGTAAAACATTCGCTGCACGTCGCGGGGCCGGAATCCTTTCTTGTGAAATACAGCCACACTTTCGACCGTTTAGTTTTAGGCATTTTAACGAGAGTTGTTTAATTTAGCATGCTAAGCTATAGACCGCCTGCTGCCGTCAGAGCGAGTGTAACGTTAGTTACTGCATTCACGCGCATGTCGGATGGTCTCTCATTTCCGGATGATTTGTGCTTTTAATTTTTTTATTTAATCTAATAAACTATTAATCTACGAAAATATATGACTCTAGAGAACAAATATTTCAATCGACAGTTCAGGCATTTAAGTGGCACCGAAATGAGGCACCGAAATTCGCGTTCTGTTTCGGTCCGGTACATACCGGTTCTATAGGTACCGGTGCCGTATTGGCACCGGGTTTCGGTACACAACCCTACTCTTGAACATCAGTAAGACAAAGGAGCTGATAGTGGACTTTAGTACAAAGCAGGAGAGGAACTACCAGACCCCCGTCATCAACAGGAGCCCAGTGGAGAGAGTGGACAGCTTCAGATACCTCGGTGTTCACATCACGCAGGACCTGTCATGGTCCTGTCACATCAACACCGTGGTGAAAAAAGCCCGGCAGCGTCTCTACCACCTCAGACGCTTGAGAGACTTTAGACTGCCCTCCAAGGTGCTCAGGAACTTCTACTCCTGCACCATAGAGAGCATCCTGACGGGAAACATCACGACCTGGTTTGGGAACAGCACCATACAGGACAGACGAGCTCTACAGAGGGTGGTGCGATCAGCCGAGCGCATCATCCGCACTGAGCTCCCTGACCTGCACTCGATCTACAGCAAGCGGTGCTGGACTAAGGCCAGGAAGATCATGAAGGACCTCAGTCACCCCAGTAATGGACTGTTCACTCTGTTGCGGTCTGGGAAGCGATTCCGCTCCCTAAAGGCCAACACAGAGAGGTTGAGGAGGAGCTTCTTCCCGCAGGCGATAAGGTCTCTCAATCACACCTCCACACAGGACTAATAACATCTTTTTAAGCTCACAACACTGACTGGACAATCATGGACACATTCATACACACTTGCACTAAATATTTATACATCTGGACAATTGCACATGTCACTTTCATTAGTCACTTTCATGCATATTTGCACAACCACTGACACTTTAAATTCTATATACATATATACTCTATCTACCCTATATTTTGCAATATTTTATTATGCCCTTATTGTACAGTTAATTTTACTAGTTAAATTTATTTCTTTAGTATTTCCTTTCTATTGACTATTTTACGTACAAGCTTTTATTTTCTTTTTAAGGTCACTGGCGGTCGTGTAAGCATTTCACTGCATATTATACTGTGTATGACTGTGTATGTGACAAATAAAATTTGAATTTTGATTTAAATTTGTATGCTCTCAAAAGCAGAGGAATGAAGGTTAGCCGCAGCAAGACGGAATAACATGTGTGTGAATGAGAGGAACCCAAGAGGAACGGTGAGGATACAGGGAGCAGAGGTAAAGAAGGTGCAGGACTTTAAGTACTTAGGGTCAACGGTTCAGGGCAACGAAGAGTGTTCAAAGGAGGTGGAGAGGCGAGTACAGACAGGTTGGAATGGGTGGAGAAAAGTGTCAGGTGTGTTGTGTGATACAGTATCGGCGAGAATGAAAGGAAAGGTGTACAGGACAGTTGTGAGACCAGTGATGCTCTACGGCTTAGAGACAGTGGCACTGAAAAAAAAGACAGGAGGCAGAGTTGGAGGTAGCAGAGCTGAAGATGTTGAGGTTCTCTTTGGGAGTGACTAGGATGGATAGGATCAAGAATGAGTTCATCAGAAGGACAACCCATGTTAGATGTTTTGGAGATAAAGTCTGAGAGGCCAGATTGAGGTGGTTTGGACATGTTCAGAGGAGAGATTGTGAATATATCGGTAGAAGGATGCTGAGGTTGGAACTGCCAGGCAGGAGGTCTAGAGGAAGACCAAAGAGGAGATTTATGGATGCAGTGAGAGAGGACATGAAGTTAGTTGGTGTGAGAGAAGAGGATGCAGAGGATAGGGTTAGATGGAGGCAGATGATTCGCTGTGGCGACCCCTGAAAGGGAACAGCCGAAAGACAAAGAAGATTAAATTAAAACTATCATGATGTATTACAACCAAAAACATGAGAAATTCTATAATTTCTATAAACTCTATCTGAAAATCTGACTCCTTAGCAGTGGTCGCTGTTAGATCCTGATGGGGGAAACACAGAGAATTTAATTAAATAACAAGCACCATTTCGACAGTTTTGCTGAGGTGCAGCTTGACCTGAGATAAGGACCGAGCAGAGAGCTTCATGAGGGTTTAAACCAAAAATAAAACCAAAGTACACAAAGCAAGAGAGAGAGAGAGATACTCACAGGCAGCTCATCCTTGTGTGTCCAGACACCGCTACACTGCCTCTGCTCGATGACTTGCTTAATGTTCATCAACACAGGCAGGGCCATGCACCCCGATGCAAAACTGAGGGAGAAACACACACATTATTTATAATAAAAGTTAGTTAAGCTAATCTCAAGCGCATGACTGAACTGGACGGGCGCGTCTGACCTGACGCTGAGCGGAGACTCTACGGACAGGCCGAGCAGGGCGCAGGCGTCCCGGGTGAAGATGTTGCAGATCTCTGCCCACTGGTTGGTCTCAAGGAGGTTGCGGTACGGAGAGTTCCCAATGCCGTTGCGCAGGTAAACCAGGCTGCCCATTAACACCTGGATATCTTCACGCGGACAAGAGATACAAGTCACACTCACAAACGGATTCATCACAACTAAAGCTCAAGGTTAGGTCTAATACTCTAGCAGCACCAATGTTATTTTATCTTCAATGCTTTACTAATATCTGGATCAGCCGTTACAAACAAAAGTAAAACGCCTCTCCTTCTCTGTAAAATAAAATAAACTCACATTTTATCATGCATGCAGTCTAATGTGATGGAACAACCGAATTCTCAAATCTGATTGGTCAGAAGGCGTGCCTTATTTCTGTACATCAGTATGGCTTCCAAAGTAGTTTTGGCTGTAACAAGTGAGCCTATAAATAAATAAAAATACCTGCACTCTGGTTGTACAATTTATTTTAAATAACTTAAAATGAAAACCGCAAAAAAAAATTCCAACATTCTTTGTCCATCTGTCAACAAGACTTCGTGTTCCCTCATTAACAGAATGCGTTAGGATGCACTACAAGTCACAAATGCGCCACCATCTTCATCCTTTCATCAGAAGTGAATCTTTAAATGTAAAGTGTACCACGTAATCCACCTGACTAAATCTGTCCCCCTTTACTCACACTACCATCAAGTGGCCGCAAACCGTAACCGTGCCTTCGGGAAATTAATCTCGCATGTCAAATGTAACGGTGTTGGCTCTGCATCTTTAAATCGCCAGGGGAAACCTGGACGCCATTTTTGTCTCTGAGCTGTTTTCCACTGTATTGGACTGTGTATAAGAGACTGCTTAACGCAGTGTCGACAGAAGTGTACAAACGTGCATCGTCACGCGAGATCATGACGCCCTCCGAGTCCTCGGTTTTTAATCCGAAGTTTAGGCTTCTGCTCTTCAATAAGCGTCTCACTTGTAACTGATGATTGTTGAACCTTTTTCCTGATAATGTTCCAATACTTCTGGCTCTTGAGATGAGAATCACAGAAAACTTGGAACAGTTGATGAACTTTCCAGCTGATGGTTTTGACTTTTGAATGTTTCCCTGATTGAGGACGTTTCCGTCTGCTGTTTACTCTCAGAACCATAAGTGTTAAATCCGTGTCTTGTCACCGCTAACAATTCTCTTTAAGAAAACTTTCACCTTTCTTAGAGTAGAGTAACGCTACACATTTTGTTTGCAGAGATCCAAACGCTTCAGTTTATGCTTTTCTGAGAGTTGTTTCAGCAATAGGTACACCGACAGAGCACAAAAAAAATTTAAATAAAAAAAATAAACATATTTTTGACTCACCCTAGTATTAAGCAACTTCTATACCAACAATTGAAGCCTAACAACAAATAGAGTTTTGGAAACAATACTGCATGCATAATGCATGTAGTGATTTTTTATTATTACGATACTACGTGGATGGTGTGTGTGACATTTATGGACGGAGTCTCCGTCTCGGACCTCTCTGATGCTGCGCGGCGAATGGCTGGAAGTGCCGGGCGTAGTGTAGCGCCTCCAGCTGGTTCTCCACGCCTCCGTTCAGCAGACTGATGAAGTAGAGGCGGTGCAGCTTGAACTCCAGACTGCTGTTCAGATCCAGGAGCCTCTGTCGGTTTGTGACGGCCCATCTGGATAAGGCAAAAACACACACAATAACTAAAAAACACAACATCGAAGCTGAACCTGGACGTAACCCAAGAGTCTGACTTTGCACTTTTCAATAGCAAATGATGATCTACGCACTCCAGCGCCGGTCGGAGGTCCTGCATCCGTAAAGCCTCGAGAATGCGGTTCAGCTCCAGAAACGGCTGCTTCATGCTCATGTCGATGACCACGCCCGACTCCTGCCCGACCATAGAGAGGGTAGAATAAAGCACTTTTAATAATCAACGCAACAGATGAGGAGATCTGTATAAAAACCATCGTGTACAGCCGGACCTGACAGAGGTCCTCGGCGACGCTCAGCATGCCCTGTCGATACAGGTGCTCCACGATGGTCTCGCTCAGGTTCCTCTGCTTCTCCGAGGAGTCCCACACCGTCTCGGCTACCACGGCGCTCACCTCCGCGTCAAAGTTCTGCACAGACGCAGACACACATACCAAAAAATAAATAAATAAAAAAGCCTCGTTACACACAAGTACCGGAGAGTCGGAGACGAAGTACTGCACTCGCTTGTCCTGCGTTAGAACATAACACAACTAAGACTAATTAAACATTAGCGCTCTGACCAGGCCTCACTGTTCACGGCAGCTCAAAACAATCTGCACTCGTACTACTGGTATCAAAACCAGTTAAAAAAAAATTCGGTTTAATTTCAGATCCCTTGAGACATGAGAGAAAAGTTACTCTTATTACATCATCATCAACAGTTGAAATATTCTTTTCAATATGCAGACGACCCAGAAAAAAAAAAAAAATCATAAATAAATAAGAGAGAGACAAATAAAACAGACAGAAGAAAAAATTATAATTAGGAAAAGGGGGGGGAAATAAATAAATAAATAAATAAATAAAAAAGATAAATAGCTTACAGACAAAATTACAAAACAGAATTCTCAAAAAAAAAAAAAGACAAAGAAAGACAGGAAGAAAAACTGCAGAGAAATAAAAGATGAAAAATAAACTATATGCGAGTATGAAATTAAAACAATCATATTAACTGTATAGCATGTTTAAAGAAATTCACAGAATGATAGAAAAAGAAAGAAAATAGCAAAACAAAAATTAAAAGACAAAAAAAAAAAAAAAAAAAAACAGGAAACAAAAATAAATTCTAAACTAAACTTATGAAGGAAGAAAGAAATAATGAAGAAAGAAAGAAAGACCTCTATAATCTAAAATGCAAACAAAAAACAAAAACCCCCAACAGACGAAGCGATGTCGGAGTGACCCACTCTGTCGATGGCTTTGCCCACTTTGGACACGCTGCCGTGGATGTCCTTGTGGCGAGACGCGAGCATCTGCACCGTCTCCTTGATCTCCTTACAGCACTGCACCATGGTCTGAGAAAGCACGGATAAATCTGTGTCCTGTACACCTGAGAGGAGGAAAAAAGGGAAGAAAAACAGAGTCTTAAATCACATGATCATTAGATTAAAACACTGAGCACCTTCTCAATACTACAAGAGTGTTCACTACATCAGCGTCAGAGAGAGAAAAGATCTTTTTTAATAAACATCTGGGTCCGTATTCACGAAGCTTCTTAAGCCTAAAAGTTGCTCCTAGTGATGGAATTCTAAGAAAATTCTTAGAATTATGACATTTTCTTAGAATTTCCCCTTAAATTTAGGATTAAATCTTATTAAAGATAAAAATTACTCATGAAACATCTTAGCCCTAAAAACAGCTCCTAAGGTAAAAATGGTTAAGAGTAGAAAGGAGGACTTTTAAGAGGCTTAAGAGTTTCTATAGCAGAGGACAAAATTGTGGAAAGAAGAAATATTCTCCAAACACTGAACAAAAAGCTAAAAGTAAACACTGCTCTTCTGTCCAATTTGGTTTTCTTGTTGTTTTACTTCCTTCCAGAAGATTGTTGTACCATCCAAAAGTGCAAAATAGACCGTCCTAAAATCATGTAAATTGGTAAAAAGCTGAGCCATTTCGCTCCCATCAATCTGAAATGGATCACAAGTAATAAAATCAGTATGATAAATAAATGTAAGAACTTAAATATAGTAACTACTGTATAGAAATCGGTTGCTGCAAAAGTAGACACAATTTCAACATTTGGCTGTTTTAATTAACTTTAAGATATTTATCTATAACAGAAACTTTGCATGAAGTAGCCTGTAGTCATGTTCATACAATTTCTTTATATACAAACATTATGATTTTACTATCTACTCTAATATCATATATTATATTTTCACAAAGAGCACATTTCAAGACCTTTACAGAGGTCAGAGGTTACTTTTAACAACTAATCACAGTCCCTGAATTTTTGCATCATCCCTAGCAACGGGGTCAACCAACACCTCCTCACTAAGATAAAGGTTTTTCTACTTTCCTTACACAGAGTTGCTCTGAAACGATTTCTAAATCACTTTTAGTCTAAAACTCCCAGCTAGGACTTTTTAGGCTAAGATAGGAGCTCTCTGTAACAATTCTAAGAGGCTTTTTGAATACGGGCCCTGGTTTGGAAACGTGTATGTAAAGTTGGTCAGATTTACTTTAACTAGATATGAATTAAAAGTGAATATCTCCAGAACTTTTTACATTTCTGCATCGCTACATCTCAGTCCTTGGGCTGCATCCCAAAACACACATCATATGAGATTCACGTCCTACAGTGGAGTTGATTTAGAGTCGAATAGCTGTCGGCGTATGAACGATCGTCTGTGAGTCGCTCTCGGATTTGGACGATAAAAACCCCTGACTCTACCTTTTAAAAACCATTAAGTGCAGTTTGCATGCTCAGCTCCCCTTTTCAGAGATTCTGTAAGAAACAATGCCAAAAAAAAAAAAAAAAAAAAAAAAAAACCCTCCACCCATCCTTTCCTGTATTGTACTGTGCCGTGCCCGGCACAAAACTCAGTAACAGCCTGGAAATCAGCAAGAAATAAATAAATAAGTAAACAGATCTTTCCGGTAAGACAAACTGACAACATCTGTAAAAATCTAAGTTATGTAAACACTGGGGACAAGCGTGCACCCGTTGTAGCCTCAGACTCGTGTCCTTGGATAGGAGTTGGACCGGAGTGAAATTATTATTTTTTTTAACGTCTCACATGACACAAGCTCAGGGATGCTTTTAAACTCATAACTTTGATCCCAAATCAAGCGATCGGACGTTTCAGAAATCGTCAAAACCAGCCCACATAATCAACAACAACGACAACAAAAAGTGTTCCTATTAAAGTGGCCAGCAAGCGTTCGCTGGCCAATTCGTTGCGGTCGCTCACCGAAGGCGACCAGCTGGCTGCGCAGCTCGCACACGTTCCTCAGCAGCTCGTCGAGGCGCTCCTCCGACTGGTGTCCGTAGGTCATGAACCTGTGCAGGACCTTCTCCAGCTCGCGCTCCACACACGCACACTGCTCCATCGCACCTACAACACAACACAAAACACACAACCTGATTATGACACTGACAATGTAAGCATTAGTAAGATGGAGCGGTATAAAGGGGAGAAAAAAAAAATTTTATTCGACTGGGAGTTCTTGACACATCCCCCGTATACAGTCCTGACCTCGCTCCAAGTCATTTCCTGAGTTCTTGGGAGGCCGGGGTTTCAGACACGAATCAGACAGGGAGACCGAGAAAAAAGAAAAAAAAACTTTCTACCTTGATGGTATCCAAGCACGAAGTTAAAGTGCAGGGAATTATAAAGAGAAACGGAGAGAGTTTTTAACATCATACAAGCACAAGTCCCGGTTTGACCCGAACGCTCCTTTAATGTTTTTAGACAGCACAAACACTAAATACATAGCCTTTTTTTTTCATTAAAATTGCTATATATAGTAAACATACAAGTCAGTATACTTACTATATATAGCATTTGTTTATTAATTATTATATCAAGCTATACTCACTTGTCTTAATTAGGTTTACTCATTCATTATTTTTTTATTTTAAAAGTCTAGCCTACTTAAATCCTATTTATTTTAATTACAGCAAGATAAACCTTTTATTGATTTATTTATTGTTTGACAGTCCTAGGTTGGAAGTTGAACAGCTGTTCTCTCTCTCACACACACACACACACACACACACACACACACACTGAATTTAACAAATAATAAACACAGGCCAGCTTAGCAGATTAGCCAGTCACCAACCATTAGCACCTACTTTTTCTATAACCATAGAGGAGAAACAAAAATCTGGTTTGTTTAAAAATAAATCATTTTCAAATTCTGAAACTATAATTAGAAGGAAAAACAATAAACAAACATAAAGAGAGCTAAACACCCACAGAGAGAGAGAGAGAGGAGCAGTGAGCTGTGCTAGCTAGCATGCTAGCATGCTAATCAGGACAAACAGCAACACGCTAGTTAAAGGACTTAAGAGGGGGGGTGGGACAGGCTTGCTATAAAATATTACACGCTGACACCGGGTGTGGAAGATTCCTGTAAAAATAAAACAACCATTCCTAACTCATTTACACCATAAACGTGTAAAAATAATATAAATAAACAAAAAAAAAGAACCCTGCACTCGCCTGTTGTTGTAGCAGCAGCACTCCTCCACCAGACGTCCCCTGGAAACAGGAAGGTCCTTTTCTACGCAGGCTGCGTTCCGATCCACAGCAAATCGCACAGTTGGGGCACTGGGTAGTGCGCGCGCGTGCTCTCAGGTCCCGACGCAGACGGAGGGCGCTACTCTAGGGAGCAAAGATTTATTTGGGCTTCAGCCACATGTACCCGGGCTTTTACTGCACTGGCTGCCTTCTACTGAGCAGGAGGAGGAACAGCCGGTGTTCTTCTAAGGACTAAGGAACAGTGCGTTAATAATGCAATGTGTTCTTTAGACGGAACACTGCATATGTATTACATATGATGCATGTTCTATAATTAGGTCGCTTTTCTTCAAGCAAGTCCTTGTCCGAATACTTATGGACCTTGCTGTGCTGCAGATATGAAATAGATTTAAACAGAGTTTCTGCAAAATGCCTAAATGTAAAACATATAAATTTAATTTTACTTACATACTATTACATACGAGGGACGTTCAAGTCAAGCTGGGACTTTTGGTTGTGCAGAATAACAGAACACAGTAATGAGAGTAAAAACTCCCGTTATTTCACTATATATAATCCCCTGCTATACAGTACCAATGCATTCATCCTAGTGTCTCACTAATGCTTGGACACCATCAAGGTAGAAAGTTTTCTCAGTACACAGGAGCCATGCATCACATCTGAAACTCTGGCCTCCCAGGAACTCCTTCAATGGCCCAAACATGTGGAAATGGCTCAGAGAGGTGAGGTCAGGACTGTACGGGAGATGTGGGCCGATTTACTGATGCAGTGGACCCCCATGTCCCCCCATAAAGTCCTGACCACGCCCCACGCTCGCATCCACATGTTTAGGCCATTAAAGGAGTTCCTGAGAGGCCAGCGTTTCCGACGTGAATCAGTCAGACAGGCAGCCTCATGACTGTGGCGTACTGAGTAAACTTTCCGCCTTGATGATATCCAAGCAGTAGTGAAATTATGTGATGACTGCATTAGTGTAGCAGGGGATTATTATACAGAAATAAAGGTAGTTCTTTTTATGAACGGTCTTCTTTTTTTTCTGCACATGCAAAAGTCCTGGTTTGACTCGAACGCCCTGGTATGTACTATACATGTGAATGAATTTACAATTGTTTTAAAAAATCTGTTTACTGCCAGGACTACAACTAGAAATTATTGTCAGCTTCCCCTACACAGTAAGATCCATAAGTATTTGGACAAGCCTTTCCCCCCCCCCCCCCTTCTTTTTTTAATGGTAAATAAAATTTAATTAAATGCAATCAATGTGTGATAAAGTGTAAACTTTAAAGAGTATCTTTAATTCAAGGAGTTTTACACAAATACTCCGTTAACCACTTAGGATTTGAAGTCATTCTTTACAAAGTCCCTTTATTTCCACAAGCTCAAAAGTAATTGGACAAACTATCCTCATTATAACCATTATTTTTAATATTTGAGTGCAAAAAAGTTGCAGCCAGTGACAGAATAACAACTGAATCCCAAGACATCATTAAATGCTTTAAACCATCATTAAATCCATCTGCACTTTGCTATCAATAATGTAGCATTTTACTAAATCTGAGTAATCTGATCAGTTACTTCTATCCATGTTCGTCTTTTCCCATCATCCCAGTATAAGTCAATTTTGCTCCAGAACCACCCAGGCTTTTTTTTTTCTTCTTTTAGATGCTTTCTGGCAAAGCCTTAGTGTTCTTGAGTGTTCCCCGTGGTTTCCAAGGTGGGATAACCCGTCTGTTTTTACACTCATGGAATCATCTCTTGTTTGAAACGATACACCTAAATCCTTCAGAGTATCACTGACCTGCTTAGATGTTATGAAGGAGATTTTCTTTAACAAGGAAAGAGTCCTGCATCTTCTCACTGGGACCAACAGTGGCAACCTAGGACCTTCCGGTTAGCAGTCCAACGCCTTAACCACTGAGTTAACCCTTACCGTTTAATTTTTTCATTTTATTTACAGTGGTGTGAAAAACTATTTGCCCCCCTCCTGATTTCTTATTCTTTTGCATGTTTGTCACACAAAATGTTTCTGATCATCAAACACATTTAACTATTAGTCAAAGATAACACAAGTAAACACAAAATGCAGTTTTTAAATGAGGGGTTTTATTATTTAGGGAGAAAAAAAATCCAAACCTACATGGCCCTGTGTGAAAAAGTAATTGCCCCCTGAACATAATAACTGGTTGGGCCACCCTTAGCAGCAATAACTGCAATCAAGCGTTTGCGATAACTTGCAACGAGTCTTTTACAGCGCTCTGGAGGAATTTTGGCCCACTCATCTTTGCAGAATTGTTGTAATTCAGCTTTATTTGAGGGTTTTCTAGCATGAACCGCCTTTTTAAGGTCATGCCACAACATCTCAATAGGATTCAGGTCAGGACTTTGACTAGGCCACTCCAAAGTCTTCATTTTGTTTTTCTTCAGCCATTCAGAGGTGGATTTGCTGGTGTGTTTTGGGTCATTGTCCTGCTGCAGCACCCAAGATCGCTTCAGCTTGAGTTGACTAACAGATGGCCGGACATTCTCCTTCAGGAGTTTTTGGTAGACAGTAGAATTCATGGTTCCATCTATCACAGCAAGTCTTCCAGGTCCTGAAGCAGCAAAACAACCCCAGACCATCACACTACCACCACCATATTTTACTGTTGGTATGATGTTCTTTTTCTGAAATGCTGTGATACTTTTACGCCAGATGTAACGGGACACGCACCTTCCAAAAAGTTCAACTTTTGTCTCGTCGGTCCACAAGGTATTTTCCCAAAAGTCTTGCCAATCATTGAGATTTTATTTAGCAAAATTGAGACGAGCCTTAATGTTCTTTTTGCTTAAAAGTGGTTTGCGCCTTGGAAATCTGCCATGCAGGCCGTTTTTGACCGTCTCTTTCTTATGGTGGAGTCGTGAACACTGACCTTAATTGAGGCAAGTGAGGCCTGCAGTTCTTTAGATGTTGTCCTGGGGTCTTTTGTGGCCTCTCGGATGAGTTGTCTCTGCGCTCTTGGGGTAATTTTGGTCGGCCGGCCACTCCTGGGAAGGTTCACCACTGTTCCATGTTTTTGCCATTTGTGGATAATGGCTCTCACTGTGGTTCGCTGGAGTCCCAAAGCTTTAGAAATGGCTTTATAACCTTTACCAGACTGATAGATCTCAATTACTTTTGTTCTCATTTGTTCCTGAATTTCTTTGGATCTTGGCATGATGTCTAGCTTTTGAGGTGCTTTTGGTCTACTTCTCTGTGTCAGGTAGCTCCTATTTAAGTGATTTCTTGATTGAAACAGGTGTGGCAGTAATCAGGCCTGGGGGTGTCTACAGAAATTGAACTCAGGTGTGATAAACCACAGTTAAGTTATTTTTTAACAAGGGGGGCAATCACTTTTTCACACAGGGCCATGTAGATTTGGAGTTTTTTTTCTCCCTTAATAACGTAAACCTTCATTTAAAAACTGCATTTTGTGTTCAATTATGTTATCTTTGACTAATAGTTAACGGTTTTTGATGAGCAGAAACATTTAAGTGTGACAAACATGCAAAAGAATAAGAAATCAGGAAGGGGGCAAATAGTTTTTCACACCACTGTAGTTCTAATAGTGCGTTAGTTATTGTTATGCCTGTCACCAGGTAGTGGATGTCTCATGTTTTCAGGTTGCATGTCTTTATCTGTCCGAGATTCTCATTATATGCTTGTACCCTGATAATGAACTGATTAGACGTCGGAAATCATCCAGAGTCAAGTCACAGGAAGGGATCGATGACTGAGATTTTTCTTCAACAGCTTCCTTCCTGTTTGAAGCGTACTTTGGAGGAATACAAATTAATAAAGAGAAAGACTGGATTTGCTAGCATCGGGTTCTGCCTTCTGCCTATTCTTCACGATTTGCTCTAATTTATATTTTGATTTTATAGGAACATTTTGCTTTCAACCTCCAGGGTCCGGGTTCGATTCCCGGCCAGGCTCGATTCCCGTCTCTGTGTGCATGGAGTTTGCATGTTCTCCCCGTGCTTGGTGGGTTTCCTCCGGGTACTCCGGTTTCCTCCTACAGTCCAAAGACATGCAGGTTAGGCTAATTGGCGTTCCCAAGTTGACTATAGTGTGTGAATGAGTGTGTTTGTGTGTGTGTGTGTGTGTGCGCTCTGCGATGGATTGGCACGCTGTCCAGGGTGTACCCTGCCTTGTGCCCTGAGTCTTCTGGGATACGCTCCAGGTCCCCGCGACCCTAAATACAGGATAAAGCCGTATAGAAGAACATTTTGCTTTCATTATAAAAAATGAACAGAAACTGTGTGAACAGCTGATTTTGCTCAAACAACAGTTCTCTAAAAGTTTTTCTGCATTATATATAATCCACATAAACTTCCCCCCATCCAAATAAACTGTAGGCAGGTGGATGGTCGCGGACTGAACTCGTGTGTCCCACCTCAGACCCGGGGCCTGGTTCCGCATCCACCAGGATCACAAAATCATAATTTTTTTCGTTTTCCTTGGATATAGCATGCTATACTCATTTCAGAGAGAAACAACAGTATTTTCCTAAAATCAAATTGAAAAAAAAAAAAGAACATTTCAACTGACAGAAACACACGTGTCTACTGTAAAACTTTACTTATAACATTTTTTTCATATACACAAAGGAGTACAGTACAATTGAAGAGGGTTCTAACATGGCAGCGACAACTTTGCCCCACTTTCCCCAGACCAAACCGGTGTGTGTTTCGTCTCGTCTTGCAGCACCAAAGCACACTCGGATTCGGCAACTAACACGCCATACAAAAACACGCACGCGCATACACTCACTCACACACACACACACACACATACACACTCACAGAAATGTACAACAAAAGTGTAAGACAGTGAGAACTGATTCTACAAAGTCCATAAATATGAAGAGACTAAAGGAAAAACAAAGCATGCTTCTTTTGACAAGAGAGACGACTGTTGTAAAGTTTACAACGAAAAAGAACGAAGGATAAAGAAGAAAAGAAAAACACATGGGGCAGGAACTTTAACATTCAGTGGATATCAAAAGAGAATGATTGTAAGGCCAACACATCGTTTAAACAATACTAAAAATGAGTGTCCTTCATTTGGAACAGCAGTCTTCAGTCTTTACTCAGATGTCCAGATCAAACCTTTTAGCATTTTCACTATTTTCATTATGTCGGATTGAATTTAGGAAAATACCTCACATATCCAATATACACACCACATTTTCTTTTTAAATTATTCAACATTTGGCAAAGAAAAAAAAAAAAGAAAAAGGAAAAAAAAAAAAGCAAGAAAAGATTCAGAATCTCCACAAGGACCCTTGAGGTACACCTTCTAAGCTAAAAATTAAAAAGGCACAAATCTGATATCGTCTAGTGCGCGTATTCCTACGCCGGATTCATTCACGGGTTATCAAAATACCTGACAAGGCTAATCGCTAATGTTCTAATGTTGAAAATCCACAGATCGAACTTTCCCGCTAGATTTCGCTGTGTTGGCAGTCTGTATCTCAGATTTCTGAAGTATTTCCTTTAAAAAAAAAATTAATTAATTAATTAAAAAACCTCGCTACTCTGTATTAAACGCACACAGATAGCATAAATCACTGCCTCGTCCATTTTTTACCTCAGGATAGGGGTGAGGCTGGTTACAGACGTCTGGACAGACATTCAGCGCAATGGAAAAGATTTTTTATTTGATTTTTTTTTTTTTGTCAAACAACAAAGTGAGGAGGAAAGAATTAACGTGAGCTAGCTGGGATTTGTTTTTCGATACAAATTTTTTTTTTTTTCCTGTCAAAAAAAAATCTTTCAAAGTAGACTGTATAGGAAAAGACAATTCAATGATCATTCAAAAAAAGCCTACGCTGCAGAGAGAGAGAGAGAGAAAAAAAACACCTCATAGGTTTTACAGTGTCTTAAAAATACGTTTTAATTCCCAACTCGCGCGTTAACGTCTTCCAGCGTTTGACTAAACAGATCTTCTTTATTTTTTTCTTTAAAATCATTAAAATCCTCTGAAAAAAATAGTTTTGGAGAATATTTCTTGAAATGTTTTTTTTTCTCTGATTATACATGGTCATGAGTTTACCATTACAGTATCACCATTTAACTCGTTGAATATGATATGGAAATACGAGAGAGGTGTAGAATCGGAGAGCAGTACAGTATGTTTGGTCTGCTTTCACGAGCCGAGGTGTGCGAGGTTGGTTTTGGCGACAGCGGGTTAGTAAAAGCTTAGATAAAGGTGTACACGTGAATGAACAGAAACGTGCCTCTTGCAGTGTGTCTGCACAGAGGTCGTACCCAATGCCTGGAATGTTATAATAAACCTTGAAAATATAAAACTGGTCATTTTCGGGTTTGCTGTCGTCTCCACCACACATGCCAGGGCTTTAGCAACTCTCAACTTAAGCTCGTAAAAAAACAAACAAAAAATAGATGGCTGGGTAAAATGTCACTGAAAATCATTGAGTACACTTGATTATTTTTCATTCTGCTTTGTTTCATTACTGTTACATACAGCATTTCGCTTAAATTCATTTCAATTTCATTAAATGAGATACAAAGACAAGCCAATTGATTCATCCAAAATCGGTCAATATTCGAAAGTGCGTCGGCGAGATCAGGGGGTCTTGTTGGAAATTCGCCCATGTGACTGGAATTACACTGATCAGACATAACATTGATATCATGATTGGGTAAAATTCACCACCTTAATGATTATGGCAACTGTCAGGGAATGGGATTTATTCTAGGAAGCAAGTGAACAATCAGCTTTTGAACTTGGAAGAAGGAAAAATTACCAAGCGTGAGAATCTTGATCTTGGTTGGTTCCCGGTATGCAGTGGTTTGTACCTACAAAATCTGGCACAAGGAAAGACATTCGGTGAAACCATGACAAGATCGTGGATTCCCAAGGCTTGGTGATGTACATGAGGAGCAATGGCTGGCCCATCTCCTTTGATTCCACTACTGTTGCACAGCCCATGCTGACCCCTGTCTATCAATAAAAGTGCCTACAGTGGGCATGAGTGAGAACTGTGCCATGGAGCAATGGAAAAACATGGCCTGGTCTTGTGATTTTGGGAAAGCTTGGGTCCGTGTATATTACTCTGACACTTACTTAAACGTTGTGGCTGACCAAAGGTGTCCCGAAATGGCAGTGGACTTTTTCAGCAGTATAATCCCAAACTGACCTTAGAGGAACTTAAGTGGACCTGAAAGCTCAACTCCTAATTGCCAAACATGATTAGAGATCTTGTGGAGTCTACACCTCTATATATATATTATGTGTGACCAGTGTATAATTTAGCACAGGCTGGTGAGTGGTACGTTTACAGGAAAGAAATAAGAGTCGACTATCAGACTCGAATTCTGATCGAATCTCTCACACGATAACTTCAACTATTTGTTTATTACTTTCCTGGATCTAGCTAGCTACTGGTAACCTTAAATATCCACATCTAGGCCAAGGCTCACTTCCACAGAATCTGTTTTTTTTTTCTCCAATGGAAGAACTGAGACAGCTTTGCAAATGCAAAAAATCTATAGGTAACTAAACACCAATCTATGTAGTCAGAACCAGAACCAGTGTTTACCTTTTAAGAGTCCATTTCTTTATGTGTTCTTTAAGACATGGTGTCGTCTTGACAAGTGTTGCTGCCCCCCTTTGAGCTTACCAGATGTTTTCCTGTTCATGGTTTGCCACGGATAAAAATGTAAACAGTAGGTGGAGATGACGAAAACGAAACGAAACAAAACGATAACAAAACAAAACAAAAAGAACCACAAAGAAGCACCAGACAGTAACTTTACACCCAGAACTTCTGACTGGACAGCCAAAAGGTCCACAGCACCACTTTATTTTGCCAGTCCCCTTTGTCAAAGGACTTGGGTAAGGAAGGCAAGCTGACTGCTTACTCAATCTCAGCACTTTGCCCACGTCTCTTAGAGTCAAAAAGAGTTGCTTTGCATCCCACTGAGTGCGCGTTAGCTGATCTCGGAGCGCTGATCTGAGATCAGTTTCCCTGCTTCGTTCCTACAGGCTACAAAGTGTAACTAACATTGAAACGGCACTTTGCCGCCCAGTGGCCGGGGCCATCTAGTGACCGACCATGTGACTGATATACAGATGGATGAAGTGATGGATGGAAAGTAAACTTTGAGCAAATTGCTCACTTCCCCCTATACGACTCGTCCTCTAAACCTTCGACGTCTAAGTCTTCCTCCACGCAACTCCTGTTATACCAGTAGTCATCGTCCCACTCCTCGTTGTCCTCGTCTTCAAATGTGTCGTCGTCCATCTCTCCCTCCTCATCTTCTTCTTCGTCTTCCTCCTCTTCCTCTATGACCTCCATTCCCACCTCCTCGCCTCCGATCAGCCCTTCCACCACTTCGCCGTCCTCTACCTCGGCCATGACGTCGACTTTTACCCCCTTAGATGGAGAAGAGGTAGGGAGCAGGTCTTCGTCCACCACTACGTCATCCTCGAAGGGCACGCGCCGGTTTCCGTGGAGCGCTTTCCTGGAGGAGGGAGGGATGTAAACCTCGGAGGTGGCCGGGGTTACCCTGCACTTGGGTGCATTCGGTGGTGGTGACAAGACAGGCATTCCTGGGATGTACTCTCGAATCTCCCCGGGTTCCAGGGGGTCGGGGCCACAGGGATCGTGCTCGCTGCACGAGAGCTTGCCGTCCAGCTTGGAGATGAAGAGCATGCCGTCACAATGCTGCTGGCAGTACGAGCTGGGGCACATTTCGCAGAACGAAGCCGCCTCCTTGCCGCACTCGTTACACTGGTGCCACGGGCATTCCCAGCGACCTAACAGCGCACACACAAACACACACTTAGGGTTAGTTTCACATGTTCTTAATGCATAATGATCCTTTTATCCAGGAACAGAATCTCGGACGCGAGCATACCACCACACTTCAAGATAAAATCAAACATTTTATGTCTTAAACACTGTACAATGAACAAGAACCAGATCAGAACAAGAACCAGATCTCTGTTCTCACCTGCGGGTCTCTTGGACAGGTTCAGACAGTCGGCGTGGTACACTTTGGGGCAGCCGGGCTTCTTACAGGAGATGATTTGTCCACCGTCTCCACAGTAGAAACATTCGTCCTCGCGTTCCTTCACCGCCTGCAGCTGGCTCTTCCTCTTTGCAGACATTTTCTTCTTCCCTTTCCGAACCTTGTCCTCTGATGGAGGCTGGTTCTGTAACGGCAGCACATGTACACTTGTAACAGTGCTTCAGAGCATTTATCCCTCCCTCTGTGTGGTAAAAATTCAGCAACAACATTCAGTCTGGACCAAAACAACTGGTCTGAGAAGCGATGGTCTCTGTTCCTTACCAAGTGAACTCTGGTTTAAGTTAAACTGCAGCAAGAATGAGAGGAAGTGAAACCAAACGAGCCACGTTTCCATAGAGTTTTTTGTTTGTTTCTGTACAAGCAAGCTGTTAAACTGAACTTTATATATAGGCAAAGGTGCTAAAGAAATGCTGACATTTGGACTTAAAAAGGAAAATTAGGGGTGGGAATCACTAATCACCATCTGATACGATATTAAAACCATATCTATGTGTGATTTAAATTGCAATTCTATAAGTATCACGATTTTATAAATATATGCCAATTATATATTACTTCTCTTGTTACTTTTTTGTTAAAAGGCCTTGAATCTTTCAAATAAAAGAAGTTGCCAGAACACTTATCTCTACTCAACAACCTCACAGGTAGATTGAACATGAGTAATTAAATGTAGCCCGTTACTTACATCATTCGTTTTCTCACTTTTTACTAGGCTGCATGTACAGTATATCTCTTGTCACCCGCCAAAATTATTATTTCCAAACATACTTAACAAATAACTAACCCATTGCGGGAATAGTTAAGAGTGCGCCAGCTGTAGGACTGTAAAGAAACACTGATGTTTTATCACCTCATAAAGTTTTGAGCGCGTGTCGAGTGGCTGCAGGGAGACGGATGTTTCTAACGTGAGCACACCCGGCTTCTTTGTGACTGTGTTTCAGGACTGATTAGCAGCCGAGGTGTTTTGAAGCCAGCAAAAGGCACCTCAGAGGAATTTTTTACACGTGCAATGTTTGATAATGTAACGTCCGTTAAAATGCATTTCCGTTGCGCCATTCAGAAGCTTGTGGTCAATGTGGTGGTACATGAATTGGCATACAAAAGAATTGCGATTCATAATCTCTCCAGATACAATACACAAAATATTTTACACAACAGCGGAAAATCGGATCCCAAGTAACCCGGTTTGCGAGGGTTACACAAGACGAGCAAGAAATTTAACTAAACTTCGACTTGATAAACAAGCGAGTCTTGATATACGAGCACCAAATGTCATCGAGCATCATGTGGCACGCGCTTCTTGTTCTGACACCGAGCAGCACGTGATCACAACTGAGCCAATGGTTTTTCTCTCTCTCTCTTGCTCGTGAGTAATTGTCTCCCATGCTCGGTCTTAGTGTGTGTGCGTCAGTCGTATAGTTAACATCCGTGTGCGTGTACAGTGTATAACACTGTAATCATGTGTGTGCACGTGTATTGTGTGTTTGGGACGACTTTCACACACACACACACACGTTTACTGAATAGAGACTCACTGAGGAGCGCTTGTGAGTCTCTATTCAGTAAATAGTGTGTGTGTGTGTGTCCATGAAAGTCGTCCTATACAGCAGCCGCCTTGACCCCTCCCCTTGTTTGCAAGCTAGTGGGTGTGTGTTCATGTGTCTGTGTGTGCGTGCACGCACTTGGTTGAGTGAGAGTCTATCGGTAAACTGTTTGTGTGTGTGTGTGTGTGTGTGAAAGTCGTCCCAAACACAAAATACACGTGCACACACATGATTACAGTGTTATACACTGTACACGCACTCGGATGTTAACTACACGACTGACGCAAACACTCTCCTCTCCTCTCTCTGGTCTCCATCACTACAGCCATGATTCTTTTCAAAGTTATAGTGCAGGTTAATTTGTTTTATTTTTATTTTATATTTTTTAATTAATTACTTTTATATAAATATTTTTGGGTTGTGGAACAATAATCGTGATTATTTCTTATATTTCTTAATAAGTCCCCCAACTCCCCTCCCCCCCTCCCCCCGCTATGATTTTCTCCCTAGTTCAAACATTTCTGGTTTCTGTTACAGTCGTCCCCTATCCCCAGTGAGAGCGAGGCATGTAAAGCCACTAAAGCACAAGCTTTCATACTGCGCTGCTCACAAAAAAACATTTAGGGTTGGCGTAACACACTTTGAGGAAAGCGCTATCCGCCCACTTCTGCCTGCGTGAGCTCTCAGATGTCCACGATTGGCCAGTGGTGGATATGACAGCATGTATGCTACGGCCAACTTTACTCCCTGGCCTCCCAGCCACAGACGTCTGATTCAGATTCACAATCTCAGAATGATTTTCTGTTGTTTTGTCAATTTAAAAAAAATATATATTTTACCAGGAAGTCCAAGGAAAAAAAAAAATTTTTTACAGCTTCTACACGGGAGACCTGGCCAAGGTAAATTCTCAACATTAAAATTCAACAGGATAAACCTTTAATTGTAAAATCAAACTGAACTAAATAGCAAACAAACTGCAGGTATGGATTTGTAATCGATGAGCCTACCAATAGTTGTGAAAGTCCCATAACTCAGCCTAGTTTCTTCAGGAAAGCAAGCCAGTCATTAAACATGCTGTTTATGTGATGTGATGATGTGGAAACAGGGAGACAGTAAAGTATTGATCAGAAACCGCTGATTAATAACCACATTGTACCTTCGGTCGCACACCCAGAAAGCCGCTGCAGTTTGGCGCTCCGCATTTACACACCGTCTTGCCGTTACCCAGACACTCCAGGTTATAGTTGAAGGTGAGTTCCACACCTGCAGAACAGTCGAATGAGACCATTAAACTAAGCAGGAATTTAAAAAAATAATGAACTCAAAACATTCTTCAGTTTCATTAATACAAATCGGATTCCAAAAAAGTGGGGACACTATACAAATTGTGAATAAAAACTGAATGTAATGATGTGGAGATGGCAAATGTCTATATTTTATTCAGAATAGAACATAAATCACGGAACAAAAGTTTAAACTGAGAAAATGCATAATTTTAAGGGAAAAATATGGTGAATCAAGATGTCCTGGTGTCAACAAATCCCAAAAAAGTTGGGACAAGGCCATTTTCACCACTGTGTGGCGTCTCCCCTTCTTCTTACAACACTCAACAGACGTCTGGGGACCGAGGAGACCAGTTTCTCAAGTTTAGAAATAGGAATGCTCTCCCATTCTTGTCTAATACAGGCCTCTAACTGTTCAATCGTCTTGGGCCTTCTTTGTTGCACCTTCCTCTTTATGATGCGCCAAATGTTCTCTATAGGGGAAAGATCTGGACTGCAGACTGGCCATTTCAGTACCCGGATCCTTCTCCTACGCAGCCATGATGTTGTGATTGATGCAGAATGTGGTCTGGCATTATCTTGTTGAAAAATGCAGGGTCTTCCCTGAAAGAGATGACTAGATGTTGTTCTAGAACCTGAATATATTTTTCTGCATTGATGGTGCCTTTCCAGACATGCAAGCTGCCCATGCCACACGCACCCATGCAACCCCATACCATCAGAGATGCAGGCTTCTGAACTGAGCGTTGATAACAACTTGGGTTGTCCTTGTCCTCTTTGGTCCGGATGACATGGCGTCCCACATTTCCAACAAGAACTTCAAATCGTGACTCGTCTGACCACAGAACAGTCTTCCATTTTGCCACACTCCATTTTAAATGATCCCTGGCCCAATGAAAACGCCTGTGCTTGTGGATCTTGCTTAGAAATGGCTTCTTCTTTGCACTGTAGAGTTTCAGCTGGCGACGGCGGATGGCACGGTGGATTGTGTTCACTGACGATGGTTTCTGGAAGTATTCCTGAGCCCATTCTGTGATTTCCTTTACAGTAGCATTCCTGTTTGTGGTGCAGTGTCGTTTAAGGGCCCGGAGATCACGGGCATCCAGTATGGTTTTACGCCCTTGACCCTTACGCACAGAGATTGTTCCAGATTCTCTGAATCTTCGGATGATGTTATGCACAGTTGATGATGATAACTGCAAAGTCTTTGCAATTTTTCGCTGGGTAACACCTTTCTGATATTGCTCCACTATCTTTCTGCGCAACATTGTGGGAATTGGTGATCCTCTACCCATCTTGGCTTCTGAGAGACACTGCCACTCTGAGAAGCTCTTTTTATACCCAATCATGTTGCCAATGAAAATAATTACTGTTAATTGGTCTTCCAGCTCTTCGTTATGCTCAAATTTACTTTTTCCAGCCTCTTATTGCTACTTGTCCCAACTTTTTTGGGATTTGTTGACACCGTGAAATTTGGAATCAACATATTTTTCCTTTAAAATGATACATTTTCTCGGATTAAACTGTTGATCTGTCATCTATGTTCTATTCTGAATAAAATACTAACATTTGCCATCTCCACATCATTGCATTCAGTTTTTATTCACAATTTGTTTAGTGTCCCAACTTTTTTGAAATCCGGTTTGTAGAAATCAAGTTTAAGAGTCTAGAAGAGTGACAAGTGCGCTGGCCAAAAAGGGGGATGGGCTCAGGGTAGCGTTCAAAACACCTTGTTGTAATTTTGGGTGGACAATATTACTGCATACTTGAAGTTCTAGCAAACTAGAGAAATGTGTGGAAGTCAGTAGATCTGCACAGATCAATATCTTCATATAGTGAATTACTAGAGATGGGAATCATCAGGGACGTCGCAATATGACATCATCATGATACCTAGGTGCCACCAAGCACAAGAGAACATGGCCATTCCACGTACACCGACCCAAAACGGGAATTGTACATGGCTAACCACTGAGCCATCATGCCGGCTCCAAAATCTATCGTCGTCTCATCGTCTATACCACATTATCCAGTATTCAGGGTCGCGGGGGGCCTGGAGTCTATCACAGGCGACTTAGGGCACGAGGCGGGGTACACCCGGGACAGGTTGCCAATCCATCGCTGGGCACACACATACATGCGTTCATCCACACACTTCGGATAATTTGGGAACGCCAATTAGTCTAATCTGCATGTCTTCGGACTGTGGAGGAAACCGAAGTACCCGGAGGAAACCCATCAAGCAGGTGGAGAACATGCAAACTCAGACCCTGGAGGTGCATGGCGACAGTGCTAACCACTATGCCACCGTGCCGCCCTCCAACATATATAAGTGTGAAGATTATTTTTTAAAAATTGGATTCAGTATGGCGATACATGAATTGTCACACAAAAGAATAGAGTCAATTTGCCCCGCCCATCTCTATGAATTACACTTCAAGATAAAGTAATAAAAAAAAATTCTTTCTCACCTGCAGGAATGTCCACAAGAGCGAAGAGGCCGACTCGCGTGTCCCCGTTGACGGTCCATTTTTGAGTCTCACAGTTGGGCTGGCAGCAGTGGTTCATGAAACGCGCCTGGTTTCCCTTCGGCCCTGCGTCAATGATGCGGTCCTAAAAAAAAAAAAAAATAGAATCACAGCTCATGTTAGGGAAAAGGACAAAGTAAAACAAAAGTGGAAGGAGGAATGAGCGACATATAGAAGCGAGACAGTGATTTGTGTGTTCTGAAGACTCGCCTTATCCAGCGTGAGCATGTAGAAGTTGCTGATGTCGTTCTCCTGTGCGTGTCTGATCCTGGCGCGACACTCCTCCTCGTCGATCACCTCGCCCACGTACTCGCTCACAAACGCACCCTGAAAGGAGCAGGAACTTGTCAGGAAAGCAGAAAAAGCCTGTGAGGACTTAGCACTGTCCCCCTTGAAGTGAGGACATGGTCGAAGCAAGAGGCAGGACGAACTTAATAAGGACAGAAACGGCAACATTGAGCAGTTAACGTCGTGACTAATACCTCTTAATGACTTCTTTGACGTACTATGACAATGGAGTCCTGACAATGTCCTGTCCAGGTATTGTGACCATGGTAGGTCCACGCCTCATTGTAGAAAACCTTTACACATTATGTTAATATTACGTTCTAGGCTAGGAAGTAAATGCACATTTTAACTCCGTTTCCCATTGCGTTCGTCAGTATATTTATGGTCTTTATCAGAGTGTGACGGCTTCCTAAGGAACAAGGGACGTCTATAAAAGTAGAAGACACCATGATGTGAAAAAAGGGTAGAACTGCGATTACATTTTTAAACTGGATCTACATCCCAATTTAAGGAAACAAACTGGCAGACAATCAGATGTAGTATACAATGCATCCGGAAAGTATGGTAGAGTGACCAAAGAGTCTCATCAGACCTGAGAATTTTGAGTCCTTCAGGTGCCTTTAGGGCAAACTCCAGACAGGCTGCCATGTGCCTTTTACTAAGGAGTGGCTTCTGTCTGGGCACTCTACCATATAGGCCTGATTGGTGGATTGCTGCAGAGATGGTTGTCCTTCTGGAAGGTTCTCCTCTCTCCACAGAGGACCTCTGGAGCTCTGAGAGAGTGACCATCGGGTTCTTGGTCACCTCCCTGACTAAGGCCCTTCTCCCCTGATCGCTCAGTTTAGATGGCCGGCCAGCTCTAGGAAGAGTCCTGGTGGAATTTTTTCTGTAACCGTCCCCAGATTTGTGCCTCGAGACAATCCTGTCTCGGAGGTCTACAGACAATTCCTTTGACTTCATGCTTGGTTTGTGCTCTGACATGAACTGTCAACTGTGGGACCTTATATAGACAGGTGTGTGACTTTCCAAATCATGTCCAATCAACTGAATTTACCACATGTGGACAGGTGAAGTCATCTGGTTATCCCAGTTTTAAAAAATCCACTAAATGAATAAAAAACCAGGGATTAGAAGAACGAAAATACACATCGCCTGACCTTCTTGATGTCGTTGATGCTACGGAGCCCCCAGCCACGCGATAGTGTCCTGAAGATGTCCACTGGCGTGTACTCGCGTTTGGTGAAGCACTGGTTCTGGCACCTCTGACCTGCCGCGCACACCTGCGGGTTACACTCGTACATCAGCATGCGGTTGATACACTCCGAGTCCATGCCACACGGGTTCTCGTCCGTCGCCTTGCAGTTACAGCGCGGGATCTCCGAGAGGTCCGCAGTCACGATCTGCACCTTTCCCACTGGTTTGTTCACCTGAAGGAAATCAAAGTGAGGAAGAGTATGTGTATAAATAAACACATCTGACTTGTGAACTAACCAGATGGAAGATTTTTCCAGAAAACTCCGGTAAACTCTAAAATTCAGATCAACAGACTTTGTCCATGAATAAAAACACAATGCTTTATATTTCCATTAAATCAACCAATTTACTGCATATTCCTGCGTATGGGACCTATATGGAGAGTCTGATCATGTACCCCTCAGTGAACCAGTGCAAGTAGATTCATGTGTAAAGTTATTGCCCCCTTTTTAACCCCCCAAACCCCCCCCCCTCACCTGTAGTAACAATAAAAATAATCTGATCGTAGCGGATCTCAGTATTGGACAAATACTCAGGCGAACAACATATATCTTCACCGTGTCTTCATGTATTCAGCAACAATTTAAACCCAAAGGAAAAAACAAGAGGGCAATACTAAAGTACCTCCCATGATTCAAACAGCCTGTAGATTCCCCTTTAACAGCAATATCCTGAGGCAATTGTTTCCTGTATGACTTTAACAGTGTCTCACATTGTTTTGCTTCAGTTCATGGAGGTTTTTTTGGTATTTGCTTATGTCCATGTGTCTTTAAAGGTCTCCAGGGGCCAGGGGTAGCTGAGTGGTTAAGGCATTGGACTACGGTTCGGAAGATCCCAGGTTCAAACCCCACAACCACCAAGTTGCCACTGTTGGGCCCTTGAGCAAGGCCCTTAACCCTCAACTGCTCAGATGTGTAATGAGATAAAAATGTAAGTCGCTCTGGATAAGAGCGTCTGCCAAATGCCTAAATGTAAATGTAAATGTCTCGATACAGCATTTCATTTGTGTTGAGGTAAAAATGTAAGTCGCTCTGGATAAGAGCGTCTGCTAAATGTAAATGTCTCGCCACAGCATTTCATTTGTGTTGACTTGGCCACTTCCAAAAACAAAATGCGGCATGAACCAGATTTACCTGTTGGACAGATGGCCTCACATTTGCCTCTAGAATACGCTTGTATACACTTGGTCCTGTGGCCAAACTCAGTACAAGCTCAAATCATCACCCATCAACCCGAATGCTTGGGTATGAGGTACTGTATTTCTGTTAAATGCTGTTTGGTTTTCGTCAAACATGGCACTGGGCATTAAATCCAAAACAGCTCCACATTGGTCTCATCTGTCCATAGGACATTGTTCCTTGTGGTTTGTTCAGGTGCAGTGTTGTGAACCTCAGTCCTACTTTCACAGTCTTCTAGCCATAGTCTTTCTTAACAACCCTTCCAAACAAACCGTACTAGTTCAGTCTTCTTCTAATTGTGATGTCATAGACTTTAACATTTAACATGTATGATCTGAGATGTAACTCTTGGAATTTTCTTGGAGCATTGCATGGTCTGATGCATGGGGTCAAGAAGACTGCAACTTACCCTTTTAAATCCTGTCTAAGCAGTAAGGCATACTTAGTATTGCCCATATGTTTTTTTCTTATCATTGCCCGCTACAATCAGATTTTATTTATTTATTTATTTTTATTAACAGAAAGAGACTCACCTTAATATGTTTATATGGTGGGGGTTTCTTGTCGTTCTTCCTATCTTCCTGAAGCTGCCTCATCTCTTTCTCTGCCTGTAGCTCTCGGAATCGCTCAGCAGCCTCGTTTAAAGCTGTTTCAAGTAAACATGGGTATCATCCCTCAGTTCAGTTTACAAATTAAACAAGCAGGTAAGAAAAATGCTAGCTAATGAGACTCTGAGGAGCAAGACAAGCTCCAAAAGCGTGCAGAACTGTGTGAAAAACCTCGCCCTATAACTCTCACCTTTTTTATAGACAGCATCTGTGCCTTTGCCCATTTTCTCCTTGTTGTGGGCGTCACCCTCCATATAGGGAAAGCAGCGGGCCTGGTACGTCCACACGTAGTCCTTAGAGCCGAAAAAGTGTACGGGGAACTCGCCTACCTCGTGCCTCATACGCGAGATGTTCTCGGGTACGTTCTTGGGTTGAGTCACCTCCGCTGGCCACCACCTGTTTGAAACACACAGGCAAGAGTGAGAGAGAAGGTTTTACCGTACAGTTGGAATTAGGGCTGCAACAACTAATCGCTAAAATTGATAATTATCGATAATGAAATTCGGTGTCAACGAATGCCGTTATCGATTAGTTGGGCTGCTCATGTTATCACAAGATGCACAAATGCACAAAGATACACACAGATACACAGCCGCTCGCACAATGGAGGTTACAGAAGTGTCTGCAGGAAAAAGCACGCGCCCCAAGTCCTCCAAGATATGGGAGCAATTTACACTAAACGCCTCTAAGAAGACGGTAACCTGCACGCTATGCAAGTCCGAGCTTTCGCGGCGAAACATCAGCAGGTAAGTAAAATTTAAGTAAAATTGAATCTCTTCATCATGTAAAAGTTGTATAGTTTAAGTGCTTTTGTTTAAACTGTTTGCTAACTTCGGGACAGTCGCGCTAGATCTGTCACTTGCTACTCGCTAGCATCACATTTTCAACTAGCAAACCTGTTTTCAAACGAAATTTGCTGTGGTTTTACTTATGCATATATCATTTTATTATACAAAATTACATTATTTTAGCTGTCTATGTCAGTGTATTTTTTAAACAATATATATTATACATATATATGTCCCCCATGCACTCCTCAACAAGCAGCCACTATAACAGATGCCATTCTGAGTATGTTGGTAACTGACATGCGGCCAATGTCGATGGTGGAAGATGAAGGATTTAAAAAAACGATTGGCATCCTTAATCCAGGATACATACTTCCATCAAGGATCCACTTCACAAAACGAATGGAGAGAAAGTACCAGGAGGCATTTGAAAAAGTTAAGTCTGCTTTGAACATCACCAACGGCAGAATGGCTTTAACTACTACAATTGTTGCCACTGAAGGATACTTTGGCATTAATTGCCATTACATTGGAAATGACTGGAAGATGGCATCCGCCAACAACATTGCAGAATGGCTGGAAGAAGTAGTAGTCAAATTTCAAATCCCTTTTGAAAAAATTACTGCCCTTGTACATGACAGTGGTGCAAACATTGTGGCTGCTGCAAAACTACTGGAGGAGAAACATGGGTGGACCAGTATACGCTGCACTGGTCACACATTGCAGTTGGTGATTAATGCTGCTTTAAAGGACAAAAACATTGAAAGAGCTGTTGGAGCTGCAAGATGTCTGGTAGAACATTTAAAAAAAAGTGAGCTAGCCTACAGTAAGCTCAAAGAAAAACAGGAACAAATGGACACACCTGAGCACAAGCTTGTTCAGGATGTAAGTACCAGATGGAACAGTACATTCTATATGATTGACAGACTGATTGAACACAGGTGGCCTTTAACTGCTACTCTGTCTGACCCATTGATCACTCACAGAGGCAAACGCTATCTGGATTTGAAACCAGACCAGTGGGGTCTGCTCGAAGAGCTTTCCAGTGCTCTTAAGCCTTTCGGATGTGCATATTCCTGTCCGCTGAGAGAGAGCCGAGAGGAGAAAGCTGAGGAGGACCTTAACACTCAAATAAGGAATGAAGTTCCTGGCCTACTTTATTGAGAGGCCCCTAGCCAAGGATGAAAATCCTTTGGATTGGTGGGAACATAATAAAAAGAAATACCCCACCGTAGCCAAATCCTACTTATGTATCCCGGGCATCCTCAACACCATCTGAGTGTCTAGCTTCCGAAAAGAGAGCCAGCCTCAACCCAGATCATGCGGACATGCTGACATTTTTGCATTCCAATTTAAAATTTTGGAATCAGTGAATAGGAAATGTTCATATGCACAACTTTGAGCAGAGCGTTTTCCTGTTCATCTGAGTTCTACCTCTGTATCAAAAAGTAAAATATTCTTTATTCCAATTAAACATTTTGTAGAAGTGAATAAGAAATATTTATATGCAGCACTTTGAGCAGTGAAAGTTGGTCTGTTCTTCTGATTTCTACCTCTGTTTCAAAAAGTAATATATATATTTATTATTATTTTGATATTTCAACAAATTCTGCTGCTTAATATAATTTTCAGCATATTTTTGTCCTAATTTCATAATGTGAATATAATAAGACCACAACAATTGTTTTGCTTTTTATTTATTTATTTATATTTTGGATATTTAGAGAAGTTTTACTGTTCAAAAACAAACTTTGTCTTTCATTTAAGGTTTAAAATGTCAAAATTAAAGATCATTAAACTCTATATGTGGCTTTTGCATTTTTTAAAGTTTACTTTTATACATAAATAATACCCTGATTTCTGGTTTTATATAGTTATAAGCAAAACATCAAATTAAAGAAGTGTTTAGTTTTTATCAGATTAATCAGAAAAATAATCGCCCAACTAATCGATCATCAAAATAATCGTTAGTTGCAGTCCTAGTTCCCTCAGGATGCCCGCATCCTCCAAAGTAACGTTTAAGCAATTTCCCTTTGGGATTAATAAAGTTCTTTGAATCTTGAATCTTTGAATCTAGTTGGAACGTTAAAAGGGATATCATTTGCTTTGGAAATGTTCGAACGAAGCAAACATTGCAGAACACCGACCTGTAGCGGCCCACTTTCACCCACAGGATGTCCTTGTAGTGGGGTTTCTTTCCAGCGCGACAGTCGTTGCAGTACCAGCTTTCTTTGGGCATCTCGATGTTCAGACACTCGCGATGGAAGGCAGCAGGACAGGACTCGCAGCACAGCAGACTGCCCCCTAAATCAAAGAGCATGTATTACACAACGGCAAACTTCTTTCTAAATTTGGGTTCTGAAAAATGGGCTGGCTGTAAACAAGGTCAGCTGACCCCGCTGCATCAACAGGATTCCGCATTTAAAGCCGCAGTTTCGTGAGAGTATATTCTGGAACCAAAACACCAAACCTGTGTGCTTGGGTTTTTTAAACAATGTTTAACTTTGTATATTCACATCAAAGTTGTATAAGACTCACTTTGATCGATTTACGAACAAATCCAACTTACAAACTTGTCCCAGGAACAGAACTCATTTGTAAGACGGGGACTTACCGTAATTAGTATATGGCAAAAACAAACTTTATGCTCTCATGGCTATGATATTATACATACTTCAGTAAATATTTTTATTTATTTATTTCAGTATATGATACAATGTTGCTCCATCCATCCATTACCGCTTATCCTGTGCAGGGTTACCCAACAAGCAATCTTCAAGTTTTTGCAAACTTTGTGATGAAAGGCTTTGAAGTGTTTCTCATGTTACCTGCAATCAAATCGTTTTACTGATCCCCTAGCAAGATTGGATTAATAATATAACTACGTAGTTCCTTTTTCTTATTTTTTTTTTTTATTTTGTTCTGAAAATTAGGCTCTGCCTCCATCTATCTACATTACATACATTTACATTTACATTTAGGCATTTGGCAGACGCTCTTATCCAGAGCGACTTACATTTTTTATCTCATTATACATCTGAGCAGTTGAGGGTTAAGGGCCTTGCTCAAGGGCCCAACAGTGGCAACTTGGTGGTTGTGGGGTTTGAACCTGGGATCTTCCAAACCGTAGTCCAATGCCTTAACCTAATCCAATCTATCTGTCAGTACTCCTAATACGATAGTATTTTAGAAACAAGATCCGACCCTGCATTAAAAAAAATGAGTATTTTATTGTTGTAATGAGTGAGGTGAGACCTTCAGAGCAGACGAAGCACCAGCTGACATTGATGTGCTCGTGGTTCTTGCAGCCTTTGCGGGGGGTGAAATGGTTGGGACACAGGAAGCTGTTGTTGGCGAGCGGAACACTGCCGGCGGCCATACAGTTGTCATTTGCGTGGTATGCCACTGGACAGCGTGCACAGCGGGTCAGGCGACCTGTAGTGCACACACACACACACACATGCAGAGAGAATCAGACAAAAGTTGTCTTCATAGGGGTGCTAGACTTTCCTGTGGCTTAAACAACTAAACTGAAAGCTTTCAGGAGAAAAGCAGGAAATCCTGAATTGGCAAACTGAACGTAAATGTGAATATAATTCTAAAGTTCGGCATAGTTCTGTTATTGATTCGATCGAATAGATTGTACATATACACTACAACCGATAGCGATATACACTAAATACCGATACCGATGTTATTTGATTAGACTAATCCTGACTTGGTTACTCACCCTTGGAGCTGGAGGGGTTTGTGGGATTGGCGATGTAGCAGGATAGACAGACATGGAGAGAGCAGCGGAAGCCTCGGTTCTGTTTGGAAGTCGGGCCGAATTTCAGTATACACTCCATGTGGTAGAACTTTCCACACACTGGGATCAAACAGCGCTGGACGTCCTTGCCCGGTTTCTTACACACAAAACATGTGTGCACGCCTTGAACAGAAGAGAAACGGACATCTTATTACCATAGTATCACACAATTTCCAATTGTAGATGCAGAAGTGGCTCACGTGTATTGTACAAAAAATAGACACTGCAGCGCATCAGATGTACCATATGACCAATATTTTGTAATTATTATACAATATTTTAAGTTTGTAATTAAACAGGAAAACAAGGGAAAAAAAAAAATTTTTGGAAAATCTTCAACGAGACACAGTCCAAAACAGCTCTGAGACAAAATGGCATCCGTTCAAGCGCGCAGTAAACACCATGTCTACCATTGTCTCCCCCAGCCCCCCCCCCCCATCCCAACATCCTCCCGGGCTGCCTTTTAACGAGGTCGGTTGACCCTGCTATACGACTTTTCATTGTATATTTGTGTCAAAGACTCACTTTTGTCGGCTTTACAAACAAATCCGACTTACGAACGTGCTCCAGGAACGGAACTTGTTTGTAAGTCGTGGAGTCCAGGGCAGTAGCGCACCTTTAAGAATAAGTTGATAGCAATAACAAACGTTATGCTCTTATGGCTACAATATTATACAATTTAGACATGTTTTTTATTTCAGTATATGATGTCAATTTCTCCATCCATCCATCATCTAAACCGCTTATCATGTGTAGGGTTCCACTACAGTGAATGAATGCTGTAAGCTTGTTAATTTCCAACCTTAAAAAAACATTTTACAAACCATAAACAAGGGAGATCAACTAAGATAAACTATGGAAACTCATACAGCACTACAAAATGGGTTTCCCAGGAGATGTTTTAATCATCCAAGGACGTTACCTCAAGCGTAGCGAGTTGTTTAGGACGTAAGCACGCTCGATCGATCTAAGTAAGGATGAAGAAGATACCGTTTCTAAGCTCACCTTTAGTGCACTCCTGGCAGACGAAGCGTCCTTTCGGGGTCTCGCTGAGGCCGATACACTGTAGATGAAAAGCTCCACAGCACTGTCCCTCACACAGCAGCAACTCACCTGTCTTTTCACACACCTGGGAAACACACACCAGTCATATAACACAACATGATTAATACCCTGCCTTAAGACACCTTGGAATCGGCTCCAGACATACAGGTTTAATGCTTTTTTCCAATCGCATCGTAAGCGTTAAATGTAGACATATTCACAATAACCATTGACCCAAACGCCATTTACCTGACACACACTCTCCTTTAGCGATGCGCCTCCTCCCTTCTCTGATACCTTTTTACCGTTAGAGAAGCCCGTATCAGCAGTTAAGGTGTCTCTGGCCTGGACGATGCCCTCATCGGGTGTTGAACCGAACACCTGAAAAGTGAACAGAGAGGCATGAGGGATCAGAAATCACTCCTGTCGTCACCATTTGTGGCATTACAAGTAATAAGACCTTTCTTCCAAATTTTCCCCACTAACGTATGATGGTGAAGGTATCATATCAATGTTACAGGAAGTGCTCACAGTTGCATAGTACGGTAACCAGAAGGGAACAGTTATTAGCCTGTTCATCTTATAAGTTATTAAATTCAAACCTCAATAACGTAAAAACAGGTAATAATTTAAACTTGTAATCTGTCTTCTGAAAGTTCAGAAATAAAACATGGATCCAATTAACATCTTGAATACCAGTGTGCTTGTGTTTAATACACACATACGCCTAATGTCTAAATATATTACCCAGAGTTCATTTCTATTCCTGTCACATGTAGCACTAGGGATTGGAACACAGCCGACCTGAACGTTTCTCACCTCGGCGTTTAAAGGTCCTGAGATGTCACATGGTTTCCGCTCGGCTGTTTTAGGCTTAGCTGGACTGCAGTTCTCTCCTGGCATGTGGATCTGGAAGACGCTGGGCGTTGCATGCTGCTGTAAAGGCGTCTGTGTGTCACCCGCTCTGGGTGTTATACCTTGTGACAAGAGACAAATTAAGTCTGTCTGAAGGTGGCAGAAGATCAGAAACACATAACGCTAATAGTATTCGTTTAGAATCAGAAAAAAGAAAAAGATATGAAGAAGAAAAAGTGTTCACCTGATTTAGAAACGGGGTTCGACAGAGTGGTTCCAGGCACTTCGTTTTTCTAAAATTTGAAAATACAAATGTCTTTAAAAACCATCAAATCACTTGCTAACACTGTATTTTCATTTTCACGTAAATTTTCAATATGAGCAGAAACTAATTTTAAAAATGATTTAAAATGATTGTTGTGCAGAATAAAGAAAAGCCTAAATTAAAACCTTTAATCTTGTAGCTCTGGTTCAGAACTAAATATATTAGCCAGGGTAGTGGTTTGGCGGTGTAATTCCGCACAAGTGTAAATGCTCACAGCTCTGGCGTAAAGAGTGTAAAGGGTATAAATTGGCCTTTAGAACTACATTCACATTGCTAGCTATCAATTTGGATATTTTACCCTAACGTGACCCAGATCTGATTTTTTTTAGATGCTGTCTGAACGCACAAATCTGATGTTTTTCAGATCAGACTTGAGTAACTTAAGCTAAGTTTACACTGTCAGGTAAATGTGACCCAATTCCGATTTTTTTTTGCTCATATGTGACACATATCGGATCTGTTCTATGTCCGTGTAAACAAGAAAAAAACTCATGCATTCCGATATTTCGAGATCGGTTTCAGGCCTCCTTCATGTGTGGAAATAAATCGGATATAAATCAGATACGTGCTGATGTGATTGTCATGTAAACAGACCGATCGGTTTTCCTGAGTCGTTCTGTTCTGTACGTCATTAAAACATTCTTCGGGGTTTAATGACATAATGTTATTCTCCGGTGGAGCCACGTGTGGAATGATACAGTAACATCACATGTGACATGGAAGAGGAAAAGCTCCCCCGCCTTGTGTTAATGCTTATTTAGGCTAAATAACATTAAGAAATCAGTATTTGGTGAATGAAGCATATGCGCAGGTTGCAATTATGCCGTTTTTTCCTCCTCCTCCGTTTCAAAACCATGGTGACGTTTCGTGAACTTTGCATATATCGCAGAGCTAGCGTCAAGCATATTTCGCCTACGTCCATCTTGGCTAGTGTGTAGCACAAGAACCTCCCTTTAAGTATGCGCGATGTTTCAGATATATGGTAAGTGTAAACACTTGATTCGGTTATGAGTCATAGCTGAAAGAATGTGTAAAGAGACGGTCAAAAAAACAAGATATAGGCAACAAATCAGAATTGGACATCGAGACCTGCAGTGTAAACAGAACTTTAGGTACGTGGCCCTAGATCATATATATAGCCGATTCGTGGTCATGTGACCTGAATGAGAACAGGCAGATGGGAATTCACGCTGAGGTTTTTGCCCCTGCACATGCATAAGGTTCTTGCATTATCAGTCAGTTTTCTTCATTCTTCTGAACCTCAACAAATACAGCTGATTGGCTATATAGACACGTCCACATTAGCATCAGATAAAAGCCATGTGTAATTATGAATGTGAACCATCATGACATGCGAATCCGGTCCAGAGAATCCGAATGGAGCGATGTGACCTGTGTAACGTGAACGTAGTCCAGGAGGACATTTTCCTCCCAGTTTGGGAAACTCTTAACGACAGAACGATTGCTTTTGTTTTATTTTTAGGTCTAAATACAGAAGACTACTACCTGAACATCATTGACCACTGCTTCCTCTGACCACTGACCCTGTTGCTTAGACTCCTGGTTTGACAGAGAAACGAAAAACGGACATCAGATAATAAATATCCAAATGACTAATCAACCCTCTTTAAAATGTCTGAATCGGGAAAGGCCGTCACCTTCTTCTGTGTGATCCTGAGAATCTCGTCCTCAATTGCAAAGTCCAGAACTTTATGCGTGGGCTTGCGTGGCCGCCTTCTCTCTGAAGATCCTGCAAGGTCGAGTGTCGGTTAATGCTCTTAACTGAGTGACAGAAAACACCATTATATTGCACCGGCATTGAAAAAAGAAAAAAAATATCTCGTACCCGTTTTCTTTTCAACCGATTCTGCTTCGAATGCGGGAGCTTTATGGGGTGCTGATAAATGTGGCGGAGGAAGAATGTCTTCTGCCTCGTCTAGAGCGAGCTGCCGCTCGTGCTGCGACGCTGCCGTTATCCAACCCGGTGCTGAGCTCACGCCGTCAGCCAGTGGAGGTTTCAAAGTCTCCTCGCCAGCAGTAGTGTTATTAATCGAAGACGCCTGCAGACAAGCGTGACATGGTTAATTACAAAAAGATATCTCAAAATATTTTTGAACGCAAAGTAAAGGGCTAGCATTTAAATGATAAACAGATGCAATTTTTCTGAGATACTGGGTTTTCATTAGCTATTAAGCCATAAATCATCAAAATGAAGAACTCAAGGGAAAACCTAAAATATATCAGTCTGTGTGTAAAGAATCTATATAATATACGAGTTTCACTTTTTGATTTTGATTGAATTGATTGAAATAAATCAAATTTTCGATGATATTCTAATTTACTGAGATGCACATGTATATATAAAAATGTGCATTTTATTTAATGCAACATCATGAGACCCGCCTTTATTTCTTAGCTCATATATCCACGTAGCGGACATCTATCAGTCCGTTCAGGATTTCACGATCGCAACTATTAGGGCGAATTCAAACAACCCCTGTGCATTCTGCAAAACTGTGAAATTTGATCCAGTCACTGCAACTTTTCTGCTACTTTGACCAGTCATCGTAGTTCCCCGCAGAAAACGTGAACAGAATGTTACAGAAATGCACTTCCTTGTTTCTTCTTTTGATGAACACGTGTGACACAAGAAAAAAACATTGCAAAAGTACATGTAAAGCAATTCCCTGATGTTCTTTGTGAACGCAGAGTGTAAACTCTCTTGCACGGTGTAGGATGTTGTGGTGGAATACAAAACAATGTCATCGATTGGTACACCTTTTTCACTGGAAAAACACATACAAGAAGCGAGACAAATCTGCAGAACAAAAGCTGTTAATTCCCGATCTATTGCATGTGATGAAAGAATGAAGCTCTTCTTTACGTTGTCTTACATACAGTAACTAGCTAATAACTTACGTTTGGTACGGGCGTTTTTCCGCATAATTTTTTTTTCTCAGGCTGTCTCTCACCTCTGCGTTGTCAGAATGTGACAAACAGCAATATGATAACATGTGCAATACGTAAAGCAACCTATATTGTATGAGGCCAGAACAAGAATCAAGATTCTAACAAAGCAATGTTTCATTGCAGTCAAATCCACAACTTTTGAATAGACTCTGGGATTCGGATGCAGTCAGGGTTGCCAGATTTCACAGATAAAATCCCACCTAGGCACTGTTGAAAAATTGCCCATGAAACGTAAGAGCTGACAAGAAAACTGTCTGAATGTTTGTTCTTGACAGAAACACAGAATGTTCCCTACATACGAACATTCAAGTTACGAACATGTGTTCGCGCATGTTCAATCACGGAAGTTAGTGGACAGTGATTTTTTTAACATGAATTGTTTAACCATCGGTGCAATTATAATAAACAAGATCATGGAACATTTTCATTTTATACTGTGGATAGCCAATTGTGTTAGTATTCTAGTACCTAGAAAATGTTTGTTGGACTTACAAACAAATTGGACTTACAAACAAGCCCACGGAACGTTACTCTTTCATTTGTAGGGGCCTTACTATGGATAAAAAATGCTTTGCAAAACCCCTCTTTAATCCTATCTACTTCATTAGTTTCCCAGATTTATACCTACTATTAAAGCAAACACCCAAACCAATAAATATTAACTAGAAAAGCTAAACTGAATATTTTTACTGGGATTAGTTCATATTGTCAGTGCTGAAATATGTCTTTAATAAATTTAATGTTGTTATGTTTTATACTGGCTACTGTTTATGCTAATTTTTAAAAAAAAAAATTTTTGAGATATGCAAATCTCAAAAAATTTGCATATTTTATCCGACCAATAAAAGAAAAGTGTTTTTAATACAAAAAAAGTCAACCTTCAAATAATTATGTTCAGTTCTGCACTCAATACTTGGTCGGGAATCCTTTTGCGGATTCTTGTGTCTTGCGTCTCTCAACTTTCTCTTCACAATATCCCACAGATTCTCTATGGGGTTCAGGTCAGGAGAGTTGGCAGGCCAATTGAGCACAGTAATACCATGGTCAGTAAACCATTTACCAGTGGTTTTGGCACTGTGAGCAGGTGCCAGGTCGTGCTGAAAAATGAAATCTTCATCTCCATAAAGCTTTTCAGCAGATGGAAGCATGAAGTGCTCCAAAATCTCCTGATAGCTAGCTGCATTGACCCTGCCCTTGATAAAACACAGTGGACCAACACCAGCAGCTGACATGGCACCCCAGACCATCACTGACTGTGGGTACTTGACACTGGACTTCAGGCATTTTGGCATTTCCCTCTCCCCAGTCTTCCTCCAGACTCTGGCACCTTGATTTCCGAATGACATGCAAAATTTGCAACCTGTAGCCCATTTCCTGCACACGCCTGTACACGGTGGCTCTGGATGTTTCTACTCCAGACTCAGTCCACTGCTTCCGCAGGTCCCCCAAGGTCTGGAATCGGTCCTTCTCCACAATCTTCCTCAGGGCCCGGTCACCTCTTCTCGTTGTGCAGCGTTTTCTGCCACACTTTTTCCTTCCCACAGACTTCCCACTGAGGTGCCTTGATACAGCACTCTGGGAACAGCCTATTCGTTCAGAAATGTCTTTCTGTGTCTTACCCTCTTGCTTGAGGGTGTCAATGATGGCCTTCTGGACAGCAGTCAGGTCGGCAGTCTTACCCATGATTGCGGTTTTGAGTAATGAACCAGGCTGGGAGTTTTTAAAAGCCTCAGGAATCTTTTGCAGGTGTTTAGAGTTAATTAGTTGATTCAGATGATTAGGTTAATAGCTCGTTTAGAGAACCTTATCATGATATGCAAATTTTTTGAGATAGGGATTTTGGGTTTTCATGAGCTGTATGCCACAATCATCAATATTAAAACAATAAAAGGCTTTAACTACTTCAGTTGTGTGTAATGAATCTAAAATATATGAAAGTCTAATGTTTATCAGTACATTACAGAAAATAATGAACTTTATCACAATATGCTAATTTTTTGAGAAGGACCTGTACTTAGTGTAAGTGACTTAACTCCAGCTACTGAATAAAAATAAAACCTACAGAATGTTCTAGTATGGTTCATGCGACACGCCCCTCTAGTAGAAAAGTTAAAGTTACCTCTAAGATGATATAAAGTAGCCCGATTGGGAGAAAAAAAAATACACATCCTTGCATGCTTTTTACAGAAAAGTGACCTGGATTCTCCTTCAGACGTGAAGCCGAGACATTAATTTGCTGTCGGATTTATGTAAAGTAACGCAGAAAGGGGCTTTTACAAGTCTACTGTTTAGTGTGACAAGAACAACACTTACTGATTTGGAGGACTCGGGAGTTTTCTTCGTTTTCTTCTTCCCAGTGAGAGTTGGCTCGTAATCCTCGCTCCACTCGAGCAGCCTCTTGCTTGGCTTCCGAAGTCTCTTGCTCTCTGTGAGAGAAAAAAAAGAAAATCAATATCAATCAATTAACGCCTCACTGATGAACCAGGCATCCGACACCAAACCCACGGTGTGTAGGAAAAGCTTTACAATCAAAGCATGAAGTTAAGGTTCATCTGCCTGCTCCTGACTGAAAATAAAACTCTTTTTCTTTCACCAGTCTCTATCTTTTATAAAATTCATTACGGAAAAAAAAAAAACGACCGTAGCAAAGCGCTAACAATCGATATTCTTCCTTGTGCGTTTTTTGTTTGTTTGTTAAATACAAAAGTGCTTTTTTTGTGTGTTTCAATTATCAAGACTATAAATCTTCAAGGTTTCTACCAAGTTACCTAATAAAGAACCATTTTATACAGCCATAACGGTGTTTATACATCACCACATATCAAATTAGCAAACTAGCTAGCATTAGTTACCTCGCTAGTTATGTAAGTCAGAAACCTTATGTAAAAAGCTTAGCTGTTTTTTTGTTTTGTTTTTTAAACTGTGATTAGACATAACGTACATATTAAACAAAAAATATATATTTTTTATCTTTACTTGCTGATTAATGCTGCAGTTATTTGTTGCTATTTTGTATTTTTAGCTTTTCTTCTCTCCTAATATGCGTGCTGAACAAGGTGTAACAGTCTCAATATGCTGATGTAGTGGAAGCCATTTGGTCCAAACGTGCTCATTACTGCCTCTAGAACAGTGGTGTCAAAAGTATTCACATTCATTACTTGAGTAGAAGTATAGATACTAGGGTTCAAAAATACTTCTTTAGAAGTTGAAGTATCAACCCAAGCTTTTTACTTAAGTAAAAGTTTAAAAGTACTGGTTTCAAAACTACTTAAAGTATAAAAGTAAAAGTACCGTGAGGGGCGACAAAAGCATTAAGGTCTCGCTTTCTGATCATGCGACGGGGAGGGGGGGATTGTGCGCGTTCTGATCATGTGACGAGGGGGGGCGTTGTGCGCGTTCTGATCATGTGACGAGGGGGGGGCGTTGTGCGCGTTCTGATCATGTGACGAGGGGGGGGCGTTGTGCGCGTTCTGATCATGTGACGGGGGGGGGGGGGGCGTTGTGCGCGTTCTTATCATGTGAAGGGGGGGGGGCGTTGTGCGCGTTCTTATCATGCGACCGGAGGGGTTGCGCGTTCTGATCATAAAAATAGAGGAACGAGGCTGTTTTTAAAAAGTAAGGAGTAGAAAGTACAGATAATTGCTTAAAAATGTAAGGAGTAGAAGTAAAAAGTCGGCTGAAAAATAATTACTCCAGTAAAGTATAGATACCCAAAATTTCTACTTAAGTAAGGTAACGAAGTATTTGTACTTCGTTACTTGACACCTCTGCTCTAGAAACCACCTTTCACAGCAGATGCTGGGATTAGGCTTAAAGTCCCGTCCCATTTCTTAACACACAGTTTTTGCTGATGTTCATTATTTATGTCACACCACAGAAACATGAACAGCTTCTTATAAAATAGATGACTTAATTAATAATCAAATGTTAACTAAGTACATGGTTATCTATATAAATAAAAGAAAGGTTTTGTCTGTACGTTGGTCCGAACTTGTATGTCTGAACTGTAATGTCTGTCCAACAAGCGTTTGTCACAGCATCATGCCATTATGTGCCAGATTATAAACCGTAAGTTCTCACAGCGTACTGTGTCTGCGACAAACTGTGGGCGCGTCTTAAATCGACCGCTGGACAGAATTTAGTGAATTTTTTTCCGGTACTTAGATATCTGCCTGAAGTTTAACCTGCAAGTGAAATGAAAATGTTGAATAAAAGCGATGTTATGAACAGTTAATAAGCGACTCATGAGCTACTTGCTCCAACAGATATTAATTAGACAAGCTAAAGCTGAATATTTTTACTGGGATTAGTTCATATTTTCACTTTGGCTGAAATAACAGAGCTGAAGTGGCAGTGCAGTGGCAGCCCGACGTCCCGGGGCTATTGTGTCTTCCAGTCGGGCTCCCGAAATCTCTCTCAGACCTAGAGCTGGGCGGTATGACCAAAAATTTGTATCACAGTATTTTTCAAAATTATATCGATGTCACTGTATTTGATGCTCATTTTTTTCCCATGCATGATTAGGTGTTAACCCCATTTCCTAATAAATTAGAGAATAATTACTGCAGTATATTGGCTTACATTGCCCGGACTAGTATTAACGCAGGTTTGACTGGTCTCACAAAATGCTGCTGTTCACAAAGAGGTGACGGTGGCACTCATAACTGTAATGAGGTGAAGAAATCAGAATTCATGAATTGCAGTCAAAATACACAACACTTTATTGTGCAAGTTTTGCAACTTGAAAACATCTTTAAGCTGACTACAATGTAAACAATATGTAAGTGCAAAATGAAAACTTTATCCACTGGACTTTCATTAGTGCAGTGGTTCTCAAACTTTTTCTGTCATTCCCCACTTAAGGGGGTGAGCAAATTTTCAAGCCCCACTTGTCAACAAAATAATAACGAAATCGGCCAAGTTTACTGTTCATTGAAATATCAATTTCTAAACCAATAAGATCAAACAACACCAAGTTCAAAACAGATAAAATACACGTGCAATTGTTATAAAAGGCTTACGTTGTCACTTATCATTGCATAATTGACCCCATGTTTATTAGCTGCTCAGCAATCGTTTGTATTTTTTTTTTGCACTGGCCAATTCTGTATGCAACTTTGAATGAAGCCATTTCTGCTTTGCTGTCCACTGATTCAGATGTTACCGTGCGATTCTCCTGCTGTCTGTATTCTGCCAGCTTTCTTTGAAAGAAGTCGAGTGGCTTATTAACGTGACTGGAGTGTGTTGTCTCTAAGTTTCTTCCTAATTTGTTGGGTCTCATGCGGTCTGCTGCCAGCGGTTTAAGACACAAAACACACACATGTCTTCTGCCCCCACCATCGCCACCATGAACCCAAGCTCAAGATAGGCTTCATTAGGGGTGGGTGATATAACCAAAATCTTCTATCACGGTAGAAGCAATTTTCTACCTCGATAACGATATATATCACAATATAGCAATTTGTATCTGAAAATACATAAATAAAAATTCAAACACAAAGAAACTGTTTTACATAATGTAATTTTATATAAACTGTGAATTGTGGAGGTTTGCAGCATTTTTTTTACTTTGGCCATATTCGTTTTGATGTTTGGATTTCAGATGATAGAAAAGGTTTGACGTGATTCCTCCACTTGTTAAAACAGTGCACTTGCGCACCTTCCAAATCACGTTCATCTCATTCGTATCACTTTTCTTATATCCAAACCAATTCCACAACACAGACGAGGCAGCTTTTTTCTTTACAATCTCCTCGTTCTTGGTTTCGTCACATGTAAGCAAACTCACTGCTGCTGCACCGTCTTCTTCCATTGTCGAAGTGTATGTGAAGCCAAACACATCAAAAGTGGGACGAAACCGCGGCACCCGATTGAACCAAATATCTGCGCAAATACAGCGCAGCGCGACTATCTGGATAGCGCAGTGATGATCTGGTTTATTCGCGCAGCCCGGTGGATCGCGCAGCGCCGCTCGAATCACAAACCTGCGCGACCCACTGTGTTTTTATTTAAAAACAATTTTAAATGTCAGGACTGTTTAATATTGTTTCCGCCTTGCCATGCCTGGATTGTACGTGCGCATCCCAGCGGGGTAAAATGTATTTTGATGGTCGGCGCGGTTTATTTCTGTCAGAGTCGCGCAAGTTGGCCCGACGTTAAACCATTATTGTTGCACTATGGTTCCACTTTTTCTCCCGGCCCACAACTGATGATATTTTAAATGTACTTGTATTAATGATCCATTTATTTGTGTGTGATTGTTTAGTTTTTTCCTATTATTTTCCACTAATTTCCTCCCGTTCATTGTGCCCCACCTGTCATGTCTGTATTCCCCACTAGTGCGGCGCGCCCCACACTTTGAGAACCACTGCCTTAAGGCAAATTACCTGAAACAGGTAAACACAAAAGTGTTTGTGAAACATTAATAATATTACTTCAGTGTTAATATTATTAGAGTATTAAGCGGTACCATGTCTTTAGCTAAGTGGAAAGTAATATTGTTCCTCCGTTTGCTTTTCTTGTCGTAGGCGGCAGTCCCCTTAGTAAACGCGTCTTTGAGTGACGTCTGAGTCGCGATTTGTGTTGCAGTGCCAACTTTATAGTTATCTGCAGATGTGGAAGAAGATGCTTAGTTTCATGCATTCTTCATATTCCAGGTCATGTTTGTGGCAGAGGTGGTGAAGCAAATTGCTTGTGTTGCCTCCTGTGGCTACAACTTTAGCCCGACAACATTTACATATGATGCGTGTTTGATCAACGTCAGGTTTTTTTAAAGCCGAAGTTTTTCCACACAACCGACACGGCTCCTCTTTTCGGAAGACGTTCCTCTTTGTCTGTGACATTTTCTTCGTCCATGCTGTTCACCGCTCAACACACACAGACCGTGCTTCCACCGCTCTCATGCAGACGCATACAGCTTGTTTGGTACCACTGCAAAATGATCCCCCTCTCAAACAATGTCCCGCGGCAGGACGTTCCACCACTCTGTGCTCCCGACGCTTTGTACGCACACAATCACTGGTATTGGGGTATATGAAAAATGTATATAATAAAAAAAATAAAAAAAACACCGGTATGAAAAGGTATACCGCCAGCCCTACTCAGACCTGCACATGGGGCTATCATGGGAAGGAAAAAAATATGCCAATGCATTTGCATTCTTTCGCAAATGTAGCTGGGTAATTATCTCATTTTCGGGCATCGCTGAGCCACTGGCAATATGTGGAATATTGAAATCGCGTCTGAATTTGCGCTGGTTTTTTACTTTCACTTTGCGGTCGCGCGAACTGTGTATAGCGAGCGGCAGTACTGATTGGTCAGTGACGGATTAATTTCGCACCAATTCCTCTGACATCGTCTTATCACTCATTAGCTTACTATTCAAACGCGACAAGTAACATCTCCCGCAGCAAGCTTAAACATGTGATAGAGGCTGATTGCACAGAGAACTTACAAAAATCACTGACCGTTATGTGTGTGCGTGTGTAAAAATTATGCAGGTATTTTAGTTCTGCTGAGACAAATAAGACAGGTCAGTGAGAAGAAGGGACCGCCAAAGAAAAGCCTAACACAAAGCGTAAAAGTTATGACAAATCAGACTATGAGGCAAAAAGAAAGCGCAGCGTTTTGGTTGGATGAACAAAAGAATTTCTGTGGCTGGAATGTGACAAGCTAAATGACATAATGTTCTGCCGGGTGTGTCGTGAGTTTCCTTAATGGGACCAGTAATTTTAGGAAAGACAAAAACCATGAGAAATCTCTGCATCACAAGACATGAGGTGGTGCTCAGTCTGCAGCATCTTTCCCAGAACAAACAACATACTAAAAATAAACCAAGCAGAACAAAGTCCTGAAAAAGTTGTTTAGAACAGCGTACTATGTTGCAAAGAGTGAACTACCATTGGCAAAACTTAGCAGTCTTTGCAAACCTCAAAAAGCAGCGTCGAGTGGCATTTACTCATCCGTGACCTCAGTGGAAATATCAGAATCAGAATCGGACACATACCGATTCATGTTCTACACAGTTCTTACAAGTTCATAGAAATTTCTGTTCAATTAGAACCAAATATTTGAGTTGATGATTTAAATTTTTTAAATTTAAAGTTTTTGTAATTTGTGTTTTAACAATTTATGGATTGATGTTTTGTTTCCTTTACGATATTACACATTTAAAATAATCTCTTTTTTTATTTGGGTTACTTAAATTTATTTTGGGCTACCAAAAACTGAAGAGTGCCTGTCCGAAGGGCTACCAGGGATTTTGAAATTTTGCGAGCCCTGAGTGGTATAAGTGAATTTTAACGCGCTGGAGTCATTTTAAGACAAAACTTTGTCTGTTTACTTTCGTCCTCAATTTCGCCAGCAGACTTTATACCCTAAAATAAAAAACCTGATCATCCGACTATTGGTTATTCGTAATAAGAAAAACTTAATATACGGTGTGTAACGGCTCACCACAGCACACACACATTCAAACAAAAACCTGTGAGTCACTGCACACGTATCAGTTGTTGACACAAGATTCTGCAGAGCGCATGATAACAGTAGTCTGGCCATAAGGCTTTCTGAGAAGGATGTACAGTATTTGTTATTATTCAGAGATTTAATTTAACTGTATATTTAATTATTTGTATTTAAAGATTACAGGGATTAACGAACAGACACGAACAGACAGTGGTTCTGCGAACATTTGTAGGCGTGAACAAATACAGTACCAAAAGTAGTTCACGTGTATTGTACAAAAAACAGACACTGCAGTTCACCAGATAAGAGCTGAACCTTGGATTGTGAGTAACTTAGTCTGCGAGTGTTTTACAAGACGAGCAAAAAGTTTTAACTTGATAAACGAGCGAGGTCTTGAAATATGAGTAATACGTATACACTTTGTCTGCCGAGTGTCACATGATCATAACTGAGCCAAGGGTTCTTCTGTCTCGTGCGCTGCGGAATTGTGGGTAATCATCTCACGTGCTCAGTCTATTGGTTTTTATTTTGTATCCAAGTATAATGACTGTCCTTTAACAACTGTACTGCAACACCGGCCTCCATGAAGAAAATGTTTAAAAAGTCTGTGGCAGTACGGGAGATGAATCTGTCTAACAAAGACGCAACGTCACATTTCCGCAAAATCCTCAAAAGTAGGCAAAAGCGAGTGTCATTAAAGAGGTTCCTTGTTAAAAACGTTTGCACGGGAGTAACCGTAAAAATAAATAACTGTTAAGACTAGTCATTCATCTTTTATACCACTTTATCCTGTATACAGGATTGCGTGGGTCTGGTGCCTATCCCAGGAGACTTAGGGTATGAGGTGGGGTACACCCTGGACCTGGTCTCGATCCATCACGAGGCACACACACACATTGGGCAGTGGGAGGAAAACGAAGTACCTGGAGGAAACCCAAAAAGGATGGGGACAACATGCAAACTCCATGCACACAAACCCTCCCACCTGAGGCGAGAGTAGAACACTCGAACGCGGATTGCTAACCACTAAGCCAAAATATATATATACAGATTAACTGATCAAATTTTATTGTTACATGCAGCCCTACATAATATTTTTTCGATATTAATTTTCTTAGGAAACAGAAACCAATCAAATTTGCATTCAACACAAGGATGAGTCCACATGTCCTAATTTACACTCTTACTTTCACTTTCAATTTTCTCTCACATGATATTCCTTTACATTTCTGCCCGGTCCTACATTAAAAATTTTTACAAAAAAAAAAAAAAAAAAGGAAAGATCCAGCAAGACTACATCCTACAAAAGGGTGATATTGTTTTCCACTGCTTTGAAACTGCGCTTTAAGGAGGAAGAAGGATGCATTTGAAGGCGTGACAATGCAATGATGTAATCAGCATTCAAATTAGTTATATACAAATACATGCACTTGAATGCACGACTATAAAAACTGTCTACAGAGACAGAAAATATATTCGCTGAATATTTCGACAAACCAAAAAAATTGTATAAACCATCGTATGTGACTCTGTCAGTGAAAACCTAGATGAAGCATTTTTTCAGTAAATCGTTATTTTCTACATTCAAATATTCTGCAGTGAAAGCGGTGAATCACACACACAAAAAAATTACGTTAGTTGAGTTTTCAAAGACAAGGACACATATGAGGGTCAAAAGTGATCTGAAACTTCTGTTAGTCTTATCAGCGCTTTCCGATCAAGGCTACTGTCTCCCCCAGTCACTGCTGTGCAGGTGTGAACATCTGTTTATTTGTAACGACAGTGAGAACAAAATTTAATGCGCTACTTGTGAATCCCAAAAATGAAAAGCAGTGATTGGTCTTTTTTGTGGTCTGAGGGTGTACCTGGTTCCGAAACAACTCACAGAAGAGCGTAAACAGAAGCGCTTGGATTTCTGCAAACACAATTTGTAGCGATACTCTAAGGAAGGTGAAAGTTTCTTAAAGAGAATCATTACTGGTGACGAGACACGGATTCATCACTACACGCCTGAGAGTAAACGGAAAGGAAACACCCTCGATCGCTAATCGAGAAAAAGTTCAAAAGCCGGTGAAAAGTGAAAATTCCTCAACGCTTACAGTTTTCTGTGATTCTCACCTCAGGGGTCAGAAGTATTGAAACATTATCAGGAAAAAGGTTCGACAATCATCAGTGCTCGTTACAGTGAGACGCTTATTGAAGAGCTGACGACTAAACTGTAGATTAAACGCAATGGACTGAAATCCGAGGACGTTGTGATCTCACGTGATGATGCACATCCACACACTTCTGCACACACTGTCGACACTCCGCAAAAACTTCATGTTGAGGTGTTAAAGCATCCTCACTATAGTCCTGATATCACTTTATCGAACTTTCACCTCATTGGTTTCCTTAAAGCAGCCCTACGAGGACGAAGATTCACTTCTGACGAAGGAGTGAAGACAGCGGTGCATTCGTGACCTCAGACGTAAAACATTTTTCTTTTAATGAGGGAATACGAAAGCGTTGTTGACAGATGGACAAATGGTAATGAAAAGCAAAATGATTATGTCGAATCTACAGTATACTAGTTGTCTTTGTATGTGTTTGTCTCTGTATTTACGTTAATTGAAATACATTCTACAGCCAGAGTGTGGAGAATGTTTGACTCATCCTCATATAGCTGAAAGAAAAAAAAGGTGACTGCATGACACCATACAGACCAAAGCGGAGGTGTCATATCTTCTCCAGAAAGGGCTCAAGCAGAAATCAAACTGGTAGTTTAGTTAGTACTAAATACAACGTAACTTTGAAACGCGATTTAGCTCACAGTGACTGCAGAAGCTTCATATGAGTCTATGAATACTTGCATTGCGTACGACAGGGTGCCGAGAGAGGAGCTGTGGTGTTGTATGAGGAAGTCTGGAGTGGCAGAGAAGTATGTTAGAGTGGTGCATGAGTATGAGAGTTGTAAGACAGTGGTGAGATGTGCTGCAGGTGTGACAGAAGAGTTCAAGGTGGAGGTGGGTCTGCATCAAGGATCGGCTCTAAGCCCCTTTTTGTTTGCTCTAGTGATGGACAGGATGACAGATGAAGTTAGACAGGAGTCTCCATGGTCTATGATGTTTGCAGATGACATTGTGCTTTGTAGCGACAGCAGGGAACAGGTAGAGGAAAATTTGGAGAGGTGGAGGTACGCTCTGGAAAGCAGAGGATTGAAGGTTAGCCGCAGCAAGACGGAATACATGTGTGTGAATGAGAGGGACCCAAGAGGAACAGTGAGGCTACAGGGAGCAGAGGTAAAGAAGGTGCAGGATTTTAAGTACTTAGGGTCAACGGTCGAGAGCAACGGAGAGTGTTCAAAGGAGGTGAAGAGACGAGTACAGGCAGGTTGGAATGGGTGGAGAAAAGTGTCAGGTGTGTTGTGCGATAAAAGAGCATCAGCGAGAATGAAAGGAAAGGTGTACAGGACAGTGGTGAGACCAGCAATGCTCTACGGCTTAGAGACAGTGGCACTGAAGAAAAGACAGGAGGCAGAGCTAGAGGTAGCAGAGCTGAAGATGTTGAGGTTCTCTTTGGGAGTGACAAGGATGGATAGGATCAAGAATCAGTTCATCAGAGGGACAACCCATGTGAGATGTTTTTGGAGATAAAGTCAGAGAGGCCAGATTGAGGTGGTTTGGACATGTTCAGAGGAGAGATTGTGAATATATCAGTAGAAGGATGCTGAGGTTGGAACTGCCAGGCAGGAGGTCTAGAGGAAGACCAAAGAGGAGATTCATGGATGCAGTGAGAGAGGACATGAAGTTAGTTGGTGTGAGAGAAGAGGATGCAGAGGATAGGGTTAGATGGAGGCAGATGATTCGCTGTGGCGACCCCTGAAAGGGAACAGCCGAAAGACAAAGAAGAAGAATACTTGCATTGTACTCGCTAAATGACCAAAAGCTACGGTGAAGTACTTATATCCACCTCAATTTAGATAGAAGACAGGCTTATCAGAAAAACTTCGAACTATCACATTAAGATACTGGGACATAATACAATACCACTGTCTCAACCTGTATCTGGAACTGTTTTGTGCTTGAAAATCTGTAGTGGTGAACAGCAGGCATGGCTTAAACCTCAAATGAGTTCTGTGTTTGCTTTTCAACTAAATAAAACTTGACTTGAAATTCCACAACCACTAAGACTCCCCCAAGAAAGCACCGTAAAAACCCCGGATGTAGAAATATTAACACTGTCAGCGTGCTGTGTGAACTCTGGCTCTGCAAGTTCCTCAACCTCAACTACATCAATCCAGTTCATAAAAAGTGCAAGAATGCTTGTTTGGGTTTTTTTTTACAAAACATTTTAACAAAAAAAAAATTAAATAGCCACACCAGGTAGTTACTACGAAATAAAATTAACAAACGTTGTAAATGTATCGAACGATGCAATTTTTTGTCCTGCAAGCTTTATATCTTAAAGGGAATTTCAAATGGCTTTACCCAAGCAAAGGTTCAAGCATCTCGTCCCAGATCTGAGAATCGTAGGACAGAGGTGACAATGACATCGATCCTACTAAAAGACCCGCCCTCATGCTACTTTTTTGGCTGATTTTTACTTACCGGAGTTATCCGTCCTCTCCACAGCATTGACCTGAGGGCTTTGGTGGCTCTCCTCAAATACTCCATTGAGCCTTCCAGGAGGCATGACCCTGTCCTGCTCAAGCACGCTTCCCTGATCGCTCTTCGGCTTGGCCCTGTCCACAATCTGAGGATCAAACGTCTGCCAGCGCTTCTTTGGCGCCACCACCTTCCCACTTTTATCAAGTCCAGAATCTGACCGGGACTTTGCAAGTTTCTCCGTTGGAGCTGCTCGCACGTCAACCACATCTAGCGCGTTCTGTTTCTTCAGGTCTGTAACCAGAGGAAGCAAACTGTTTCCACCGTCATGTTTATGAGAATCGTTTTTTCCTGTGGATTTAGGTTTAGATTTGTTTGGCTTCTGGCTGCTTGTGGTTTTCCCCTGTGGCCCGTTCTGGACCCCAAGAGGCTGACCACCATTCTTGTGAACCATGCTAGGAGTTGTGGGTTCAGGTTGGGGTTGTGTGTGGAGAAGCGAGGGTTCTTGCTTGATAAGGTCAGAAGGAGAGGTGGGAGGCAGCGTCAGTGGCCTTCCCTCTTTCTCACGGGTGTCGTGCAAGTCCTTCAACATCATAAGGTAGGTGGTGAACTTGTACTTGGCGTTTTGATCGTCCAAACTAGACTCGTCTTTCACAAGAGAATGTAATGAGATGTCTTTACGCTCCCGGAAAGTCTGCAAGGGTGAAGGTGAAGGGGATGACACAGAGGAGGAAGAGGAGGAGGAGGAGGAAAATGAAATGCTTGATTCTTTCTTGATTTTGAAATCAGCGACCGGTGAATCCAAAGGCCTGACGGAGGGAAATTTAGTTTTGAGTTGAGACCCGTTCTGAGACGGCTCCTTGCTGGACCGGATTCTTGTTAACTTGAGCAAAGTCGGGTTTGAGGATCCTGCGTATCGCTGAGACATCGGGTGTGCCGGATCGGTGATGGGTTCTGTTTTCACTTGCCATTGATGTTCTGTGCTCTCTGATACATCCAGAGTGGGAGAAAACGAATCATGCTCATCAGACAGAGCCGGAGAAGATGATCGGGATTCATGGCTCAAGTCAAGATCATCCTTTTCTTCCTCGTAGTTTGCGAGGGCTCGGGTCATGAGGACGCAACTTGCCGGCAAGTTGTGAGAGTGCATCTCAAACGTTCCGTCTGATAATCCCAGGGAAGTGCTATCTAATGTCCTGCCATTCGAAGTGGTGTACTTTTTGTTTTTGATTGCTGACTTGTTGTTTGGCTTGTGTGACACCGTTTCTTTCTCCGTCTTTCGGACCTTTTTCGTTTTTTTACTCGCGCGTTCGGCCTTTGGTTCAGCACAAAGTTCTTTATCCGACTCCCCTTTGAGTCGCTCTTCTGAGCGTATCGGGCACAGTATCCGGGGAATTGAATCGATATCCAAGTAAGGGCAGTCCCTGGAGTCAGACGCCAGATCGTTTAAAGCAGCAGGTGGTCTAGAAATGTCCAGTGTGTGGCCTGACATCGGCTTGGAGAACAGGTCGTCTTTGATTTCAACAGGGCTTTTCAGCAGTGAGCTGTTTTTCCTTTTAGCAGGTGATTTCTTTTTACTTCCCGCCTTCGTTTTGGGTGAAACGATGACGGGAAGATCGTGTCCGTTGGAGAAACCCGGGCTCTGTGAGGACAGAGGGAGTTCGGAGAAGGTCGGAGTGGTGGATGTCCTGTCGTCTGTAACAGGAGAGTGTACTTCTCTGACTGAGGGAAGTTGTAGTTTGCTCCTGAGATACTCTGGCAGAGCTGCCTCTGCATCCTGAACGCTGGCTTTCCACAACGGCATTAAGCGCTTTGGAACCTGCAGTAAAGGCAAAATATAATGATAATTACGCGACAGGAAATAATAAAGCATTACATTATATTTGCATCACAAATAGAGACATATTTTTTTTTACATATTTAAAAAGGAAGTTTAATAACATAGAAGAAGAACACAAAGGTAACTCCAGGCAGTACCGTGTATTTGTAACCCATGTCTTTTTGTCTGCCTCGTCGCCTGAGCACGGGAAGTTTCTCAAACTGCTGCCCTCCTTCAAAAGCGAACGTGGCTTTCCCAGGAACCCATGCTTGGTCCACGATCTCCCCAAACGTCCTGACGAAATACATTCGACACATCCTGTTGTTGGGCTCTAAAACAAGACATCATAACCAGATTGAAATTTCACATCAGGTTAATTTAAACCTCGACATTGTGAAACAATCATATTTCACACTTGGAGCTCGGAGCATGGAAAGTTTAGGATGAATACAAATAATCAGTATAATTACTAACCTTTCATCCTGGTGTGACTCTCACTCTGGGGGTCTATGGAGATGCGACAGGGCCACCAAGGCCTACGATTGAACTTGGCCCACACCACATCGCCTACGGTAAACTTCACTTCTGGGAGAGGTTTCTTCTTTGGGCTGTCGGACTGTGAACGAAAAAAGTGGTATATTAAGGACGACTTAAAGACTTGTTGGTCTTTAGAAGCAAAAGTTTAGACAGCCATGAGATTCAGTCAAGCAGATGGCAAACTCAACCAGGTATTACATCATAATAAGTTTCCTATTATATACGCTCGTATTGTTGGGGTTAGTCGGGGGACTCTCCCTGCGAAACCATCATGTGGTTTTGCACTGTCACAGACACGGTGTATGATCAGACCGTTACCAATGACGTTTCTGAAATACTGATTAAAATACCCATAGCCGCATTTTCTAACTGATTGACGTTAGTACAAATATAAGAACGGTACGGTACGGTGGCAATAGCTCTCAGCCGAGTTCCTGTAATGGTGCAAGTGGTGTTGATGAATGATTGTGTGTACAGTTCGCACAGACAGATGCATCTCTTCCACAAGTTGGCAACGAGATATCCATCGATTTTCAAGGATCAGGCATTCCACTCGATGAATATTCACGGAAACCACACCAGTGGGCTCCAAGCCGCCTCGGTTAGTGCTCTCCCAGATAATGCTGTCCTTGTCAAAAAGAAATAATCCTAAAATATTCGCACCACCCTATCGAGAACTGAGGTAAATGGACTATAACAGGAAGTGGAGCATGTTTTCATGCTTCGTTCCACCATATATTCATCTCAGAATTTAGGGGTAGCATATTCCAATAGACAAATATTCATATAAAATAATGCTACCCATACATAATCAACAAAATGAATGAAATAGGTCCCAAGCTTGTCTGTGTTTGACGCTAGGCTCATCATTCATACATCATACAGCCTTGTTTAAGACTAAGGTTTTACTGCGGCTACGAGGCTCATCGCTGTCCTGTTCTTGAACAATCGTTTTTTACCCCCTCAGTCACCAAATTAAAAAAAGAAATAAATCACATGTCCCGGTTTGACTTGAACACTCCGCGTATAACAGTGACCAAGAACACCTGGTTAGTGTTCTCACTCTTTTCAGGACATTTTTCCCTGATTGTTGTTCTCAAACGGTTGGTCTTTGAATGACTCACGTCTTTGCATAAAAATATCCATTTTTAACTTAACGCATCTCAGCAGCTGAATCAGCCAGTCCCTGTAGAGCTGGCTGGACGTAGGTGGCAAGGAAAGCAAGTTTTCAGCACTTTCAAACAACCCGATGAGTAACACGTTGAAGAATGTTTGCCAATACGTGTGATAAGAATGCATTTTTAAGCTATTCTCTACTGGGCGATAATACAATATGGTATAAATAGTTTTAATATTGATTCACTGTTCTGATAGAGTGTCTGCTTACGACAATAGTGTGTTCCAAACTACAACGACTAGGCAACCAATGGGCCGTTAACAGATAAACTACAGCTGCGTATTTTAATATGTCCCCCGTTGGCTAAAATATAAACTTGGCGAGAAAATATCCTAATAGCGCAAACCCCCCCCCCCCTCCCCATTTTTTTTTTTGCAATTACCCACAAATTATAAAACAGTATATAATATTCCATTTTTTTCCTACTGTGTAGGAGAAACTTGACGAACAATTGATCAAATGAATCACGGGGGATTTTCGTTTTTGCATATGACGTCAAGAAACTCCTCTGCTGCAATAATGACACTCGATTCATCATTCCTGAGGTGGATGCCTGAGGTGGATGCTGAGAGTAGACTGTAATCAATAACTGTATTTCATGGATCCAGGCTCTGTGTTTAGAAGTGTTCCAGTAGAGATTATACTATAATTTCGCTTATATGTATGTTTTCAATTGATAAAGCATGCTAGAAAACTTTAATAATGTAAAACAAAAAAAGTAATACTATGAGTAAAACATAATATAAATAAACCTTATATCTGCTGCTTTTTATTATTGGAAGGAGAAATTGATTTGCAGTCTTATATGTAGCATTGAAGTTGATTAAAGTTTACTGTAGGATCAATACCTCATCGTTAACTTTTTCAACATATCGGTAAAAATAAATTTCGCTGCTTTTCCTTGAAGTGTGAGATACTGTACGGAAATACCATCAGCATAGATATCTTTCTAAAGCCGTTTTCAGCCTGGACTAGGTTCACATGGAGAGGTGGATTATTAGCTTGTTATTAGTCGTTATGCATCATATAACTATTCGGTAACGTGACAAAAAGATTTGATTTAAATTTCATAACTAGTTTCCAAAGTGATGACAGAATCTCCCTATAAAATAAAATGCGTCCTGTGTTATGTTACCACAGTTTCATATATATGCATATATATTTTTTTTGTTTGTTTTGTATTACTGGGAATTTTTTCCATTCAGAAATTGATTACTCACAAGTAGAGAGTTTACACTCGCGTTCTATCCCTTAAAATCTTTTTGTGTGCTAAATTTCTTTATGTTAAAGAAACATTCCCTGATGTGACCCAACGTTTAGACTATAATCCAGACACATGTAGTGCTTACAGGATCTGAGTAGCTGCTGCTAGGTGAACTTGGCCTTTGCGCGAGGCCTACGTTGAACATCGCTGCGCAGTTTTCAGTGCTCGGAAGGTCACAGTCGCTATCCGTGTAGCCTTCCGAACTATCAAAATCCCTTAGCATGACTTCAACAGGCAACGGAGGTGGACTAGAAGGAGGGTCTGGTGCTGGCTGAGGAGTACTTTTAGGAACCCGGTCAAAATGTTCATGTCTGTTCAGGCTTTGGTTTAGCCCTGAACCAGATAAGCTCTTTGCGTTCACAGAGTTCCGTTTCAGGCGTTTTTTAGCTGAAGGTTTAAATGCTGCCACGCGCTCCTCTTCCTCATGGTCATCCTTGCTGTCTCCACTGTCAAAGAGGCTTGATTCAAAATGCAGGAATCCATTCAGGATTGGTGAGATGTGCTCCAGGCTGTCCGAGCTCACAGGGGAAAAGCCGTTCTTGTCCAGATTTCTGTGACTGAACACGCTGTCGTCAGCACCGCGACCGAACGACTGGGCCGAGTGGACAAGGCCGAGGCCAAACTCTGAGCCGTGCACATGCGCCTTAGCTCGGCCGTGGAAGTTCCTGTCGTGTAAGCTCATATCGGGCCTGCTCACCATCGCCGTCAGGTCCTGTAGCCTCCTGAGTGGACTGTAGCTGGAGGACGATTCCCGTTGGCTATATCCAAACGAGGACGCGTGCTTCGCGCTATGCTGGAGCCCACAGGAAGTAGTGACCTGCGGACACTGAGGGCCCGGGTGACATTCCGAGCCATCCTTGGCGCCCACTTTATACGACCGATTCATGTTGGCATGGCTTCGTCCTGCCAAAAAAAAGAAAGAAGAAAGAACAAAAAGTCAAAGGTTGTTACTGACCAGGTTCATTCAGAAATTTGTAATGACATACAAAACGTATTTGGCTAAGCCTGTTAATTCTTGAATGTATGCTTAAATTTAGGCATTTGGCAGCGATTCTTATCCAAAGCTTTAAAGTTTCCATCATTGGATAGATCTTTACACTGGTTACTATGTTAATAACTAAGTACCATCAGTCAAACACTGTTGGGAAGGTGTTTCAATCAAGACAATGCTATGCTTCCAAGGTAATAGCAGTTAACAAGTGCTTTTCTATTCCAACATGACCGTGTCCCACTGCGAAAAACAAAGACATGGTTTGATGAGTTTGGTGTGGAAGAACTGGGGCGGTGGTGAAGGCGTTGCACGTTTTTATACGCAGATAATCTTGATTAATTCGGATATATTACATTATAAGGTAGTGCGCTGCACTGCCAAAACTACCATGCAGCTTATTAAACGTTCTCCTTTTTAGATACTCAACATACGCTTCAGTTGGAAGGTGCTAGGTTCAAACCCCAGCACCACCAAATTGCCACTGTTGGGCCCTTAAGCAAGGCCCTCAAACTGTCAACTGCTCAGATAAAGTGTAAGTCACTCTGGATAAGCCAAACACCAGAATGGAAGAACATGACTGGCCCATGATCACAACGCCCCCTGATCTCAACCCCTTTTGGCATCGAGCACCGTCTCGTCCAACATTGGTGCGTCCTGACCTCGTAAATGGTCTATAGCAGGGGTCTCCAAATGCAATCCTGGAGGGTCAGTGACCAGCACTGCTTGTAATTCACCAACACCTAAACACACCCACTGAACCTAGTAATTAGCAGATTAGTTAAAATCAGTGTTTGAGAAGCAGAATCACCAAACTGTGTTGGACACTGGCCCTCCAGGACTGGATTTGGAGACCCCTGGTCTACAGAATGAATGGGCACGAATTCCAAAAATCAAGAAGAGTGGAAGCTGTTACAGCTGCACAAGGGGGACTGAGTACATGTTGAAGTATATGTGTTTGGATGCAATGTCATTGCCAAAGACTTGTTTATTTTTTTTTTATCCATATACTGCATTACCACATTATGTTATGGTGTATCACGTTTAGGTTGAAGCGCCCTGGTGTAGGCCGTCACGTCCAGACAAAAGACACCTTGAAGGAAACTAGATTCATGAATGAAGAAAAGCCGACAAGCCAGATGACTCTGGGCAGGACGGACATTTCTCAGCACTCGGACGCGTTTTATACGCGGATAAACTTGATCAATTGAGATATTATATTATACGGTAGTGCGCTGCCATCCTGGGTAAGTAAGTAGTAAAAGTGTACAGGAAGCTAAAGCAGCACTTTATCTCTCTCTCTCTCTCTCTCTCCCACCACCACCACCACCATGCGCAGACCTGAAACACAACCTCGGATCGAATTATTAAGAAAAATAAAAGAACCGAAAGGGAAAAGTCGCCGGATTCTTACCATTTACGGCTCGGTCAAGATAAAACCATCCGGTATCCGCTCACAGGGGAAGGCGACGAGACACTTTTTGGCGATTTGTGAAAGCCGGATCTGCAGAAAGCGGCGGCACTACGACTACTACTAACAACGCTAGGCCTGGACTCGGCTTTCATTTCTACTCTCTTGTAAAAAGAAAAAAGATGAAACCAGATTAATTGGTTGACGGTAGAAAAATAATAAGAATTCACTGCCTCGCTTCTTGCTTTCTTTCACCGAGCCAGCTAAAGACGGTGCGGAACGTGAGCGGGTCGGAAGCACGTTTTGCATGGAAATGCATGGCTTGTTTTGATCGTGGCCCTGGTCATGTTAAAGCAAAAGCCTTGAGTGTGTGTTAGTGCGTGTGTGTGTGTGTGTGTGTGGAGAGAGAGAGAGAGAGACCGACCGGCAGTGCCACCCAACCCCCAGTCTACTACATACAGTACGCACACACACACACTCTCTCTCTCTACAATACACATAGTAGTCTTATCCCGGGGAGAGAAAAAAAATGATCCACAATAACATGCTAACCCTTCCTTCATACTTATTACCCCCTTTTTAATGTTCTGTAATCAAGGAAGGTGATGGTTTTAAGGTGGTTCTTCATGTCGTATTTCCTCATCCTGACTTAACAAAAGCCGTGCAGTTTATTAACTACACTTCCTCCATTTTAGACACCCCAGTTACGACGTCGTTATAGCTTACACAAAATGATCAGAAAACATGTCATGTCACGGGGGTTGTGTATACTCTAGATTGTATTTCATCGGGTTTGTCAGCTTTAAACGCCATTTTGGGCTTCAGCGTCAAAAAAAAAAGAGAGAGAGAGAGAGAGGGGGAAAAAAAGGCCACTGTAATCTTAACATGTCCCTGACTATCACCACAGCCCTGGAACATACAAACAAGGAAATTTATGTCACCTCTGGAAAACATTGTTTGTTTTTAGCTATCTAAATACATGATAATTAAGCTTAATATCGAATATTAATCCACACATATACTTTTAAAAACCGTTTTTTTAACGGATATGTTTTAAATAAACTGGCACAAGGAGCATTTTGATCACTTTGTATTTAAAATCCGTGCACGCGCGTCAAGCCCGAGCGTATTTAAGGGATCCATCCGGGTATTTGCCATCCATTTTTCGATGTCTTTGTATATATTCAACTAATCTAGGTACACGACAACGGTTTTTTTTTTGTTTTTTTTAAAGAAAGTATTTCATGTCGTTTGTCGGCCTTAAACGCCATTTTGTGATTCAGTGTTACAGACCAGGCCACTGTAATCTTATTATGTCCCTGATGTGAACTATCACCACAGCCCATGACTCAAACAACCAATCAAACAAATAAACTATTAATCTTATGTCATCTCGGGTAAAATGATTGTTTGTTTGTTTATTTTAGGAAATATCTATCTATATAAATGACAATTCATCTTAATCTCGTTATAGGCCATCCATAATCGAGTATAAACCTACACTTAAAGTTAAAAACAACTGTTTTAACGGTTTTTTTTTTAATACACTGGCACGGGGAGCATTTTGAACAATTTGAATTTAAATTCTGTGCACGCGCGTTAAGCCCTAACGTATTTAACGCTTGCATCCGAGTATTTGCCAACCATTTTTGATATACAGTAACACTACTGTAGCTACACGAACGCGTTATAAAATATACGCAAAAATCCTCGTTTTTTTTTGTTTGGTTTGTCTCTGACTTGCCATCTAAGTAGGCATATTTTCTCTTCACAAACCATAAAAAAGAAGGAATTAATTAATCTATACATTCTATTCAAGTCTATTCATATTAAAGTGAAACAGAGTATGAGTTGAATCTAATTTGAAAGTTAATCTGTTTTTCCTCTTTAAATGTCAGAAAAACTATTCACCTTAACAAGCAGGCATTTCTTTAAGACTTGTTTTTGTTTCAACCCAGGCTGTTCTAGACAAAAATATAATTTTTTTAAATAATCGGTTGTATTGCTCTAGCATTTTTCGTCAATATGTATTGTAAGAATTAATGGCATTACCATATATATATATATATATATACCATACCATTATTTCAGTAAGGGTCGAGGATCCGGAGCCTGTCCTCGGATCCTAGGAGTGCCGGGTTTGAGATGGGAGCACACCATGGCTGGAACAGTTAGCGTACTTAATAGCACAATAGTAAAAGCATAATAACATCATTGGTAAGTATGCAATAATTAGTTCATTCATTAAAAACTAATAATTAAGTGGTTGAAGTGGATCCTGAGTCTATCCCAGAAATACCAGACGTGAAACGAGCACACACCATGGATGGCAAGCAATGTCGTTGTACGTAGGCCTAGATACAACAAAGCGCACGGGAATACTTGGCTTAAGATGGAAACACACCAAGAATGCAATGCTGGTTTCATAATGAATCATAGTAAGCATCATTGCTAAATATATAATCAAAATCAATTAATTCATTTTTTTAAATAAGTGCTTTATTGTGGTCAGGGTCAATGTGGATCCTGGGAACCATCCCAGGAATACTGGGTGCGAGACGGAAATACATCATGGATGGAATGCCAGAACATCGCACAAAGTTTAGTTACCACAAAACCTTGGCTAAATACTGTAAGTAATATACATCCGAGCAGTTTCCATGCAAGAAGCATTGCTTAAGTGACATTTTTTTATTTATTTTTATTTATTTTTTTAAAATCAGATTGGATGCTAATTGCTTACACAACACTAGACAAAAAGATTGAACCATGGCATTCCAGATTTGGAGATAAACATGAATATTTTGTATGGAACAGGAACACTACAGGTTATACTAAGCTATCAGATCACAGTTATATTTACCAAAGAAAGGAAAGAAAAAAAAAGGTTTGTAAAGCGTTACACTGATTCATTTTTCTCATCTGAGCACAAACAAACAACAACAACAACAATAACAGCAAAAGAAAGAAAAGAAATTAAAGAATAAATTCAAATATTTTTCAAAAGGTCACTCGACACTACGGCACCACATTTTTTCATAAATACAAATAAAAGATAGTTCATACTGAAGACGATACAGGCAAAGCACAAATCACGTAACACTTTAGGAAAAAAGAAGGATAAATATGCATGTGATATTGATCCGTTAATGTTTTTCGAAGTGCGGAATGAAATCGGATCTCGCTACAGAGCGTTCACGTTATCAAAAGTTAGGTAACAAGATTAAAAACAACACAAAAGTGATTCTTTTTTTCCTATACATTTGCTTGAGTGAATACTATTGGCCCAAAAAAAATGTCTAATATAATACATACTGTGTTATTGTTTCACAAGACTACTATCATGCACGTATGTACAGTATATATATATATATGTGTGTGTGTGTGTAAAGGAGCAATACGCAGCAATTTTTGGGGATTTGCTTGTCAGTCTCTTTCTTGTTCAAGACGTAGAAAGGAAAGCATCTGCGTCTGCACCGAAGCTTGCCGTTAAAGCGTATTACAACATAACGCTCCGCAAATTCGTTTTTCCTCAAGGTTTCATTAGGTTGCATTCTAATGAAATGTAATCTACAGTAATCTACTTATTGCTCCTTTACGGATGTGAGAGGATGATAATGCTCTTTGGATAGAGATAACACGAAAAATGATCATGACAATGGAACACTTTCACATACACAAGTGTTTAGCCTAGGTATCAAAATTTGCCTTTCTGCCTCGCAAGAGTCCTGCCTCAGTACAACGTCACTCCAGGGATGTTATCCTTTCCTAATAAATACAAAAGCCTGCTTTCATTCGCTAGTGTTTTTCTCTTTAGCCGTGGCTTCGCAAAGTGCCCGTTTCTGCATCAGCGTATAAGGGAAGGGTGCTCCGTTGCAGGCGCTATAGTCCAGTTTGTTGAGTTTGGCCAACGTCTTGATGCTGCCTGGAGGCCTCCCGGGACTGACTTTGTACCCAGCGGCCTTGGTTGTCCCTAGCGGTCTGCCTGGGCTCGTTTTGAACCCAGCTGCCCTTGTGGTGCCAGGCGGCCGTCCCGTGCTTGTCCGATACCCAGCGGACTTGGTGGTACCTGCAGGTCTACCGCGTCTTCCCGTCTTCCCAAGTCCTTTCTTCTTCTTGGAGCCTTCGGGTGCCTCGGCAGCCCTCATGCGCACAGCCTGAGGCAGAAAGTCGCTCGCAGAGTCCTGCATCTGGCATGACATGGGCTTGATCATGCTCTGGGGCAAAGGGGGCAAGTTGGGTATGGGCAGCTGAAGCGGCGGAGGTGGGCCAGACGGGTAGAATTTGCCTGACTGTGAGGCGCACAACTCGAAATGGCTGCTCGAGTGCTGGCCATCTTCGGATAGGGCGCCTAAGCCATAGTCGTTGTTGCTGCTAGCTACTTGATGCATCATTTTTCTGTGAAAACAGATTCAGAAAAGGGTTATCAGTGTACATGCAATACTTATTTCGTCTTTGTCATTTCGAAGGAAAGTTAAAAAGCCTTTCAGGACAAACTACAGCTGATAATAAAATACTAAAGCTACATATACGGGAAAAAATGCCTTTTTATCCATTTTTCATGCTCTAAAATGAATCCAGGTGGTTTTTGATACTGTGAATGTACAAAATAAAAACGATGCACATGTGTCATTTGCACCTACTTTCAGTTGATCACCATTTTTGAAACTCTGATCAAAAAGTGTTGGGTGCCACTTTAAGACCTTATGTTTTTTGCAGAGTCGAGCCGTAGTGACGTGTCTAAGTACAACCATCAGAAATGTTTTTGTAAAAAGAAAAACAATTCAAGTCTTTTTTTAATGCATGGGATGTCATGTTGTAGAAATTAGTTTTAACTAAATAATTATTTGCATTTTTGTTTAAATAATCAGCAATTAAAATTATTATAATTTATAAGATTAAGATTTCTTGGAGATGGCTTGGTGACCAAACACTGTCGCCTTGCGCCTCCAGGGTCCGGGTTCGATTCCTGCCTCGGGGTCTGAGTGCATGGAGTTTGCATGTTCTCCCTGTGCTTGGTGGGTTTCATCCCACAGTCCATAGACATGTTTTGGTTAACCTGCGATGAATTGTGTGTACCCTGCCTCGTGCCCGAAGTCTCCTGGGATAGGCCAAGTCCAGGCTCCAGACTTCAAACATGATGTATAGATGATGAATGAGTTAATGTACATGTTTTTTGGCATTTCCGCAAACTATTACTAATACGCTGTCCCATATAAAGTCTACTTTAAAAAAAAAACATGTTTGGTGCTCACTTTATGTCTCTTTTTTTTTTCAGAATTGAGTCGTGACAAAGTACACCGATCAGAAACGTTTTAGTAAAAAGAAAAAAATCTAATGTTCAACTTTTGAAAATTTTAATACAGTTAAAGGGAGGTGTCATGTTGGAGAAAATGTATAAATATTTAAATGATAGCTTAATTATTGAGACATTGAGTGCACGTGATGCTAATTGAGGTAAAATATAAGTTACGTCAAATAAACAAACAAACAAATTAAACTATTGAAATATTTACAAATATGAAAATAATTGAAGAAATGTTTCATATGTAAACGATATTTTCGAAATATGGTAGCATCATAAACTGTACTTCCGTACTAATTAGTACGTCAAGTTTCCATGGCGACGTCTGAGCTCGCGCGGTTCGTTAATAAACAGTACGCTTAGTACGGAACGCTACAACTGGTTGCCATGGCTACTTTATTTAAATAATACTACGGTAATAAAACGGTCATAAAAGCATACTAAGGAGGCATCGAAGCGTATGATCGAGCTGTACTTGTATTCCCGCGTACTCCTGAGTACTGTAGTAGGGTAATTCTCTGGGGTTTGGAGTAGGCCTTGACTTGTTAGGGCTGCACACAAAATACAAAGAGCGACCGAGAATCTCCTCATCAAAACGCACCAGGGGGGGTTTATTTTAGCGCCCCGATGATATCGATCGAATAAACAAATGAATATTGACACAGTAAAAACAGTAAACAATGCGCGTGAAGCGCGTGTAGGGCGAGAAATAAAGCCGTTACTTTAACGTTACCTCATTTGGACGCGGATCTCGGAGTGCAAAGGGTTAAACATGAAACAGATAGATCTTCCATCCCTGAAACCAAAGCATAACTCTATTTAACGCAAAACCGAGACATCTAGGAAGCTTCCCGGCGCCGTCCTAATGGCGGATCGCGGTGATTATGCTTTGCTGAAGGGGTATTTCTATCCTGGAGGCGATGAGGCTTAAATCTGTAAGGCAGCCATTTTAACTAAGAAAAAAAAATGTACAATATATGAAAGACGGGCTCAACGCGCATGCGCAGACCGATGAAAGGAAATCGCACTGTACTGTAGTGTTGCACATGTGGAATTTATACAGCTGCTCTATTCTACACTTCACAGTAAAATGCACGCGCGGAGATACACATAAACACTTCCTGTTTAGTGGGGGGAAAGCACTACTGCACTACTGCTCCATGGTTTATATTTGGGTCAAATACAGAAAGAAAAGGAGGAATTTGGGTCATTAAAATATTCCTTTTTCTTTTACACCTAAAACTTCTTTATATTTTCATAGCCATAAGTTACTGTTAAACTTTATGAATCAACAAAATGTAGAGCTTATGTCATTAAAAAAAAAAAAAAAAAATATATATATATATATATATATATATATATATATATATATATATATATATATATATATCTGGTGTTGCTTCTCCTCTTCCTGGTTTTAGTGAAAAAAATTTTTGATCTGTTTACAAAACATACAGAACATGGGTTTAAATTATCATGCACAACTTGTCTTTTTATCCTGTATACAAGTTTGTCAGGACCTGGATCCTATCCCAGGAGACCTAGGGCACGAGGTGGGGTACACTCTTGGATGAGGTGCCAACTATGACATGGCATAAGTCATTGGTCGGCCGGAGGAGACCAGAGCGTCCGGAGGAAACCCGGCAAGCACTGGGAGGACGTGCAAACTCCTTGCACACAGACCCAGACATGGGATTCAAACATGGAACCTGGCGTTGTGAGGCCATAGTGCTAAAAAAAAAAAAAAAAAAAGTTACAAAAAGCTGTCTTGTTAACTTTTAAAAATACCAGATGGTGTACCGAATGGATTTTAGTATTAAAGGAAAACTAGGAGTGTTACGTATGTCAAGTAATTATTTTATTGCTTTTTTGCCGTTTACTGGGCATTATGATAATTCATTCAATTTATAATGAGCTTTTAGTTTATTACTTTAAAAGTGCTGTATATTCACGCATTTCAAATATCAGCTGCAGCTCCGGGGAGGTAGTGGACGCAGTAAAAGTTAGGAGTACTTTCTCGAGAAACAGGATGTTTCTAAATAAACAGGACGCTTTCAAAGCAACACGCTTTAGAATACATCAGCTTTTTTCTTTGTAATCACAGACACACTTGAAATCAAGATCTGGTGTTGCAAGAAACTGTAAATCTAGTTAAAGATCTATGTATGCTCCTTTAAATTGTTGGGTTTGTGCATGCGTAGATCCAGAGTTCTAATCTGATCAGTAAGCGAAGAAGAAACAACCTTGATCATGCTTAAGAGTTCAAGAGTGTGCAATGAAAAAAAATTATATAACACATTTTAAGAAAGACAAGTTACAGTACGCAAGTAAGAACAATAAACAAAATACAGTGCCTGGCCCCCCAAAAAAATGGACTATTTCAGAAAAGGTCAAACTATTAGGCTGCATTAAGAAAAGATCATGAGAAATGAGATCATGGATGGAGATTACTTAAACACTTGTTGAAGTTGTATATATAAAAAGATCTATTTTTAATAGTGAAAGTAAGAGCATTTCCACACACATACAGTGTGATGACCAAACTAAACAACTGTGTGTTCATAAGAAAACCACTTGTTAGTGTGTCTCATCAGGAAGAAAAAGGCTTTAGATCAATAACGTTTAATGCCTCTTGAAGTATTGTAAGTAATGTTCCTGGGGTATTTCAGCACTGAGCCTTGAGTATGTGGAGCAGCCTATTTCAGTAATTACTGTCTTAAGTACATTACTGGATGGCAGCCTGTTCAGCTTGTGACTGGACTTGACGTGTGGTAAGGCTTAGTGCTACACTTTGGTACCGTAACTGCATCAGCAGATTAATCCAGAAAACTTTTTTTAAGCTTTTCTTCCATATTTTTTTTTTTAACATTTTGATTAAGTAAAAGATTAACCTTTAAATTGTGACAAACCATTTGAGCAAAATACAAACATTCCTTTGTATGTTAAATGATTTGGATGCTGAAGATTCTGTGTGCATGTCCTATGCGTTTATATTTCTAATAACTTCTTATATAACATGAGGTTGGGGTTGATATGCAGAGATTTGTTCAGTGGGCTATTATTATCATCAGGCAGCAGCATCTCCTCTCCTCTCCCCTTCCCTCCACCCTCCTGATAGAAACGCCTCCTCATACAGCAGCAGGGGTGCCTTCAATAACACTGTACCAAAGTGTTGTGAATTTGATTATGGTGCCTTGACACAGCACTGAAGAACACTATACTATTCTGCATACAGTACATTTGCTGTTTGTATAGATTTTTAATTACATGTTTTGTAGCATTATTGATAATAGATTTTAGCATTAAAAAAATCCTAGTATTTTCTCTCTCAATGTCTATAATGCTTATCCTGCACAGGGTCACAGGAAGTCTGGAGGATATCCCAAGGATCTTGTGGTACTAGGTGGGGTACGCCCTGGATATATGCCAATCTATTGCAGGGCACACAAGCACTCACACTCTCACTCAGACACTATGGGGAATTTGGAAACACCATTAGACACGCCTAATCTGCATGTTTTTGGAATGTGGGAGGAACACGGCGTACCCGAACATCACCTCAAGTGGTAAGGGAGAACGTGCAAACTACACACACATAGATCGGAGGTGAGAATCAAACCCTCGACCATGGAGGCACAAACCCTTCATTACTGTATTTTGCATATGTTTAATGCTTTTAATCGATTGGCAAAAAGTTAAGACAAAACACACACACACACACACACAAATGCTTTTCCAAAACACTCTCAAAAAGTACAGTAAAAAACAGTATCTTTCTTTGTCTCTTATCCTCAGTGGTCCTCAATGGCTATATTTACATGGAAATCTGGATGTGTCCATTAAAAACATTTCAGTTACATGAAAGTCAACCTTAAAAGGTTCACAACATGATCAAATGTGTACTATAATTAGTAAAGTGACATAATTTTTGTTATTTATTTAATTATTACTATATTTTCAGAGATGGCAGTAGTGGGAGTTACAAGAGCAGAACTGAACTCAAACGCATCATTTGGGCAGCGGTGTCTCCGTAGTTTATGCCATGGTCGTCATTCCCAAGGTTGTAGGTTTGAATCCAAGCACTGCCAAACCACCACTGCTGGGTCCTTGAGCAATGTCCTTAACTGTTATCTGCTCTGGTGGAGCTGTATCATGTCTAGCACCGTGTTTATCTTTAGCACTGTTGTTTTGTATTTTATGTTTACAAAAAAATACTTTTTATTGGCCGTGTGGGGGTATTGATGAAAAATCTGCTTATTAAATTACATATAATTAGATACGTATTCCTGAGATTTCCTTCCTGATCAGTAAGCAGAAACTAGTATGTATCAGTCTGTTTGTCGGTCTACCTATCTATCTGTCAGCTTGGCTGTCTGTCTGTTTATTCATCTATCTATATGGACAAAAGTCTTTTGTCATATACTGTATTTCAATATGGAGTCCTGGGGAATTCGTGCACATTCTTTGGACGAGAGGGCCTGGCTCAGAATCTCCGTTACAGTTAATTCCAAAGGTGCTCAATGAATTTGAGGTCAAGGCTCTGTGTTAGGGCCGGTTGAGTTCTTCCACACCGAACTCATCAAACCATGTCTTTATCTTTGATTTGTGCACTGGGACACAGATATGTTGCAATAGAAAAGGCTCTTCCCCAAACTGTTGCCACAAAGTTAGAAGCATAGCATTGTCCAAGATGTCTCAGTATGGAAGCATTAAGATGGCCCTTCACTGGGAACAAGGAGCCTGATTTAAACAGCTGAATAACAGGTTTGGCCAAATAGTGTGTGTATGTATTTATGTGTGTGTGTGTGTACAGTATGTATGTACCTAGCTATCTATCAAGCATCCAGTCATTTTTAGGTAAGATTTGTCATGTTATACAAATTGTTAAAACAAATATAAATCTTAATTATTGTTTAAACATTTAGCCATTACAATAATTAGACAATTATACAACCATTTACTAGGTTGCTTCGATGTAAAAACATAAGACAAATACATCTTTAAAGAAAAAAAAATCAAACTCTAGATTTTGTTCCTGGTTTTTATTTTTTATTTCCAGTACAGTTCAGCTCAATGTACTTTATTAGCAAACATTTGTATGAATAACAAATTTAAAAGGATGCTACACACTGCTCTTACTTTTATGTTATGGCATGCAAGCCATTGTTTTAGTTTTAATGTATATCTTTAAAATAAAATTAACACCATTATATCCCTGGCATGTTAAACAGAGGGTTAAAAAATAGTTAGAAATTAAAACATCCCTGCCAGGCTGCTGAATCAGAGCACTGCACGTCAGGAGGAAAAGCTTTACTGCACAACATGATGAAACGCACTTGAACGCTGCACGGCTTCCTCTCTGCTTCCTGCGCGGGTGCACGCGCTGCAGACTCGCATTAATCGGAGTCTATTTCTGTCTTGTTTTTCTTTTTCTGTTTAGTCTTTATGTTAATAATAATCTTCCGAGCTTTATGCCAAGATCTGTAGAACCGAGCTAATTCGTCGCTCTGTATTTTTAAGCGTTATTTTTGTACCCGGTCGACGCGAGACTCGGTCGAGCTCAATTAGCCTGTTTTCTTTCCATCGCTCTAGACAATTCTTTACATTAGTGATTTATTTTTTACGTTTTTATTTATCAGTATGGACGAGAAGGTGTTTACAAAAGAACTAGATCAGTGGATCGAGCAGCTGAACGAGTGCAAGCAGCTGTCGGAGAACCAGGTTAAATTTCTGTGCGAGAAAGTAAGTATAATTCCTCACAATCCGCATTTAACACTCTGTATTGAACGCTGCATGCTTTTGTTCTAGACCTGAAATAAACGGGTTACTATAGCTACTGGAGGGTCGAGTACAAACATGGCGGCGATGAGATCTATTTTTATTGGCTGTCAGTCCTGCCTAGGTGGCTTCTCATTGGCTCGCGGGTCTTTTTCGGAGGACGCTGATTGGCTCTTTCTTAGTGCACTGCAGCTAGCAACCAGAGCTCTCGGGGTGTGTCCGCTCGAATGGCGCCCGTCGTCAGGCAGACGTTTAAACAGACTAGCAACGGATAGCATTCGTTTTTTTAAAATAACGTTTTGAAATTATTCTTTAGAGCAAAAAATACGACATAGATAATGTAGTCAGAACCGCGAACTGCTTGTCATTAAAACACACTCTTTGTTTACCGCTATGTGCAAAAGTTTACGCCCCCTTCATTCTTTTTGTGTGAGGAAATGTGATGCTTAGAAATGTGACACAAATATTTGAGTTTGTTATAAGCAGTATGAAAACCCTTCACTTGGGGAAATTAAAGCTTGTTTATTATTATTATTATTATTATTATTTTTTTAAATGTATATAGTTTGACAACTACACATACTCCTGCAAATAAAAGATAAGTGTTATACACTTTCATACATTTATTTATTTTTTTTTGTTTTTCTTTTCAACTTTAGTGCCCTGGATTAAAAAGAAAAAGTTTAATAGCTTATTGGTTTACAGTATTAGACTACGGTTCGGAAGGTCTCAGGTTTAAACCCCACCACCACCACCAAGTTGCCGCTGTTGGGGACGTGAGCAAGACCCTTAACTTTAACTGCTCGGATGTGTAATAAGATGAAAAAACGAAAATGGAAAGTGCGCTTTCCTTATCTATTATTTCCATTTTTAATTTGAAGACACATTAGTTTTTGATCGACTGTTATCTGTTTATTTCTTGGTTCTGGGGAACAAAAAAAATATATAGTTGTTTTGTCATTTTTTTGTTTTTATATATTGATAAAAGAATGAATGGACGATATTAGACCTCTCACTCACCTCTACGTTTGTCTCATTCCACTAAAAAACAATATTATTGATATTTTATTTAAAGTCTGATTATTAGCGTGACACATGACGTCAAGAGCGACTCTGTTCTGATGCTGATGACGACAGTTGATATCTGATCACAAACTAAATTGATTAGCTGGCTAGAGCAGACATCCTTAGGTGGACTGATTTACATTTATCGATTGTTAATGCATCACCTTCCAAGTTTAGAGAATTTTACATTACATTGTTTAAATACCCAGTGTAGTCAGGCTTTAAATTCGGCAATTTATAACTGTAAAAAGTGCTCTTTAAATACACTGCATGACCAAAAAACACTTACAATTTTAAAAGGGTCAAATTATTGGCCAGCTTCAAGTACTGAAATCAATTAAGGAGATTACTGGAAGTGAGTTAAGAATCCTTCAGTGCATTCTCAAAGCCTGGATGCACAGTGCTGAGCCATCAACTTTGTGGAAGAAAAAAAATCATCAGTGGACATCATTTAAAAAAAAAAAAAAACATCACCAGTAAAAACCAGAGCTGTGTCTGATGAGTCCGGAGCGATGGGGTCAGTGTTATGATCTGGTGTTGGTTCAGTTTAAACAACCCAATGTAAACGTTGTTTAATCACTCACGTCCAGCAGACGTCCTCCTCAATTCACTAATTGAATGATAACATCAACACTTTCACTGTTTTATTCGTCTGGTTTCTAGGCTAAGGAGATTTTGTCAAAGGAGTCCAATGTTCAGGAAGTGCGTTGTCCGGTCACGGTGTGCGGAGACGTCCACGGGCAATTCCACGACCTCATGGAGCTCTTTAAGATCGGCGGGAAATCACCGGACACCAACTATCTCTTCATGGGCGACTACGTGGACAGAGGCTATTACTCTGTAGAGACCGTCACACTTCTAGTGTGTTTAAAGGTAAAGGAGATCTTGATCATTACTCCAGCCTCTCAGATCACAGAGACGAGTGATACGAGTAAGTTATTTTTCGTGTAATTCCTCAGGTCCGATACAGGGAGCGAATCACCATCCTTCGAGGGAACCACGAAAGCAGGCAGATCACACAGGTTTACGGTTTCTACGACGAGTGTCTGAGGAAATACGGCAACGCCAACGTTTGGAAATACTTCACCGATCTTTTCGACTACCTTCCCCTCACGGCCCTGGTGGACACACAGGTAACCATCCGAGGTTTAAATCTCGACTTTCTTGCAAAGCACGAGTGCTGACATCTCAATGCTGGAGTTTGAGGAATATTCCCATCAGTCCTGTAACGATTAACAACGCTGTCACGTGACAAGAGAGTGCGAGAGCGTAAATAAACGGGTGTGAGGCGATAAAGGAGTGAAATAATGCGCTAAAATATGAGGTGTGGTGAAATATCTGACAGCTACTGAATGATAGTGGATTTTTTCCCCCCTTCTTGTGGAGTTATCTTCGCTGCGTAATTAATCGAATTACAATTACAAGTTTGACAAGATAAGTGGGATTAAATGATGATTGTGGTTCATTCCTTTTGTGCAGTCATGTTCTCGTTATGTCTTAGAAATCCATCACGTTTTTTTTCAGCACAGCCTAGTCAGTATGATATACGGAATTTTTTCATTTTGCAGACTATATAAACATGACTGAAAAAAATTTAAACAATGGGTCACATAGGCAAAAATTCCACAGATTCATAAATAAAAAATTGATAATTCAAAAGTGTTCACAAATATACTTGGGCGGACGTTTCCAAAGTCATTGAGTTCAACAGCCACTTCTGTAAACCTGGATATATCTGGCAAGAATCCCTAAGAATACAACATCAGAAGTGACCAGAGGTGACAGTTTTTTATTTTATTGTAGTGTGATTAGAGTTAGTCAGTGAGGTAGGTCTGCACTTACATCTGACAGGATGAGCGAGAGACGCGCTGAAGCTGTGCTGATCATGCTTGCTCTGAAATGAGGAATCAATGACCGTCAGATTGATGTGAACATTAAAGACTGCACCCTACAGTACTCCGTAATTTGTCAGTACACTACTGGGCTCATTAATATTTACTGTTAAGAGAGAAAGTTGTTATACAAGATCTTGACCTTAAAATTTAAGATGAGCTTTTTTTGTGTTTAAGGATTACTGCAGCTTTTTTTTTTTTTTTTTTCCCCTGTAGATTTTCTGTCTCCATGGAGGACTGTCTCCATCCATCGATACTCTGGATCATATTCGAGCTCTGGACCGCATCCAGGAAGTCCCACATGAGGTCTGATGCTTCCACTAAACATCTTTTGGAGATTTCTTAAAGCAATTTCTTTTTTTCTTTTTCTTTTGTGCTTTACTGGTAAGGTAGTCCCCGACTTGTGAAACATTTGAGTTATGAATTTCCGCAGATACGAATGGACCTCGGTTCTATTTCCAGTTCAATTCCAGATTGTCAAAGTAGCTCACGTATATTGTACAAAAAATAGACATGCAGTGCACCAAATACCAATATGTACAATTATATAAAATGTTTTCATTTAAGTGTAAGTGAATGTATAAAATGTCTAAAGTCTAGTGTACTGTGTGTGTGAATAATCCTTATTTCGTAAAATCCTCAACAAAATGGAGTTCACAGTCCAATACAGTGGAAAACAGCTCTGAGACAAAATTGCGTCCGGGATTCCCCTCGCGATTTAAAGGCACAGAGACAACAGTGTCAGATTAAGTACTCTTTAGTGTTTGGCCACCTGATGGGAGTGTGGGGAAAGAGGACATATTTAATCAAGTGGATTGGTATGCTTTACATTGTGTCAAAGGCGTATAAGACTCACTCTGTCAGACTAAAGAACAAATCAGACTTACGAACGTGCTCCCGGAACGGAACTGTATTCCTGTTACACACGTTTAAGGTACATTGTGTTAAAAATGCAACTGTTTTAAAATGAATGTGAATGTCTTGTATCAGAGTATTGGAATGAAAAGTTTTATTTCACAGAAATAATTAAATAATTTATTGTCAGAATCATGCTAACTTTTAAAACTAAAAAATATATTATTTCCAGTTACTACAATAGGAGAAATGTTTAACTGTAAAGAAGCTCTTTGTCCTTCAGGGGAGAATTTGGAAACGCTGAAAACATTATATATATATTTATATATTTTTGGAGAATGGAGAGAGAAAGAGAGAGAATAGGGAAGAAAGTGTTTGATAAAAGAATAATTAAACTGGCAGGACGATGAGGGAGGTCTAGACCACAAGGTGGCGGTAATGCAGCGTACTGGATGCCAACCGGCATAAAACAAGAATGGACGAAAGACTTTCCAGTTGGAAACTCTTTCTATTTTTCTAAAAACATAACATTTAAAGCTTATAGTGAAATATCCCTTACAAAGGTCTGTGTAATAGGTTTATGTATATATGTATATAAATAGTCCAAGAATCATTTAGTTTCTAAGAATCACAAACCTGACATTTTTGCATTTGTTCCAAGTGTCGTCTTTGTGCAATTGTAGGATATCATGTAGCATTAACGGACCAGACGGTAAAGTCAGGTCGTCATAGTTCAAATTCTTGTTTGTTAATGTTTGACGCCCCTCCATGGCTGTGTGATTGACAGGGCCCCATGTGTGACCTGTTGTGGTCGGACCCAGACGATCGCGGTGGCTGGGGGATTTCGCCCAGAGGAGCCGGCTACACGTTCGGTCAGGACATCTCGGAAACCTTCAACCACGCCAACTCCCTGACCCTGGTGTCCAGAGCTCACCAGTTAGTCATGGAGGTAAATGCAGAGGAGGAACGTGATCGCAGGATAACAAGTCCAGAACAGCACGTGGAGCGTTAACCCAGTTGGCACACACTCGATGTTCTGCTTGATTGAGAACACACGCTTTTATATTTTTCCAGATTGTAGCCAGTTGTTTATTAAAGTGGCTACACATGTAAAAAAAATAGGTCATGATGATTAATCACATGAGAAAACCTACGTAAAGAGAATATGATCTGCTTAGCATGTGGTACAAGAGTGCGGTAATGTTGATGCACAATGTGTTGGGTGCAAACCTGACCATCGCACTCGTTCATGGTAACTGCTGCTCCAAAGCTGTGTAGAAAATATTTATACGCTCTAGCAATACAATTTCTCTTTATTAGACCTCAAACGTGTTCCAAGATGACAATGCGCCTGTGCACAAAGCACGCGCCATGATGGAAGAAGAACTCCCCTGAACCATCACCTTTGGGATGAACTGGATCTCGAGCCTCCTCACCATCCCGACATCAGCGCCTGAGCTCACTAATGCTAACTCTTGTAGCTGAATGAACCAAATCTTTAAAAGCATTCCCAGAAGAGCTGTGCTTATTATAACAGGAAATTGTGACTAAATGTGAAATGGTTTAAATCTGTGATGGTCAGGTGTCCACATACTTTTGACTGTATAGTTTATGAGCAAGAATAGTCACTCAAGAATGACTGAAAGGAATGAAAGTGAGGGAAAAAGTGCATAGTTATCAGAATTTACTTCAGATTTACTTCAGATTTTAAATCTCTTTTTGTAGGGATACAACTGGTGTCACGAGCGGAATGTCGTCACGATCTTCAGCGCTCCGAATTATTGTTACCGCTGCGGCAATCAGGCGGCCATCATGGAGCTCGATGACACGCTCAAGTATTCATTGTAAGTATAAAGAATTTTTTTATTATTATTTCATGATCACTGAGAAAAGAAAACAAATATAATACTTTTTTAGATACCAATAGCTTCTATATATTGGGGCAGTGGATCAGACGGTTAAAGCTCTAGGTTACTGGCCGGACAGTCGGGGGTTCAAGCCCCCCCAGCACCACCAAACAGCTGCAGTTGAGCTCTAGAGCAAGGCTCTAGGGGGCGCTGTATCCTGTCTAACCCTCTGCTCTAACCCCAGCTTCCTAACTGGGACATTTTACTGTGCTGTAAGGTACATGTGACAATTTAATCTTAATTTGAATATAAATACAATCATTATTAATAGTAGCATTACTGATATTCCTCGTTTTTGTGAAAGTCGGAAAATGCTTTTATTACAGTACACCTAATCTAGAGGACATGGTACAAAACCATAATTATAATTTATACGTTTCCTCACATTTTTATACGTTATTATTTTTTGTTCTGCAAAGCCGCTGTTTGACAATTATTCAATTCCATCAGTCGATCGATTTGATTCGTCGATTCGGAATCGATTCCTGCTTTTACACTTGTTAAGGTGAACCTACGGACATTACATTTTCAGATTACTTCAAAGTATACCACAGAAAACCGAAACGTCCATTGTCTGCAAAGTATTTACTCTTGATTTGCGAGATTACCTTGTTCACGTCATCACCTTTTTTTGGTGAAATACCGCCACCTGCTGGATTGGAGAGTAGAGCCGAAGATTAAAAGGAATATAAAGGAAAGATTATGGCTTTATACGAGACTATGATTATTAGATACCTATAGTAGTTCTTAATACTTTGAACCCTGTGAGGATTATAGCTGCTTGAGACAAACCTGACAGTAAAGATTAATGTGGAGGCATTAAATGGAATTAAAAAGTTGCATTTGCTAATCATTTGATACTATGATACACAGCTCTGTTGTATATTCACCAAACTATTCAATATATTTTTTTCATTGTCTTAGGCATTTTCATAAAGGGCTTATGAGGAAATTTGTTTCCAAAATTAATCTAAATAGTGTTTAGTTTAAGTTAACTTTTCATTTTTTTTTTAAAGAGAAATCCTGAGTGAAGGCTGCCAGCTCTAAACACGTTGCTTTTCCCTCAGTTTGCAGTTCGACCCGGCGCCAAGAAGAGGAGAACCGCACGTCACCCGCAGGACCCCCGACTACTTCCTGTAACGTCTCGGTGCCTGATGAATTGTTCCTCAGCATTATCCCGATCGCAGTCTGAACTGTCACCATCATCATCATCATCATCGCATCTCTCAACGCATAAATTTGTCCATGGACCAAAATGTGTGACATCCGCATAATATAGGGGAGGAAAAAAAAACAACACATCATACATCCTGAATGTCTCGACATTTTACATCTAAAGCGATTGAATACAGCCTTGGTTTTCCTTGATATGAGAGAATTTCATCCAGATTAAATATCCCACCAGTGTTCTTTTGAAACGTGTTTTATTCTTTAGATCATGATGTTAGGAGCTTTTGGCTGGACGTTGTGGTGAATTAAACAAACAAAAAAATAAATTATGCCATGCCGATTCATTCTTAGACTTTCGGATGAAAGTTAATAATTTTGTTTAAATATATATGACGTTTAAAAATGCACTTTTTTTTTTGTGGTACAGTCTTTCAGTGTTATCGAATTGTAGATTATTTCCAGGCAGATTTGTTTTTGTAACTGCATTGTTCCCACTACCGCCTTTGTAAAATCTTTATTTTGTTTTTTTCCGTTAATGGAAACGGCGAGCTGTATCGCTTTTCACTATAGCAGTATAAAAACAATGTACACAGTGTTTTTAACGCCTCAGATCTAAGATAAAGTAGTTTTTTTTCTGCCTGATGTCTGTGAGAAGTGTGTGACTGATTGAGCATGCGTTACAAATTCCATAATAGTTTAACACACACACGCAAACAATCTATATTCGCAGTTTTCTTTCCCCTCTAGCTGACCTTTCACTTCTTCCGAAGAGGTTTGCTTCGTTAGTTTTGCACCAGAGCTGAAACAATAGACCTCTCGCCAACAAAAATCTATAAATGTCTTAATATTTCTCAACATTTGATTCACATTTCCAGTAAACTCTTTCAATATCGGTAATCACATAATGGCATTGCAGTCCTGATCACAATCCAATCTCAATATCGGGGTAGTGAAGGATTTGTTCCCCATTAAGGAAATCCATTGATCAGTCCCTGGTTTGTACTCGTGCGCATGAAGTTTAGGAGAAGCACATCTTTTATGTTACATTACTGCTTATTATGAGAGTACAGCATCACAAGTATCAGTGTGTGTGTCGGGGGTTTGTACATACACTGATCAGCCACGACATTCAAGCATAAAACATTATGCCTAGTATTCTCTAGATTCCCCATGTGCCTGTGACCCCACAAGAGCTCTGCGGGTGTGCTGTGGTATCTGGCACCTGGACCTTATCAGCAGATCCTGTGGAACCTATGGATTGCATGCTCAGACCTCTGTGGATCGGAATTGTTTGTAACACGTTCCACGGAATTGGATACTCGATTGAAAAGAGATCCAGGGAATTTAGAGGTCGGATCAAAGACCCATGAACTCAGCAGGCTGTGATGCGCTGGGTGTTCGGAGACCTTCCTATCATAGCCAGGATTAACTTTTTCACCAATTTGCACTACATTTGGTGTTTCTGTGGAATCGGACCAGACAGGCCAATCAATGCTATTCCGATCACGTGGTGGTGGTGTTAAGTTTGACTGATTGGTGTAAGGTTAGTAAAATACGTAATATTTCACACACACTGTACCTAGTTCTTACACTTGTAAACACAGGGCTGTACTATAGGCACTAGGTATAATTTCATCCACCTCTCTTTTTACCCTGATGCACCCTTCACTCCGGGTCAGGGTAAATCTGGACTAAATTTTCTCCCTAATTTAGTCATATCCAATTCCTCCGCGTCACTAGGGGGCTCCCACATTAAGGCTACTACAACCACTAAGTCGGGAGGGTCGAAGACCATCACGTGTTTCCTCCGAACCACGTGACGCCAGCCGACCGCATCTTTTCAAACTGCTCGCACACGCAGTTGGGGACGGAGTTACACACTCGGAGGACAGCGCTATCCGCTCTGTGAGAGCACTAAATACCCCTTATCCCTCCCCTCTGAGTGAGCTCGGCCAATCAGCCCTCGGTAGGCCTCCGGCTACAGCATCACCCGGGAATCTAACTCCCGATCTCCGGATCATAGGGCGAATACTTTACCACTGCGCCACTAGGAGACCCTAAAGTCCAATCTTTTTGCCATTTTCCCCATTTATTTTTAGATTTCTTAAGGCTACACAGCTGTTCAGTCCCAATCCCTTGAATTCTTCTCACATTGTGTGTGAAAATGCTCTCACTTTCACTATTAAAGGTCTACTCGTCTTCATTTCACTAAACCTTTAAGTGATCTCCCGTCACGCTTACTCAGGATGATTTTCCGCCTGCATTTCTTCCTCAAAGATGATGGTACGCCACTAAATAATTTGTATTCGTAATGTTTTTGCCACAACCACAGGATATGTCTTCTGACATGGTTGTTTAAGAAATGAGAAGATACTCGCTGCATCAGTTAGGGTTTAATAGCTTGTTGCAGCTGTCCCATATCAATTACTTCAGCAAGGCTCTTAAATATTAGCCAGGATAAATCCAGGTGGTGACATTTGAGTTCGAATCCCATCACTACCAAGGTGCCACTGTTAGGCCCTCTGGCAAAATAAAAGTTTGGTGTCTGCCAAACTACGTTCCCAATGGTGTGTCGCTTCACATTTAGCATGGCTGGCTCCTCAACGATGATGTCACAATAAAAAGAATACCTCCCACAATCAGATTATTCACCATTTATTGATGTGAAAAGCAAATATGTTAAACAATCCTAAACATTATGAAAAAAGTAAAAAAAAAAAAAAAAAAAGGTAACTCATTCATTCATCAGAGTTTAGCAATCACCTCACTCTTTATTCACAAAACACACTGTCATACAAGACGGAGTAAAGATGAAGTAAGGATCATCATACTCTCTCCAGAGCCTCCAGCATGATAATACTGTTCCCTCTGATGACCTGTAGGGGAAAATAAAAAGGGGGGGTGGGGGTGTTAGGCAAACGTCTGAATAAATCCACCATACCTTTGAAGGTATCTGAAGTAGTTGACTAAAACGCATCACTATAGTCTAATACCAATACATTTTTGGACAGAAGAGGAATTTTAAAGCAGCTACACGGAGGTGTTAAGGGTAATATTCCAGGTTTTGTTTTTACTGAAGGAAAGTTTACTCCTGGTTAAATATAGTGGTGTAAACAGAAATTAGTTTACATACTGTATATAAGGAAAACACCACACAATCTACTTTTAAGAGGAAATTAGAAAATGTGAGATTTACTTCAGCTTTTATTTGAAAGTAATGCGAGACTTACTTCAGCTTTTATAATAAATGTGAAAATTTTAGATTTACTTCAGCTTTCATTTGAAAAATAATGTACGAGATCGACTTCAGAATTTACTTGAATTAAAAAAATATATTAAATAAATAACTGACATTTAACCGGAGCCTATCCCAGGACACTGGATGGGGTGCCAATCAATCTCAGTGCACACAGACTCACTACAGGGCAATTTGGGAACGCCAATTAGCCTAATCTGCATGTCTTTGGACTGTGGGAGGAAACCCACCAAAGCACAGGGAGAACATCGAACCCTGACCCTTGAGGTGCAAATCGACAGTGCTAGCAACTACACCACAGTGCCGCTTAGGATGAGTCGATATCACTTATTTACAAACCCGCCCTTTCTATCCCTACATGTTTTTATGTAAACCAGGTGTTCTGCCAAATAATGCCATCATCTCAAAAATGTTCATACAGAATGAATTGATAGGTTCACAATAATGTACTGACAAATTCTAAATGTAAAAGATGTGGATGTACTATAACAGTAAGTGGAGGATATTTTGATGCTGTATTATAACATTGAAAAATTTAGGGCTACCATATACTGATGTGAAAATATCCCCAAACAAATAAGCATGAACCTAAAGGATTTGTGTTTAAAAGTAGAAAAACTGGTATTAATCATGTGAAATGTTCCTCAGCACATCATCATAAACTGAAATACAACAAGTATGTTATACCTTTTGCTGCTTTAACATTCACACAACAAGCATCACACTTAGTGTGAATTTAAAAGACTTGCCAAATAATGATGCTTTCCTAAGCAATGGAAAACTATTATTAGATAATCATTAGATAATTATTAATGTGTATGATAAAATTCATAAAGTTTAATAAGCTTAGTAAAAAAATACCCATTTTAATCCTAATTTAAACATTCAGTCTTTACAGGGATCATACATTTACTGTCTGTCTTTAAAGACAAATAAGACTTTTTTTAGTTAATACGCATAATAGTGCATTATTGTCTCTGAGATTACAGAGACTACACAAGAGTAACAAAAGTTACTCATACAGTTAAATAAGAGAGAGAGAGAGAGAGAGAGAGAGAGAGAGAGAGAGCACATCACTCACCACCATGCCTATTGTGTTCTGCTGTCCACCAGCTGACATTTCAACACAGTCATCCACCACCAGGTTCATAAACGGATCAAATCCTCGCAGGATTCCTTGGACATGGCGACCCCCGTTAAGCTTCACTAAAGAGTTTCAATAAGAAAGAGAAAGGCAAAATGTTTAGCTGTCTTTAGAGGACACCGTTCATTTATCACATAATGCTGTATTGACAACACATACAATATTATCCCCTGATGCTGTGGATAAACAATTTGAAACGAAGCTGACTGATGTGGCTAAAAGATTGTAATGAGAGTCTGTAACCGTTAAATAATTGACCATCGGTTTGATTAAACCAATAGATGCTTGATTAAATAAGTTTACCTGAACAGTACAATGCTTCATGGACCCATTGCGTTTCTCGAAAGATCAATCCCACCACCATTCGCTGTTACTAAACCCAGAGTACATAACACACAAGTCCATCTAATATTACTCAAGCACTGATTACTGAATATATTAACGTTACAAGCACCACACCGCTGTCGTTGTGGGCCGATCAGTATTTACCAGTGGTGGTTTACTTTTGTCATTTTCTCAAAACCAATGTAAACATCTGAATTGCGTGTGGTGCATTTGCATGGGATAAGTGAAGCCTGCGATTTTACCTGTATTTACTAACTTTTCTCCGGATTTGATGTTTTTCACACAATTAAATATTACGTATAGTTTATATTGCATATTACAATTATTTTATGTACTACAAATATTGCATTTCATACAAATAAAGCCCTATTTGCTATTCTTCTCTTTCTGCACATTGTATTGTTGTTTGATGAATAAGCAATATGACCCAGCACCCAAAATACTTTCACTCCAATGCAGCCACCTTTTTTTGTGGTAGATGGTTAAAAATAATCACACGAAATTATATATGACCTCGCCAAATCACAGACATGCTGACTCGCACGGGACTAATACCACAGGACCTCTGTGTTTGGCAAAATACAGCAGGTCATTTGCAGGAGTATATTGACTTTTGTGAAAATTACAGACATGGCTGTTTTGCACAGGATTAAGACAACCTCTGCAATTAGTACAGATCACACAAGGTCCCCAGGTAATACTAATCCCATGCAAATACGAGTGCACGAGCGTCCGAGTTGAATTATCAACTAGTTGGGGGTTACATTATCAAAAGTTGAATGGGCATTGGTGGCCCAGTGATAGGTTTCTTGCCTGCCATGCGGCCCAGGTTAAATCCCCACTTAATGCTCAAACCCCTGGCACTGGATGCATTGTTGGATAAAACAGAAGGGTTGATTCATGCGTAAAACCTGTGTTTAGGCTCCTAAAGGGGCGAGTCAGTCACCTGAGACACTCAGCACCATTTTAAACATAAACCTAGTATTTATGACTATGATTGTTTAAATGACTTTCGAGTCTGTGGAAATGAAGGGAAAAATGTCAAGTCCTAAACATTTAAATGCAATATTTCTCCCATGAATTAAAGACTTCTTTAACATCATGACTGTTTAATTTTTTTTAGTCAGATTGTCCTTAAAATTACACTATTTGACAAAAAGTAAATGAATAAGAGGCCTAAGTGCTGTCCCAGGATGGAGAGATACACTACAGGACTGGAGGTCCAGGTGTTGAAATGACAGAAAGGTGGATCTATATAACCAGTCTTACAGGCAGACTTTATAGCACTGGTTTATAGCACTGCATTGGAGGATGTGATGTTAGTGGTTTAATGAAACTCCAGTGCAGTTTATCACCTGAACTGAGTAAATAGTATTAAATATAAAGAGACACTCACGTGAGAGTTTCTTATCCATGAACCTGCAAAAAGAATAAAAGACAGAGTTAACTCAAACTCTTTTAAACACTTTTACCTTTTCATTGTTTTCTCAGACGGTTAATTATCAAATTATATTAAATCTCATATGTTCTGTTCAGCTCCATTACACCCGCCGGTGAAATTAGCGATATTAGCTAACTAAGACTAGCTACAATCTCATTGCTAACCGCCAGCTAATGATTAAAACCGCTTCATATTCTCCACACACACTCACTTCTTCAGCTCAGGTGGATGCGCTTTGCTCATTTTTGTATGTTTTGTCTGTTTTCAGCCTCCAGTGAAGATGGAAAACGATCGTAACGAGCGCGTTCCGCAAAAGATAACAAAAGGGAAACACGCGGGTTAATCCGGAAGTGAAGCTCTTCGCGGCAAATTCCTGCGGAGTGTCATATGTAGCAGCGCCACCTGCCGGGGTGGAAGATAAATTCATTCATTATTACAAGCCATAGATTTTTTTTTTAATTGTAAGAGCACAAATACACTGTAAACTATTATACAGATATACTGTAGACTATTGAACAATATACTGTACTGTATATTATTATCTACATTCATTCATTCATTCATTTTGTATACCGCTTAATACTGTGTTCAGGGTCGCGGGGGACCTGGAGCCTATCCCAGGAGACTTCGGGCACTAGGCGGGGTACACCCTGGACAGGGTGCCAATCCATCGCACACACACATATACACACTCACACACCAAATCACACACTACGGGCAATTTAGGAACGCCAATTAGCCTAACCTGCATATCTTTGGACTGTGGGAGGAAACCGGAGGAAACCCACCAAGCACGGGGAGAACATGCAAACTCCATGCACACAGAGACGGGAATCGAACCCGGACCCTGGAGGTGCAAGGCGACAGTGCTAACCACTACACCACCGTGCTGCGCTATTATCTACATAAATAGCAAAAAGTTATTGTCTGTACATTGGTCAGAGCTCGCTCTTTCAAATTATATCTTTATGGTTTATACTGTACATTGGCATTATTAAAAAAAAAAGGAAGGTAAATTGCTGGCTCAACTTGATTAAAAATATATATATATTAAGTTCATGTTTTGTAAATACACAGTCTTACCTGTTGTCTCAACAAATTCCACTGCAAGAAGTTGGTCGAACAACACACTATTAATTAATTCAACATTTCTCTAATTGGAGTTTTTACAGTGAAGATAGAGGCTAACAATGTCATAGGCCACTTGTGTAGACTTGATGAACCATCATGCTGCGGCAAAGCAAATTCACAATATCAAGATTTATAGTGTGTTTTTACTTTGATTTAAAAATATTATTGAAATAATAATATTTTTAATTATTTATAATTTTATCATTCTTTAATTATTACATTTACAGATCATTTCAACATTGCATTTCTATCACCTTCCAAGGTGTAAAATTGTCATAGCCCAACCCTGATAAATTGGAAACTGCATGAAATTCCATTGCAATTTTAGCAGGTATGCTATTTATAAACGTCATGTGCAGTGGTGTATAGATTCTTCATAATGAAAGTTGCATCACTTTCCAAACACTTTTGGACTCGTCTGTACGTTAGCATTTACTACAGCATCTTATCTATTACAGCATCTTATGCCTCCTGCATTCTGGCAGAAGGTACAAGAGCATACTGTACATACCACAAACAACCAGCAGGCTACAAAAGATTTCCTTTACTGATGCATTATTGTCCTGGGGAAACAGTATCTTGTTCCAATGTATACAAGCTATTCAGAAGAATGACAATAAAACACACTTGACTTGACTCCTTTGGGACAGTTAGTTGTCTGGCTTTTAGAGCCAACAGTTAGGAGAGGGTTGCAGGGGGCTCTGTTACCATCACCATGGAGTATATTACCACCAGAGGGCAACCGTCGTCCAGTTTCTAGACCGCATCCTCATTGCCTTTTCCAACTAAGGCACATTTCACCAAACTTTTCAAATATTTCGCCTTGCAATTTGTATTGTAATTAGTGTAGTAAGAGTGCCATTGTCTGGTTGCTGGTTTGTACACGACGTTTCAATGTCCTTCTGGTTTTCTCAAGCTCTGGATTTTCCTGTCTTATAATCGCAGCTTGAACTTGTTAATGTCTTTGCTTATTGGATCTCCCATTCGAATTGTTTGCCCTAATGCTCACTGTGTTTTACCATAGTTTACTCCTGTTTTAGCTATAGGGACTTTAATATAATTGATCACGTAAAAGCCATAATGTTACAAATGATGTTTGGAATATAAGAATAAAAGAAAAAATATGAGGTCCATGAATTCCATTAAGAAATGTAAACACTAATTCTAATTAAATGGTAATTTCTTTATTATTATTATTTTTGTAAATTTTTGAACAATCGGGAAGTCATACAAATGATGAAATAACACATCAATGTTTGTCATAAAGTAAAAATAAATGATAGTCCTTTATTACTTTTAATTCAATTCAATTCAATTCAGTTTTATTTGTATAGCGCTTTTAACAATTGACATTGTCTCAAAACAGCTTTACACAATCAAAAGAATTATTTAAGTTTGTATGGAATGTGAATGTGTATGAATCACTTTTACAGATGAAGGTCAGAAAATGTGGAAAATGACAAGAACTTGGAAAGCATAGTATCTTCGAGTGCAGTCATAAAACCATCAAACATTATGATAAAACTGGCTCTCATGAGAACCAGGCCAGGAACGGAACACCAAGACTTCTGTCTCTGAGATAACGTTATAAGTTACCAGCCTCAGAAATATTCTGTAGTCCTCCTCCTTGTTAGGTAGATGAGCTCATTAATATGACCACATGAATTTGTTAAGTGTTCAGATTTACAAAAACAATGTAGAAAGGTCAAGTGACACGAAGTCGACTATTTTAAAAAAGCAATCAGTTACTCATTTTTGTGGTGTTTTTTGTGTATATTAATTACAGGTAGTCCCCGACTTATGAACATTAGAGTTAGCAATTTTCATAGATACAATCGGAAAATGAAATACTTCTGGTTTGTAGACATGGTTAAGATTGATTTGCTGAAGTTTAAACTGAGTATCAAGATGGGAAAGAAAGGTGATTGAAGTGACTTCGAACATAGCATGGTTGTTGATGCCAGGCAGGCTGGTCTGAGTATTTACTGTATAAAACTGCTGATCTAATGGGATTTTTTATACATATCTCCAGGGTTTTTATTTCCAGTAAAATTCTCTGGATGAAAATGCCCCATTGATGCCAGATGTCAGAGGAGAATGGCTAGACTGGTCCAAACTGATAGAAAGATGACAGTAACTCACATAACATCTTATTCCAAACCCAGGTAAATGCTGAAGAGCATCGGTGAATGCATAACATGTCAGACATAGAAGCACATGGGCTACAGCAGCAGAAGACCACTTGGTGTCACTCCTGTCGGCTAAGAGCATAAATTTGAGGCTACAGAACACATGGGCTCACAAAAATTGGACAATAGAAGATTGTCCTAAGAGAAAAGGTTGCCTGGTCTAATGAGACTTAATTTTTGCTGCGAAATCAAAACTTGGCAAAAACGACATCAATCCATCCTGGTGGTGATGCAATGGTGTGGAGGACATTTTCTTACCAATGAATACCAATGAAGCATTGATGGATGGTTTAAAGGATTGGAATTATTCAGACATAAAGATGTCAAAATAGCATAAATACCATATGTCACTGTACATTTATTTCCCCATTGTCTTATTGAACAAGATAAGGGATGATGTGGTGAGCAAAAGAAAATTCTATTAGTTGGTGTTATTGTCCTTGATGAATGCTATATACTGTAAATGTGATCAAATTTCAATGCTTACTCAGTGGAAACACAGTGATGTGATGTCAGGTGTCAAGTGTATGGGTCATGCAGTACGTGCAGGACGTGTGACGCATGGAAAAATAATCTTTTGAAATAGGTAAAATTAAATGAGATATAATGTATTACTAAATTTGGATGCTCAAGTCTTGTACAGATGAACTGGCGATGCTGTGGTCCACATCATGGGCGCCAGCATGCTTCAAAAAAATCTACAATAATTCCCATCCCCAAAAAACAAATATTACCTGTGTAAATGCCTACAGAACAGTTGCACTCACACCTATACCTACAAAATGTTTGAACAGGTTGGTGATTAAGTGCATCAAGGATGCCATCCCCCATACTGGATAATTGCCAGTTTGCATAAAGAGCAAACGGATCGACAAAGGATACAGTGGCTGTTGTGCTTCATTTTATATTGGAACATCTGGAACACAAAAATACACATGCTGTCACATACACTCACACCGCGACCGGGAACTAGGACCCGGAAGTAGTCAGGTCGCTAAACAGGAAGCATAAAAGGAGTAAACAAACCACGGCACATAGCTCAGTCATTGAGTTCGCCCATGTCAGTTCAGGCTGTTCGTCCACCATTGCATGAGTACTCACTTTCTTTCTGATTCGAGTGTGTGTTTATAGGACGTGGGTTAAATTTGTGTTTTTCCCTTGCTCCCCTTTCGTGAGAGTCCATAGACTAAATCACGTGGTTATCCTGCCTATTCGCTTGCTACCGCATTTGGGTTTACCATCCATGCTACAAAGGACTAACTGCTAAAGTTAGTCAACTCAGGTTAGTTTTCTGACAGAATGACTGAGCCTACAGCGGTAAACCCAGCAGATCATGCGCACCTCTGCGATGTGGTAGATCAGCACGCCGCACTTATCAATAAGCTAACCGGAGAGATCGCTAATCTGCGCTGGAGCTTCCAAGACGTCGCAGCCTTGCGCCGCGAGGTGGCGGAGCTTTGGCAGGAGAACGCGGATCTCTGCATGGCTGTTGCTAGTGCGGCTAGTCGGCCTCCCACGGCCCCGCAACCCCCTCCCCCCCTTCTGATGTTTTCCTCTCTCTACCAGACAAATGGGATGGCACGGACGGGAAGTGCAGTGTGGTTTTGACGGCTTTAGATCTGTATCCACTGATCGGCTGTGCATCGCGCTACTCGTTTCGTTGCTATCAGGGCAGGCAGCTGAGTGGGCCACAGCTGTCCTTCAATCAGATTCTGACACCGCCCATTCCTATAAAGAATTCATCCAACAACTCAAGATCACATTTGAACATCCTGCGGGCGAGGTGGAGACCGACACTAAGCTCTATCACCTGCGGTAGGAAGGATTGTCCATGAGCCATTACACAGCGGAATTTTGTACCCTCGCTGTGCAGACATCTTGGGGAGATGCCGCGCTCCGGACATCCTACTACGAAGGGCTGGCGTCACGTATTAAGGACGAACTTGCCAGACAAGAGCTCCCTGCCACGCTGGAGGGATTAATCCAGCTAGCACTCTGCATCGATCAGCGCCTCCACTCTCGTCCGAAGCCAGCCCCGAGGACCCTGCCGCCTGTTCCCACCTACCACTACGCCGCCCCTCGACCTTCGACCACCGTCACCGCTACCACCACTGGACATGTCGGATCTCCACCTCCTGCCATGGTTGACACCGGAGCCGGGGAACCCTTGCAATTAGGACGCGCCTCCCAAACCGTGGCCGAGCATGAACGTCGCTACCGGGAGGGGGCCTATTGTGGATCCGCGGCGCACCATCGAGCGATCTGCCCAATCCGTCCGGGAAACGACCAGGCCCGGTGAGGAGGGAGAAGAACTCATCGTGTCCGATCCAACTCTCCACTACTCTCAACGCCACAACCGCTCGTCTCACGGCTTAATTGACTCTACTTATGCCAAAAAACTGGGGGTAAAAATTGAGGCGTTATCCCAGCCTGTTCGTATCACATCTGTAGACCCTTTCATCTAGCTCTATTGCAGCCCAGACTCAACCTATCACCCTCATCATCAACCAACATCAGGAACCTATTCAATTTCATCTAACCCCCATCTCATCACCACCCATCATCCTTGGACACCCATGGCTCTTAAAACATGATCCTCTGATTTCGTGGAGCCAAAATCGAATCCTACAATGGGGCCGGCTTGCAACAAACTTTGCCTATTGACATCGGCTGGGACGTGCTCTAGGGGTCCGAGGCCCCGACGTCGACACCAACGCCTTTCCTTCGGCCTATCGAGACCTGGCTGAGATGTTCTGCAAGAGACGTGCCACCCATCTCCCACCTCGTCGCCCCTACGACCTGGCGATTGACCTTCAGCCAGGCTCCTCCCCACGGCCATCTCTACTCTCTCACACCCACCGAGACATGGGCGATGGATGAGTATGTGTCAAACACCCTACGACAAGGTACCATCAGACCCTCCTCCTAAACAGGAAGCATAAAAGGAGTAAACATCGCTCAGTCATTGAGTTCGCCCATGTCGGTTCTGGCTGTTCGTCCACCATTTCGTGAGTACTCACCTTCTTGGGTTATCTTTCTGATTCGGGTGCGTGTTTATAGGACGTGGGTTAAATTTGTGTTTTTCCCTTGCTCCCCTTTCGTAAGAGTCCTTAGACTAAATCGCGTGGTTATCCTGCCTATTCGCTTGCTACCGCATTTGGGTTTACCATCCACCCTACAAAGGGCTAACCGCTAAAGTTACATCTTCTGGTCAACTCAGGTTAGTTCTCTGACACATGCTAGGCTTCTCCTTGCTGACTTTAATTCGGCATTTAACACTATTGTACCAAACAAACTCCAGATTAAGCTCTGTACTAAGTGCTTTATTGTGTAACTGGACTATGGAGTTTCTAACAATTCGCTTACAGTGTGTCCGAGTAGACAAATGTATATCATCCAAAGTTTGTATTAACACTGGGGTTCCCCAGGGACGTGTACTTAGCCCTTTACTCAATACACTCTAAACAAATGACTGCTGCGCCTCCCTTCCTTCTAATTACATCATAAAATTCACAGATGACATCATGGTATTAGGCCTCATCACTTGATTGTGGATTATTATAACTTTAGGAGTCTCATATATTACGTTTAACAGAAACGTGAATTAAACAGGATGAGTATGTAGCTTCAAATGAAGCTAGTCCTCCTGCATACAGCTACATACACCAGCCTCGGCTAACTGGTAGAGGAGGAGGCGTTGCAGTTATTTACAATGATAATCTGTCTATCGTACAAAAACACGGACACAAATTTTATGCTTGAAGTTCTCTATAGTAACATAACAGGTGTAGCTACAAATATAAAGTCTGCTCTGTCGACCCCACTAATCATCATTTACGGACCCCCAAGGCCGTACTCTGAATTTCTCTATGAATTTGCAGATTTCCTCTCAAACCTTGTCGTTTCTGTAGACAAAGTGTAAATTGCTGGAGATTTTAATATTCATTTTGAGAATTCAGGCAGCACAGTGGTGTAGTGGTTAGCACTGTCGCCTTGCACCTCCTGGGTCCGTATGGAACAAAAATCCTGCCAAAAGTATTTGAAATAAAAAGCTTGTTGAATTCCACAAATCGAAAAAAAACAGCATTGCAATTACCAGTGCTTGCATTTTAATGAATTGTATTTTCATGGCTTGCATTTTTAACATGGTTGCATATTTACGTAGTGAATATTTCAAACGGAAACATTTCACAAACATATTCATTGTTGATATTCAGTAATCAATATTCATCTCACAAAGTTCATGGTCAAAATATTCAGTTTGTTTAATAATTCCAGCAATAATATTCGTCAGGCGGCGCGGTGGTGTAGTGGTTAGCACTGTCGCCTTGCACCTCCAGGGTCTGGGTTCGATTCCCCGGCCAGGCTCGATTCCCGTCTCTGTGTGCATGGAGTTTGCATGTTCTCCCCGTGCTTGGTGGGTTTCCTCCGGGTACTCCGGTTTCCTCCCACAGTCCAAAGATATGCAGGTTAGGCTAACTGGCGTTCCTAAATTGCCCGTAGTGTGTGATTGGGTGTGTGAGTGTGTGTGTGTGTGCCCTGCGATGGATTGGCACCCTGTCCAGGGTGTACCCCGCCTAGTGCCCGAAGTCTCCTGGGATAGGCTCCAGGTCCCCCGCGACCCTGAACACAGGATTAAGCGGTATAGAAGATGAATGAATGAATGAATGAATATTCGTCAGGCAACTTTCGGCTATTTTTATTTCACTTCACAAATTCGCTTACGAAAACTCAGTGGTTCAAATACGACAGAAGAAATTCGCTTACGAAAATTCAGTGGTTCAAATACGACACATCAAATACGAGGGCACATCCGGGAACTGCAGGAAAAGCAGTAGATTACCGATCCAAGAAGTCATCTGCTGTTAGACGTCTTCACCAGCGGGTGGTGCTTTGAATGTGAACGTCTCCATCAACGGGCCTATTTTCTAATATAATCTTTGATAGCGATTCTGTAGGGGGGGGGGGGGGCAATCCATGGCAGGGGGGCATTTTAGCGCATACACCAAGAAACCCGGACATGCACGCGCACGCTACTCGGTGTTAAATCTCTCCTTTTACACCAGATTTTAAGTGTCTGTATTAAGGCCGCTTTAGCTGAGCAGTTTGGAGTAAAATCACAGTGAACACCAGTTAGCTAGCCTTTGTTAGCTATGTAGCTCGGCTGTGACAGGATTCAGAAGAGTAACTGACACGCTTTAAAGTTGTGTATACAGACAGAGTCATTATTTCAGTAACTTGTGTTAGCTGTTTACTCACCAGGATTTATAAGGAATGTTCCAGAATGTTCCAGGTGCTTCATGTCCATTCTCACATCCTCACGAGACAAAATACTTTACAATTCCAAAACTTTATTAGTGCAAAAAAAACATCAATTTATTTTCAATTAAACAAGCAGCTGTTTGTATGTGCATTAAAGCTATATAAAATTTTAACAGTGCAAATGCAAACTCCTTGCTGACAATTTAACCAAAAGGCATTTCCAGTGTAAATGGGCTGACATATCCTGAGCATAACCATGTATAATATCCACAAAACTTAAAAAGAGTTGCTTTGCAACATAAAACTGCAGTGTGCCAAATAAATAAGTCAAATAATAAAATTGCACAAACTCTTGCGTAAAAACAAAACAAGCAAACAAAAAACATGGATAAATTATGCTTAAAGCATTTCACTGCATATTATACTGTGTATGATTGTGTATGTGACCAATAAAAATTTTAATTTGCTACTGCTCACAGAGGTTTTTCACGTGCTTTAACAGCTTTGTTGTACTCCAACAAGTGCTTCTGCTTTAAATTATGAAATAGGTTTGGGGTGTTTCCTCCCTTCGCCATGACGACCCGCTTGCATGTTCTACAAAAAATTGTGCTTTGTTGGGTATCTGACGGGCGAAAACAAAACCAGTTCCACATCACTGAAGTTGCACCATTTTTACAAACCAATTCTGGTTCATCTGTTTCATTCAACGATGATTCTCATTATATATAATTCTGACTTAATTATAATCTTAATGAGAACACCAGCTTCATATGATGATTTGTTGATTAATTCTACTCATTATAATAAAAGAAAACTGTAGACTAGTTTATAAAGTGAATGTGAATGCTTTCGGGTAAATTAGTAATGCTTTCCTGGACAAAAAGACAGAGATTTTGTACCATTAAATGGTAGATGAAAATTAGCTCTTTGTGTCAGCAATAATTCTGTTTGGAAAGAAAATTAGATCAAGTTCCTTGGTGGGGAAAAACTCCTCATGACATCTTTAGAAGAATGGTTGGATTTCCAGCGGCTAGCTAACCCCAGTACCATTTATTGATATTTTTAAATACTCTATAGCCCTGGTAGCTTCTTATATAATTACAACTTTGGCAAGCATGTTCAAGACCAAAAATTGAACCTTCAGCAATAAAGTGTTTTCTCCAGTTGAAGTACTGCTCATACTTCTCCTGGTTCTGGTCCAGAAATGTGAGATGTTCTGCCAGTTTTTGAGGAGATTCGAAATCGTCCACATGAATGAATGAATCTGCAGGCATGAACTCCTCATAGTTCTCCCTGGGTGGCCCAAGAACCACAGGAACGGTGCCGAGTTCCATAGGATTAAACAGCTTCTCAGTGATGTAGTCCTGGTAGATGGAGTTCTCGAACGATAAGTAGAATTTACAGCTCTGTAAAATCTTGTTATAATCATCCTTGCTGACGTACCTGTTGAAGGCTCTGCCGTAAGTCTCTACTTTGATGTGCTGGCTGAGTTCATTAAAATATTTTACTCTCCTAAAGTTGGGGTTCCAATTACTGACGATCCAGCAGACGGTTTTATCTTTTGGTGGTATTTCAAAGGTTTTGTTTTTGTCCATTGTTTTTCTGATTCTCCCATAAGGCACCCAGACATCTGAATCTCTCCGATAATTTGATGTCAAATTAAATGCATCATTTAGCCAGTCTTGTCTGACTGAATTAGCAGGAGACTCCATGTTCATCCACACCCACTTCTGATGTGGAGGTCTTGGCTTGCTAAGCAGGTTTGCGATATCACCATCGATATATCGATGAATGTGAATGTGAAACAGAACACCATCGGCTTTGTCATACTGGCTTCTGTCATTTGTAATGTGACATCCTGTAATACCAAACTTTGGGCTGCAGACTTTCCCATCAAATTTAAAACCAAACGGCCACTTCCAGATTAACATGATGATGTCCTTGTCATGATTCTCCAGGATTTTTTCCACTGCAGGTGGTTTAGTGACTGGTAATTGTGGTAATTGCGGCTTTACCAAAGTGTAGTTGCGGGTACCCATGGTGTTTATAAGATGGGTAAAGTTTTCCATTAATGCACTGAGGCACTCTTCTGGGCAGTCTTCTTGTGTTTTGACTGGAGCATTTGGACATGATAACCAGCTCTTAGTGGGCTTGTTCAAAGTGTACAATAATCCTCCCAACAAAGAAACCACAAAGGCAGTCAGCACTAGACGCTGACAAAATGCTACTGCACAATCGGTTGTCATCTTTCACCTGTTAGAGAAGAGAAAAATAAAAACAAATAAACCTCAGTTAATTTCAAGGTCACCAACTCTTACACCCTCATTGGAGATACCCCTTTATACTGCGTATACAGGCCACGGGGCGTCTGGAGTCTATCCAGGAAATTTAAGGCATGAGAAAGGGTTCACCCTGGACAGGGTGACAATCCCTCATTCACACACTACAGGCAATTTGGGAACGCCAGTTAGCCTACTCTGCATGTCTTTGGAGGAAACCCGGAGTACACGGCATATCATACAGAACATAAGATTAATGAATTACGTCTTTATTAATCCCGAAGGAAATTGTTTCTCGAGTGGCTGCAGAGCAAAAAACTAAAACTACAACACACACACAGTGCCTTCTAGTGGGCAACCCTCACACTTACCAATGCTATTTTTATATTAGCATTCATTTCAATGGTTCTCCAGAGTCACCACCTATACAGTAATTATCTTCAATTTCAGCTGATTGTTTACATTGTGAAGCACAAGATGTTATTTGCATTTAAATTACTGTAGATGTACATTTTTTACTTTTATGCATTTTATATCTGGCATTGTGCAGCCACACCCTGGACGACAAATTACACACCTGCAGAGTTAAAAAAACAAATTGGTTTGATTCACTTGAATGTTAATCATTTCAGTACTGTATATTTGATTCGGCCCACCTGTGGGTATGTTGACAGATAATGAACTTATTATTCTTTGCTGTTTTTCATGCAGCCAGACCCAGGAAAGGGAGTGTGGTGACTATACATGTCAAGATTATATTTCATTTCTTTTCATTTCGTATTTCTTATTTTCTTATATTTATAAACTCATAAGTAAATACAGGTTGTTTTAATTGATCTGATTTGGGACTGATTAATCTTCAAATATTTATCTGTTTCCTTGAATTTGGTTCTTAAATACGCAGCAGTTGGCATTTTTGCTAATTACTTGAATGATCATTATGTTGTAGCAACTAAAAGAGACACTGATTTATTTTATCATTCTTTTATGAGTATATTAGCTAGCGCACTATTTAGGAAATATAGGATGAATTAATGATTTATTTCACAGGTTCACAGCTGACTTATCGGACATGTTGCATGAATAAAATAAAGCCTGGCCTAAACCGAATAAGACACACTCTTCCAATGCAATAACCAGGGACAGAGTTTTTTTTTTTTACCTTCGCCAGTCCTTCTAATGACCTTGCCATGCTGGATGACCAGAAAAAAGAGAATGCTCTTTGGAAGGTCAGGTTTCTTTTAAACAGAGACCAACAGTCAACAAGGCTGCCTCAATTGATCAAGATCCCTCAAAGGTGGCAAAAATGAACAAATGATTCCTTTTACAGGCCAGTGTCCTGTGTGCCAACGTGAGCCTGGGAAACCAAGTCTCGATCTGGAATGGTGTGCTATGACTTTTCCCAAAAAAGCGCCCCAAAAAGTCCCATAGACTTAACATTGAGACAGACACTAACTGTGACATCATAGCTATGACTAGGATGCCATGGCAAGCACCACTCACATTTTCTTCAGGAATTGTGCCTCTCTAGTTAAGTGTGCCTATGCAATACTGTAGGTGTACTTATTATTCTTTCTCCAAAAACTTTGGGCCGTTCCGCGCCCCACAGCTTTGCGCCAACCCCCCCGTAAGTTACACCGTTTCATGCGGCTCGCTCGGGACTGTTGCGCTGCCAAGATCAGAAATATATTGTCACTAAACGATGCAGAAAAAAACTAGTTCACGCTTTTATCACTCTCGAGTTATCTGGGAAATTGCACATCAGCTTCTGCTTCAAACTCGAAAAAAGCCATAGCCAACTACAGGGTACACGGAATCAACTCTGGATTCACTTTTAATTCTTGTGTCTGACAGCTTTGCAGGTTACACAATAATCATTCAAAGTGGATTCAACTAAGTGAGAGAAAGAGCACAAGGTCGATAACCTTAAATGAAAACCAGAAAAGTGGTACCTCACTATCCCTGACAAATAACAGTTAAATCACTACTTCTAAAAACAGCAGTTAAATAAAATGTAAATAAACACAACAGAATTGTTTAACTAAGCTTCTAACACAACTAACTAACATGATATTCTATTAACCCTTTAAAGACATGTAATACACAATATCATGTTACATTTTTTGTGAATAACTGGAAACACTTCAGCAACAATCACAGCATGAAATAAGTTACTCTTTCTCTTGTAATGAGCACTATAGTGAATAAATTAAATATCAAGTACCTCAGTCAAGATTCAAGTGATCAGTCCTTCGTATAAGTAAAGAGCCGTATTATCATACCATCAGTGTCCCTGAGATGAGCAGCAGCCGATGCGCTTCCCTCTACTGTATGCTTGGTGCTTGTATGTTGAGTCTGTACCTTTTGCTCCATTAGTGACTGTGAGGTGATGCACACTGTGATGTCATACTCTGATCATGTCACAGTTGTTCCTTGTCAAGTGACTTCAGCGCCACCATTTCACTTATTTAACTTTACAATCACCTCTAGGTTGGACTATTGTAATTCTTTACTGTCTGCTTGTTCAACGAGGTGCATAGACGAGCTTCAGTTAGTCCAGAATGCAGCAGTGAGAGTCCTCACTAGGACCAGAAGATACAGTATAAGATAGGAAATTAGAAACTGATATTGCTCAGGATTTAATAATGTCACAATTGTACATTTCAGCTCAAATGCTGTAGCCTGTGTAGCTTTGCTAATTATCCACACCTCTAAAGTGTAATACTGTGCAAAAACATGCAAACTGCACAACATTTGCTTTCAGAAGGGATCTAGGACATTGAGATTTCCTTTTTTCTCCAATCAGCTGCTTCGTGATTTATTGGTTGGGTAAGTTGCAGTTGAGTATTCTTTTGCCTTCGAGAAGTTTGTTCATTCATTTGTTTATTTAGTTTTGTGCGCATTAATTGAAAAAGCAATATTAGCTTGAGGCAAGGCTAGGCCAGTAGGTTAAGGCTCTTGGTTAATGATGTTAGCACTTTAAGTCTCAGCTCCACTGAGCTATTGATTTGTCAATGCACCATGAAAAACTTGGCCAGTAACCACTGGCCAATGAGGTGACTAGGCTTAGGCTGATCTTTTAAATTCATTCCTTTATTAATCATTTGTGGAAAGTTTATTAGCACAAAATGTATTTTATGATATTAAATTTTTAGGTCACATGTATTTGGAGTTCATTTTGTGCAAAATCCATCCATTTAGGATCCTCTGTAGTCCAACTAGGGACTGTCGAGACCAGTGGCGACCACTGTGTTTATTCCCATTGCACTGTAAAAAAATTCTTGCTACTCCAACTAAAAAATTTCTAGTGACCTGTTGCATCTAAAATTTTTAGTTGGCTCAATTTAAGTTGTATAAACTATTTTGTTTTTGCTGTGCTGATTACCTCTAAATGTACACACAAATTGAAATAAAACATTCTGTCAACTAAATGTTCTATGCTGAATAAACATACCTAGTTAGGCCAACAAGCAGTCTCAAATTGAAATATAATGTTGTGTCAATTAAATGTTCCAAGTTGACTGAAAGGTATATTTTGAATTGGAAATTATGCTTGCATAATTATAAAATTAACATCTTAAAGTTTACTTGAGTAGGTTATTCACTGTGGCCACATTTCAAATAACATTGAACATTCCTCTAAATTTGAATATTTTTTTAATGTAAACTTGTTAAAGACTATCAACATTGATTAAGTGCAATCCAGCTACTCTTTCAACAAATAAACAAATGCTGCATTGTTATAACAAAATATGCAAATAACATTCCAAAATGCAAGAATGAAACTGTGCCCTTAACATTCATGTTACAAAGCTTACTAATATCACACTCAGTCAAAACAGTATACTGGATAAATAGACTTCTGCCTTGTAGAACAAAACATACTGATATTTCTCAGTAAAAACGTGCAGTGGCTTATTTGAAAATAAAATATTTGCTTTAACTCAGAAATGGTTTAAGATATAAAAAAAAAAAAATGTTGTGAAATAATTTTGCCAAGCTCCAAGATTGTTTGCAGATGCAGTAATCACTGTTTCCCAGATATTCTCCCTAATACCTGAAATACAAAAAGAAAAATATATGAATAACTAATTAAGTAACCGTTTGTAGTTCAAAACCATTAAAAATCCTAGACAAAAAATGTCCGTTTAGCCATTATAACCGTTTTCAGACACTATAAGGTTAATGAATGATGAAGGAGTGAGAACATTAAGCTCCCTCAGTGCCGCACTAACGCGCCGTCTTTTTCAAATAGCCTTTGAAATTATCAGTCATTAAGATGATTAAAATGTATGTAACGTAAGTAAACTTTAGTGGTTTCATAGATTAACATTAATATCAATGTACATACCATCTGAAAAAAAAAATGCGTTAGGAGCTGAAACGAGTGCATTGTCAGATAACTACTGTAACACTCCAAATTATATAAATAAACACTCGAAAATATAATGTTCTAAAGCTTGCTGCTGGATAATATATATGTTATAAAGCTAAAATTGCTGATTACTTTGCAGGACAGTTAGTTTCCATGAAGTACTCACCATTTCGGGAGGAAATAGCGGGAAGTTCGAAAATTCTGGAAGAACGCTTTTGCGCATGCGCAGAGGTCCCTCTTGTTCGTCCAACATAAAATTGTTTGTGTGCAGTTAAATGTTTCATGAACACAGTTTTATTCGTTGCCTCGATGAAACTTTCGTAGTTGAGTAATGAAATTTATACAATCATTGAGAAAACATATTTTTCTTTTTTGACACCAGCATTATATTAGCCCAACATATATTTCTTTGTTCCAACAACTATTTTCAGGATTTATTTTTTACAGTGTGTGGTAGGACCTCCGGTCAACATTCATGCACTCATTCACACACAACAGGCAATTTGGAAACAGCAATTAGACTAATCTGCATTTTTGGAAACTGGAGAACCCGGAGGAAACCCTCTTTACAAAAAAATAACTGCAGTTTCTAGATTTCTAGGCTGTTATGTAGTATAATGGAATTTAAATGCAGCTGGAATGCAGTTGTATTGTAATATGATTCTGTAACTTTGTAGTTATTGAACAGTTCATTGCTAAAACAGCCCTATATCAGGCTAAATAAAGATCTCCAGTTATTTTGGGTCGTTTGCCAAAACGAACCCGATGGAATTTGATCTACTCCTCCTAGGGGATTTATATAATCGTCACCAAACCGGGCCGGTGTGATCTATAGACATTGAGGACGCAAAATTGTAGAGGGATTTTTGATATCTCAAACGGGTCAGCTGTGACGATGTCTTAAACTCACACTGAAAAGTGGTTAATAACTTTCTGTGTGACATTATATTGAGTGACATCGCGTTCAGAGACATCAAAGTGTGATGCTTTTTTTCCCATCATCTGGAGATTTTTGGAGGTCTAAACATAAAATTTCCCCTTTTCTAAAATGATGTAATAATGGCTTTGGGACATCTCCTTTAAATAGTGAAGCCCGCCGTCTTTCTGGTGCACCTGGGTGGCAATGGCACAGGGTGCTTGGGTCCGCTCATCATTGCTAATTGCTAATGTTAATTGTTAATTAGTAACTGTGAGGTGGTGCATAATGTCATGTCATACTCTGGACGTGTCACAGCTGTTCCTTGTCGAGTGACTTCAGCTCCACTATTCCACTTATTTTAGCTTTACACACCTCTCTCTCTCTCTGCCAACAAAAAAAGAACTGTCATGAATAAAAGTGCATAGCCAGAAGTAAAAAGCATTATGTTATTTGCTGACTTCATCTAAACCTCTGCCTCTGCAAGTAACCCTCAACCACACCCTTGCTGCTACAGACATATTTTATTTGGAATTGTTCTACAGCTGATTGGATACCTGCATAAAGAAACAGCTGTTCCTAATAATTTGGACTGAATGTGAATGTACAAGGTGTCCCAAATATCACCATATATGGGAAAGTAATCCTTTTGTTGTTGTTTTTGTTGTTGTTTTTGCTTGTTGGTTTGATTTGGCCAAATGTCTTCCATGTATATAAAATTGTATTGCTGGATTTAGACACGTGTGCATTGGAAAGTGCTATTTCAGTCAGCACCACTCACCAGATGTGTTACCATGAGCTCATCATGAGCTGGAGAAATGTGTGTTTACAAAGAAATAGCGATTTTTTAATATATATATATAATCGCTATTTCTTTGCTATTTTCTCGCTAATGCTCTTAATGATATTATTATTGTATATGAGTATGTGTATGTGTATGTATATATGTGTATGAGCATTGTGGTTCAGTGATAGTTTCCTGCTTACGATCTGGGTGGCCCTGGTTTGATTCCCAGCCATTCCCAAACCCCAGCCACTGGATGCACTCCCAAACCCGAATAAAACCAGTGTGGTGTGGTCACTCTCTGCCCCTCATATACATTTATTTATTATTAGTCTTTTATACTATTCTTTTTATTTGTATTTTTTTATCTAGTATACCAATGTTATTTTCTTATTTATAAGCTTTGGCAATATGAATGTAAATATGTGTTATGCCAATAAAGCACCTTTACATCTTGATTAATAAGGAAAGATAGAGTCAGAGAGATACAGAGATCGAGGTTTTTTTTTAAATTATTTTTTTCTTCCCCAGAATTCCGTGACGCAGGATTGAGGAGAGTATTTAACTCAAGGCACGAGAGCTTCCTGACAACAGCGCTGCTGAGCGACCCGCGTGTACATATGGCAAGCCGTTTTAACATTTAATGGCAAGTCTCGATATGTATTACAGATATCCGTAATTCAGTTCTTCCTAGGCAAAATTAACATTTCAGATATCCAAAACTCAGTTATAGATATCTGTAATTGTCATTCCAGATAATCGCAACGGCCTCATACGTGATATGCTGGTACGCTGAACTACTATGACCTTCTCTAAGTTCTTGTTTTAACGGCGAGAGAGAGAGAGAGAGAGAGAGAGAGAGAGACAGCTGGAAATAAGTGGCGGCTGGTGCAAAAATTTAAATTCAACTTTTAATAATTGCCTGTAAACAGCAATAAGAAGTGCTGGAAAAGCACAGAGTGTAAGCTCGGCAGTGATCACTTGGACTTCTGTTAATTAGAAGATCAGGTCGATCTGGTCCAAGCTCTTTAACTGTTTTTCTTTTTTCGTCCGATCGCCTTGCGAAGGGGTATTTTAGCAAAGAAATGACAGAATTTTCACTCATATTTAGCTGCTTCCACCCCAGTCAACCATTATTCAATACATTAACTAACAATCTGCTGACCGTTAATAGACTCGTTGAGAATGGTGCAATCACATGAGCCCAAATATTTAAAAACAATATTGAAAGTGGGAGGGTTCGGGGCGCACAGAACTGCACCCCAAGGATGAGTTTGAAAAAATCCAATTAGAGCTCAGCCTCAAGTCACATGCTCTTCAAAAATGTACGTGTCTACATAGACACTTGTTTATCCGGCACCCCGCGTACACAAACGCAAATGGACGTACAGTAATACAGTTTAGATTTTGTTTTTAATTGTAAATAAATTTTTATTAAGAAATACAGGCTAAATGACTTTACTTCATTATTAAAATAACTAATTATTATGTTAAATAATTACATGTTAAAGTAGCATTCTTCTCTGCCTAACTTTAAGGGGGCGACGCCCCAGTGCCACTTATTGACCGGCCGCCACTGCTGGAAATTTTCTTTCTTGTCGTACGGATTAAGAGCAAGTCATAAACTCTAAATATTAGCCGGGCATTCATAATTTAAAAAAAAAAATGTAAACAAAACCAAGGAGCTTGTATGTATCAATTTAATTACTGAATTACTGTAGTTGGAAAGTGCTGATTATGCAAGCATGAAAAACATGTTGGCTCGGGTTAAAGAGGGAGGAGAGGAGATGATGTGATTGTGGTTTTGGCTTTTAGTGCATAGATGGTATTTGCAGCTCACATGTGAACGTCTCCTCATTGAAAAAGGTTGGGGTGGGGACTCCAGTGTTTAGACAGCACAATATTACTTTGTTCATTATTTTTATTCACAATGATCTATATATAAACAAAAACATATCTGAATGAGTGTAAACATCTAGTATTTAGTTTTTTTTTATAATTATAAAATGGGTCTAATGTTAAATTATTCATTCTTGCACACTCATCGTGACTCCTCTCCTTTGAATAATGAATTAGGAAAGGTAACTGGACATAAACACTCTTTTGAGCTGAAGATTGTTTTCAAAATTGTTTTGTTTCTATTCTCAGGTTGGGTAAAGACGATCACAGAGCCCTTAATAGAAATCTTCAAGAAGCACCATAATCGGAAGCTACGTCGCTACATTAAGCACTTAACAAATTCAAAGAACGCTCGTGAAATCCGTTCTGTCCCAGATCTGGATGGCTGCATGCAGCTGCTGCAGCAGTGGCTTAGCGAGGCTACGGAACAGCAGGTTGTAGACCTTCCCAAAGATCTGCTAAACTTTGGTGTCAAGCACCTGGCCAACAGACTTGAGCAGAAAATTAAATGTATCCAAGATGAAGCTCATCTATGCCAAAACAATTTTATTAGTGACACGCATAATTAATTCCCAGCCACCTTCAAAATCTATGTTCCTGCACATGTACATTGTATTTCACATGTATTTCATTGTTCGTATGTACTGTATACTCATATACATGGTTTCCCGAAGTCAAAACCATCTAATTGATGGTCTTTCCTGATATTTATTTATTTATTTACACTTTATATCAAAGCTGAAGGCTAGGGCTGCACGATATATCGAAAAAATATTGTTATTGCGATAATGGCATGCGCGATAACCATATCGCAAAGAGTTGCGATAAATACTTTATTTGCCAAGCATTTGTGTGTCCAAATTTGACCAATCAGATGGGCCCTTACTATGTTTATACCCGCTTAAAACTTTAATATATATATATATATATATATATATATATATATATATATATATATATATATATATATATATATTTCATTCTGTCTCGAACTAGCCCCGGATGATCAGAAGACTTAGCGATTAGCTGTTAGCCGCGATTAGCCGCTTAGCGATTAGCCGTTAGCCCTTTGTAGCGCGGACGGTAAACCCAAACGCAAATTAGTTTAAGGACTCTCACAGAAGGGGAGCAAGGGAAAAACACACATTTAACCTGCGTCTTATAAACACACACTCGAATCAGAAAGTAAACAATCTGAACCGACATGCGTGAACTCAGTGACTAAGCTATATGCGGTGGTTTGTTTACTCCTCTGCGGTGGTTTGTTTACTCCTCTTCCGGGTTCGCGCCCGCATTACTTCCGGGTCCTAGTGCCGAGTGTGTGTGTACGTGCGTGCGTGCGCGTGTGTGTGTGTGTGTGTGTGTGTGTGCGTGCGTGCGTGTGTGTGTGTGACAAATAGTATTTTTTAAATTAATTTTTTTTAATGATATTTATTTTTATTTAAAAAAAACAGGCAAGCCAAAGAGAATATTTAGTTTAAAAGATGCTCTTGTTTTAAGACACTATTGATGAGTGTACGGTTACATGTAAATAAACAGTAATGTTGAAAGTAATTCATATTGTGTTGGCAGGTTTATAGTAACAGCAAACCAGAAGTCAGAATATCTGCTGAGGGGTTTAAGTCATTCATAGTGTTTTGAAGTCTAAATATTTGCGACGTCCTTGACATATAGTTTCTTTTTAGCCTGAATTAGATTTAATTACATCAGACGAATATCTATTACATGTTTATTTTATTATGATCATTACATATAAATAAATAATAAAAAAATAGGCAACAATAATAATAAAAAAATGCATTTCACTAGGGAAATGTTATATCGCAAGAAATATCATTATCGCAGTATTCAACAACAATATCGCATATCGCATATTTTCCTAATATCGTGCAGCCCTACAAGGCACTCGAAATATGTAATTATCTCTGTTGATCTTGAGATGTATCTGCTACTTATGCTCTGTGAAACCTTCATAAGGGCTCTAATTCGAGGTTCTAATACTTTTTTGTTGTTAAAAACTTAAAAATGAACTGTATATGCCTCAAGCAACATTATTACCTCAGTAATAAACTTATCATAGAAAGTCATAACTTTCTGGGCGCAGTGTTATTGGTATTATCTATTCACTGAAATAAAATCTGTCTGGTCAGATTAACATATCACACACACACACACACACACACACACACACACACACACACACACACACACACACACACACACACACACACACCCCTGTGCAGTTCAGTTCAAGGAATTGTAGTTTGGCTAGCTTCAGCTATAAACATGTACAGAAAATATAAAGGAATCCTTTCAGTAGCAGCACTCATGGTTTACACACATTTACTCTCACTCTTAAACTTTCTCGAGATTCAGCGAGAGACTGCGATTTCTATTCAACATTCCAGTTTCCACAGTATCATTTCCTTAACCCTGTGTTCCAGGTCAAATCTTTCCTCTCTTAAAAAATGCAGTAAATTTTTATCCATTTCTCATGAGGTTCAATGACTTTGTTCGCACATGGCATTTGAACACATTAAATACATTTGAAATATTTTAAGAAGAATTTGTGCGTTTTATGTAACTTTTATACACTCATGGTGTTCCTGGTCAAAAGTTACAGTCGTTGGAAATGACTTCAATTAGTGTATAAAATAGCATTCCAGCTCATTTCTACACTTCTTCCCCACACCTAAACATTCAGGTGTACAAACATGAACATGACAAACCTGGAGGTGAGAAAGGTTTATAGAAACACCTGGAAAGAGGTCAACCCAGTGAATATTGAAGCCTACATGGGTGTGTTAATTTTGCCTGATGTCTACAGATCATGCAAGGAATCTGTGTCCTGCTTATGGGATGCGGACACTGGTCAGGCAATTTTTTTTACATTATAATGTCTTTGCAGACCTTCCATATCCTGCCACGTGTGATTCTCTTTGATGACCACCACACAAGAGCAGCACGAAGTTCACGAGACAAGCTGGGAAGTTTGGCAGAAGTGGGTGGCGTTCATGACAATCATTAAACCAGGTCCTGACATCACTGTTGATGTCATCTCATCAGTTTTAGGACACGGTGCCCATTTAAGGAGTACTGTACTGTATATGCCAAACAAACCATTTAAGTATGGTATAAAGATATGGCCAGCATGTGATGTGAAGACATGTTATGCCTGGAACATTCAAGTGTATATTTACCATAAATAATCAGTTTTGACTGGGAACACAAAAGTTGTTATTTTGTGGCATAGTTTCACATAAACATTTAACTTGTTAAAAAAAAAACTTTGGTAAATATTTCAGTGAAGTACTCTGTGATAAATAGGAAAATTGGTGTCATATTGGTATTTGTTATGTCAAAATAATATCTATATAATGTTTTTTTCCCCTAAAAAACAAGGGGTAATACCAAGGGGTAATACCTAAAAAACAGGTACTGTAAATGAGGCCTGCAGGACACACACAGCAAATACAAGTTCAAAACACGTCATGTTCACAAGAGCTGAAGTTGTTGAAAAAGATCTAATACAACATTATATGATGATATATGTATTATTGTGGCTTTATAATGAAATAAAATGCTCCGGTCAAAAGTGCCAGAGAACATTATGAGTGTGAGCCACAAACCAACACAACACGAGGGTTAAATGAAGGTTAAATGAAGTCCTTCCCTGTAAAACCTTTTATAAACCATCTATCTACTGCCCTCTATTGCTGGAAGTAAAAATTACATCCCACTTCTGTGCTTGGAAATTTTGGTCTCCTTTGACCAGAGCACTTTCTTCCATGCTTCCATGCTAACTATTATATATAATATATTATATAAAATCTCTCATAACTGTGTTCTGTTATTCAGCCCAAACAAAAGTCTCGGTTTGACCTCATACTTTTTAACATGAGATCACTTGCTCCAAAGGGGTGCCCAATCTGTGTTTTTGTCTTGTTTTCACTTTTCTCTTGTTTCCCTTTTTTTGTTTTGTGATTTTTACTTTACTTTTAAATTAACCTGCATTGTACATAATCCAAACTCCAAATAATATGTTCCTAAGAGCAGACATGGGTGGATGACGCATCCATGAAAATATGTGATACAAAATATGTTGTACAGTGTAATACACATTTTAATGAATATACAGTATGACAGCTCATCTGAGGTTTTGGGGGACTTCTGCCTCTTGAACTAAAATAATTGCCTTGTCATCTGTCCTGTAGCCACAGTTTTGCTTTTGTGTCCTTTAAATTCTACTGTTTTATGTGAAAAATAAAAATATGATTATCACACCTTAGTTTGAGGCCACCCAAGAGAGATACAGCATGACTATTGTGGCTGTAATATGCATGCCATATTCAAATTTGTCATATTTCACTTATTGCTGATTGAATATATTCCAAATATCTACATAAGTTTAATAATTATTTAAACTCTATCGTATTTTCTTTTTCCTTATTAACATGAAAATGCATGACACATCCTGAAAGCCAGTTAATTAAACTTTGGACTTATTAGAAATAATTTTATGAGACAGTGTTTCAGATACACTCAGAGTCGTTAGTTAATTAAATCACTTGTTGCGGTCATGATAATACTTTGGCTTTCAAAAAAAAAAAAGAGGAATTAAGGAGACTAAGTGCGTTTCTCGTTCCTCTCAAGGTGTTCGTTTATTCACTGGTGGGGTCAACATATGGACGCAAATGTTGAAGGGCATACAGTACAGTACATGCAGCAGAAAGATGAATTGGGTCAGTTTTAAAATAGGTGCATCGGTCTTGTCATGAAGCAGCGTGCCAGGTAAGTTATCTTACTCTACTTCCTTTACATACAGTATGTTTCATGCATGATGCCGCTAATAGTCACTGGTACATAAAGTGCTCATAAACTTAAATTAAGAAAGCATGCCAATACTAGGCTGCACTGTAGAAATACTGCACTAAAAGTAAAAGTTTCTTGATCACACACAAGTATCAAAAGTATGTGCTCCCAATAAAAGTGCAGACATTCCTGACATATAAAATAAAGAGAAATCTAAAAGTGCAAATAATGTGAGATGGTTCGACAGGGAACTACACAAAATTTGATACCAGGTTTTAAATGTAAATGTAACATCCATGTCTTTTGTCAACTTTCATTCATAAAAGTCAGATTTATTATATATACCAGGATGTCAATTTGCAATTTGTTTCCATCACTGGTAATAGTGAAAATTTTCCCCCCAAGATTCAGTTAGCTTACATCGCTTTAGCTTAATGTTAAAAACTGTCTTTATCGTATTCTTCTGCGATTTTATAAATTAATTTTGTTATTTTTAAGGGAGTTCGGAACTTTAACCCCATAACATACCATACTGTATGTGCCATAAGCTTCATCTCAACCAGAATGAATACAAATAGCATTTGTGAGGTCAGACACTGATGTTGGATGAGTCCTGGCTCGCAGTCTCCGCTCTAAATTATCCCAAAGGATGTTCTCTCAGGTTGAGGTTAGGAGTCTGTGCAGGCAAGTCAAGTTCTTCCACACCAAACTCGCTCATCCATGTCTTTATGGATCAGCGCCTGACATCATAAATGCGCTTCTGAAGAACAGAGAGAAAAACCTGACCCGACAATACAGATGAGCTGAAGGCTGCTATCAAAGCATCCTGGTTTGGCTGCATTTCAGTATATAAAAATGTCGCAAATCAACATTCAATAATACCTTATCAGCAGAGGTGGAAAGAGTAATACAATTTTGTACTTAAGTAAAAGTACTGTTAATTTAGTGAACTTTTACTGAAGTACAAGTAAAGTTACCTTTATAAAAATCTACTCAAGTAAAAGTAAAAAGTAGCTCATTAATAATTTAATCAGAGTAAAAGTTACTGAGTTACTTTTTTTTTGTAACTGCGGGGGTGGGATGGGGGATGAAACACCCCTGCATAATAAATCTGTTCCCTTTGTTGTGCTTGAAATCAAAGTGGTGGCTTAAATATGACCAGTAGTTTGCTTCATGAGAATTTGTTGGCATTTCACTTTCAGCTGTGTCTGCATCACTGGCATCTGTTTTGTCCGTCTCCATCGTTCTTGTGAATTTAGCGCGTTTGTTCTCCGTCCATCAATCAGTGCAATGGTTTCCGGGGTGCAATTTTTTTCCTTCCCCGTTGTACTACTTTAAAAAGTAGAAGTACACAAAAAATCTACTCAATTACAGTAATACGCGTGAATGTAATTAATTACTTTCCACCTCTGCTTATCAGTACTGTTCAGAATACAAATCTATAGCACAGTCTCTAAAGTAATCAAATATGTAAAAAAAAATTTGCTGATACTTTTTATCTTTTTATCTTGCAAAAAAAGAATGATGGCCTGCTGCAACGTTTCTCTTGTACCTGGTGTCAGTTTTCCTACACATCACAGTTGTATCCTGACATTCACAGAAGGAGAAGCCACGCTGAGGAAAATATGACACTGTTGATATCAAGCGAAATTAAAAATGAAAAAACGCTGTATCACTGTTTAGAATGTGGGAAGAGTTTTATTCAACAGAGTGACCTTCAAAAACATCAGCGTGTTCACATGGAAATAACGCCGTATCTCTGCTCACATCAAGACAGAGATTTCCTTCTGTTCATTTATATAAGATACATAAGTGCAACAACATTAGTGTGCAGGCAATTTAAAGTGGAATACAGACTAATGAGCGTGACAATTAGAAATAACACATGACAGGGAGTGCTGTTGTGCTGGTTATCAGCATGGTTGGGATGATACACCACTGTCACCACTGATTTGTTGGTTTACTTAACCAGTTTTTTCCTCCGCCGACATGCACCCTAAAGTGGTTTTAAATTCTTGTAGCATGAAGGTGAAAAGAGTGAACCATGGAGGTGGTGAACAGTCCTGTTAATCTCATTAGTTTCTCCTTATATCTCCATTTATTCCACTTATATACAATATCAGCTCCATTAACCGTCTGGTTCCAGAGTTGAATCACAAATAGCGTTAAATGGAAATCTAGATAACTATATCTCAGGAATATGTAGAATTAATAAACACCTAAACACACAGACAAGTATAAGATGCATGGATGCTGTACTTTCTGACTCATGTAACCCTCACCATAACTTAAAAAAGGAAATTGCGACATAATACCTTCCCACACACACATATACACAAACTACAGTAGCATGACACACAGTGGTAACAGATGGTGAGAAGCTGAGTCAGCCATCGGAGGAAAAAGAATGCAGGTAACTGCCAAATATTCACTCATAGGCTACTGCATATAGTAATACTGATGAAGAATCATACACAACCTATTGTAAAGTCAATTAGCTTTATAAAGCGTAGGACAATCTCACATCCGTGAAGCCGTTCAGTATGTTTGTGAAATGAAAAAAAAAAATATTTTTTTGGTTTTAATTTACAACAGCCTCATACAACCTCACCTGCTAAAAGGTCAAACCGATTGAGATGCTGTAGCATGTGCTTAAACAGGTTTGCTTGTGCTTGTGATCCTTTTCCCATTGCACTTTTCCCCTCCATGAATATGCTTCAATACAACACCTTCTGTGGCTTATCCTCCTTGTGGGGGAAGTCAGTGATCATCTTCTGGACACCTGCAGTCTTCCCAATATGTCTACTGAAATAAATGAGAGATACTGTGTATTTATACTATATGAATTATACTTTACTCAAATTGGAAATGAAATATTCTGATAATGTGAGATACTGGATGGTACACTGTAATAACTAAAAGTAGAACAAAAAAAGCTAGATTTTTTTTTACTTGTAATGAATATAGATTATATGAAAGTTTCACTTTTAAATGAAATTTCTAAAGAAAATGAACCCTTTCATGATATGCTAATCTCAAGATGCACTGTGTATACCACTAAATGAAGACTAAAATATTCCATCATTTCATGTTTTATTTTTATTTTTTTGGAGTGGGGGTAAATTTTAACAAATGTTTCTAAAATGTAAACTAAATTTTAAATCCATTAACTACATATGGTTATAAAATCGAAATATGTTTGAATATGGGATTGGAATTTTGATGAATAAATCTTTTATTTATAACATGAATCCTATTTGATTTCATTTGCCAAGTACATGTAGTTAATCAGGTGACATCAAATTGTTGGGGAAAACCCTATATATTAACATATTAATATTGCTAACTGATAGTCCAGAATGAATGGAATTTAGTTAAAACATTTAGTAAACTTGGCATACTTGTTTGCTAATTAATTATCTCCATTTCACTGATCTTGCATTAAGTTACATTTACTCAATGTTTTAATAATTTTGACTGAGGGCTACCAGTGTATTGACTTACGCTTTTTATTATATTTACTCACTTTTATGCAATTGTACTAAATGTGGTTATTTGCTTTCTTTTTAATTGACTTTTATTCAGTTCATAATGTATATTTACATGATTTTTCAACTTTACTATTTAATCAACATTTTAAAGTGTAAAAATGTTTCACCATATAAATTAATGAATAAAAAGTAAAATACAGTTGTTCGACGCATGTCATGTTAATCTTAAGGAATACCACACTATGATGACCATTGGGGTGGTGGTATGCAGCTGCCTCTACCCATTTCCTGAACACAAAGTGGAGGAACTTACAGCCATATAGAGGAGTACTACTTCATATACAGTAGATGTAACTGAAGAGTCCCACAGTGACTAGTGCCCAAGACAGTCTAGTTCTATGATCCAGTTCCGTAAATGCAAGGTCTGTTTGTTAATGAATTGCCACTTGACACTGGATTTGATTAAGGGATATTGACAGATACTGACTTTGATATTTTGGGAGAAAATAGCCTGGTCCCCTCTGTAGGGTTTACACCAATTTGTCCTTCTTACTTTCAGGATATTCAGATCCCAGCCGTGTCCCAATGACTCATGGACAGGATCCTCTCCCCATATGCTGCCTGTCTGTGCCAAATTTCATAAAATTCTGAAACAAGTAAGAGAACTTGATTGTATTTACACCAGAATAGATGTTATAGTAATAGATGAGTTATAGTTTTATTTTACCTTAAAGTTTTGTTTTTATTTTTTAGTTTTTTTCTAAAATTAGCAGAATAATTGCTCTGATCTTGTGACTATAGTGTATGGATCATTCTACAAAAAAGGGGGGATTTGGGTGACAACATTCTCCTGAAATGTTTTTCTTCTTTTCTTTAAAGGCAATAACTTAATTAAAAATTTTATGAATCCACAAAAGTAGAGCTTAATGCATGTAAATGTTTTATTTATTTATTTATACATTTAATAACAGGTGTTAATTCTCTTTCTGGTAACATCAATGTCAATAGGAATATTCATTCATTCATTCATTTTCTATACCGCTTAATCCTGTGTTCAGGGTCGCGGGGGACCTGGAGCCTATCCCAGGAGACTTCGGGCACTGGGCGGGGTACACCCTGGACAGGGTGCCAATCCATCGCAGGGCACACACACATACACACACTCACACACCCAATCACACACTACGGGCAATTTAGGAACGCCAATTAGCCTAACCTGCATATCTTTGGACTGTGGGAGGAAACCGGAGTACCCGGAGGAAACCCACCAAGCACGGGGAGAACATGCAAACTCCATGCACACAGAGAATCGAGCCTGGCCAGGGAATCGAACCCAGACCCTGGAGGTGCAAGGCGACAGTGCTAACCACTACACCACCGTGCCACCTTCAATAGGAATAGGAAATATTTATAGGAAACTCATAACTATTTACAAAAGGGCTTTCATGTGTAAGACCACATAGTTTTCAATTATGTCAAAATCAATTAATTATTAGATGTAGTTAGTTTTACGTCCAAATTTTGCCAGTTATAATCATCAAATGAGTAACACCTATTTTGTTGTTAGTCTTTCAGCTGCTCCCGACAAGGGGTCGCCACAGCGGAATATCCAGTCGGCACAACAAACAGGTTTTACGCCGGATGCCCTTCCTGACGCAACCTTACCATTTTATCCGGGCTTGGGACTGGCACTGTATCCAGTGGCTGGGCTTTGGGCACTGGCTGGGAATCGAACCCGGGCCTTCCGCATGGCAGGCGAAACACCTACCACTGAGCCACCAGTGCCCCCAAATGAGTAACACCTACTGTATGACGGATTGAAAATCTTTGCATAAAAATGTGATGACATTTCTAAACAAATAAAGAGACACATCTGACATGCCTTTTGCATTTCTCCAGTGCTCTTTATCTAATGACCTGTGACGCAGGAAAATGTTTGTCAAATCGTCAAATGTATATAAAACAAACAAACAAACAAACAAACAAACAAAAAACAACTTCTAAAAAAAGCCCTTTTTGTGTAACAGTAACACCAATTACATAGTATTATTATATATAGACTTGTACTTTATATAATTAGATTTTATATTATTAATTATATTCATTCATTCATTTTCTGTACCACTTTATCCTGTATTTTAGGGTCGCGGGGACCTGGAGCCTATCCCAGGAGACTCTGGGCACGAGGCAGGGTACACCCTGGACAGGGTGCCGATCCATTTATTAATTATAATAAATTATTATTTCATGATTTTAGTGTTTAAATTTTTTATAAGATATAGATGTTATTGTGAATCAGATTTACCATAAAAATATCTTTAGATAAAAAAAAGTATATGATCCGACTTTGATATATGATCAAAGTAATAAGACATTCCTTTGCATTTGGCCCTGCTACATTTAAATACTGAACATCAAATGTGTTTTATGATTGAAACTATTCGAAATGTATTTCGAATAGTATTTCGGAATAGTATATCGAATAGTATTTCGGGTCGAGAAGGTCCGCAGCACATCACCCACGACAAGGATCATCGTATCTGGACCGCTTCCCACATTTCAGCGAGGAATCGAGAAGTTCAGTAGATTATTTGCTTTTAATGAATGGTTACAATCTTGGTGTCAACAACAGAAATTACGCTTTGTTGATAACTGGAATGTTTTCTGGGAGCGTCCTAGGCTCTATCACACCGATGGCCTACACCCTAGCAGAGCTGGAGCAGCGGTCCTCTCTGACAACATCTCCAGAACACTACGAACCATCTGACTGGCGGTAAGTCATACTGTAGATTCCAAACATATTAGACACATCACAACTCACCGTAGTGATAGACGCACACACATAGCTTGTCCTATAGAAACTGTGTCTGTTCCCCGAATACTGAGAAAAAAGAATAAATTTGTTAAATTTGCCCGAAACAATCTGATAACCATAAAAGCAGAAAAAGGCAAAATAAGTAGTCAAAATCCACCTCTAAAGTTTGGACTACTCAACATTAGATCCCTTGCGCCTAAAGCACTTATTGTTAATGAAATTATCTCAGATTATTGCCTTGACGCACTCTGTCTCACTGAAACCTGGCTTAAACCAAATGAATATTTTGGTCTGAATGAGTCTACTCCGTCAGGATATTTCTATAAGCACGAGCCCCGTCTAATTGGTCGCGGTGGTGGTGTCGCCACTATCTACAATGATGTACTCACTGTTACCCAGAAAATAAGGCCCAGGTTTAATTCATTTGAAGTGCTTATCATTAATGTTGCACTAAATGAAATACGTAATAAACCCTTGCTATATTTTACCGTGGCCACCGTGTACAGACCCCCGGGGCCATATGGCGATTTTCTTAAAGAATTTGGACATCTGCTATCAGACCTATTGGTTAACTCTGACAAAGTATTGATAGTAGGAGACTTTAACATTCATGTAGATGATGCTAACGACACTTTAGCACTCACATTTATGGATTTACTAAATTCCTTTGGGGTTAAGCAAAATATAATTGGAGCAACTCACCGCTTTAATCATACGCTAGATTTAATTATATCCCATGGTATAGATGTCTCTAATATAGAGATCATACCTCAAAGTGATGATATCACAGATCATCACCTCCTGACATATACTCTACCCGTAGAACAGATTAGCTGTGTCTCCCCACGTTATCAATCTGTTAGAAATATGAATCCCACCACTAAAGACAGATTCACAAGTAATCTGCCGGATCTGTCCCAATTTCTTATTAGACCCCTAAATGCAGATGATCTAGATGAAGTGACTAGCAGCATGGGCACTATTTTTACCAGTACATTAGACACTGTTGCTCCCATCAGATTAAAAAAAGTCAGAGATAAAACATTGGCACCGTGGTACAACAGTCATACTCGCGCCCTAAAGAGAGCAACCCGTAACCTCGAGCGAAAATGGAGGAAAACTAAATTAGAAGTCTTTCGAATTGCATATAAAGACAGTATGTGCAGCTATAGACAGGCTCTAAAAACTGCTAGGACCGAGCATCTTAGCCAACTGATAGCAAGAAACCAAAACAATCCCAGGTTCTTATTTAGTACAGTGGCTCGCCTAACAAAACCTAAGATGCCCGCAGAGAGTATCCCATCACAGTTTAGAAGTGAAGACTTTATGGACTTCTTTAATGAAAAAATCAATAATATCAGGAAGAAAATAACGGAGGTTCAACCTCTAATAGTATCTCACGATCCAGTTCAGCCTATAGCTTCACATTTAGATTTTCACTGCTTTACAGGTATAGGACAGGAAGAGCTGTATAAACTCATCACCTCGGCTAAATCAACAACGTGCCTGTTAGACCCAATCCCAACCAGATTTTTAAAAGAAGTGATGCTTACGGTTGGAGAGCCACTCCTAAACATTATTAATTCTTCATTACATCTAGGTCACGTCCCTAAACCTTTCAAGTTAGCAGTTATTAAGCCGCTTCTTAAAAAATCTAATTTGGACGCGAATGAAATAAAAAATGACAGACCGATTTCAAACCTCCCGTTCATATCAAAAATACTAGAAAAAGTAGTATCAGCTCAAATTTGCACATTCTTGCAGGATAACAACATCCTTGAAGAATTTCAGTCAGGTTTCAGGCCCCATCATAGCACAGAAACTGCACTAGTTAAGATTACAAACGACTTGTTTTTAGCTTCAGACCAAGGCTGCATCTCATTGCTAGTCCTGCTTGATCTTAGTGCTGCATTCGACACTATAGATCATAATATTCTCATAGATCGCTTACAAAATTATATAGGTATTCAGGGACAGGCATTAAAATGGTTTAGATCTTACCTGTCTGATCGCTACCATTTTGTAGATCTAAATGGAGAACCGTCTGGTATAATGCCAGTGAAATATGGGGTCCCACAAGGGTCAGTTTTAGGACCTCTGTTGTTCTCAATATACATGCTTCCCTTGGGTAACATCATTAGAAGACATGGGATTAGTTTCCATTGTTATGCTGATGATACCCAATTATATATCTCAACTAAACCAGACGAAATACCTAAGTTGTCTAGATTAACTGAGTGTGTCCAGGACATAAAAGATTGGATGACCAATAACTTTCTTTTATTAAATTCAGATAAGACAGAGATATTACTTATTGGCCCAAAAACCAGCACACAACAGCTTTCAAAATTCAGCTTGCGCTTAGAAGGATGTACTGTTATTACCAGCTCAGCAGTAAAAGATCTGGGAGTAATATTAGACAGTAACTTGTCTTTTGAAAATCACATTTCAAATATCACAAAAACAGCCTTTTTCCATCTTCGAAATATTGCTAAACTTAGGAACATCTTATCCGTATCTGATGCAGAAAAACTAGTTCATGCATTCATGACCTCCAGACTGGACTATTGTAATGCATTACTAGGTGGTTGTCCTGCATCCTCAATAAACAAGCTTCAGTTAATCCAAAATGCAGCTGCCAGGGTTCTCACTAGATCCAGAAAATATGATCATATAACCCCAATATTATCATCCCTGCACTGGCTACCTGTTCAGTTTAGAATAAATTACAAAATAGTATTACTTACATACAAAGCCTTAAATGGTTTAGCTCCCACATACCTAACCAGTCTTCTGATACGCTACAATCCACCACGCGCCTTAAGATCACAAAGCTCCGGACTTCTGGTAGTTCCCAGAATTTCAAAATCTACGAAAGGGGGTAGGGCTTTTTCATATTTAGCTCCAAAGCTTTGGAATAGCCTTCCAGACAGTGTTCGGGGAGCAGACACGGTTTCTCAGTTCAAAAGTAGACTCAAGACGCATCTTTTTAATCTGGCATACACATAACTCATCCCAGTACTCATACTCCAGTACACCTATACCGAATGGCAACTACGCTAATTCTCCCCATCTGTTCTGTATTTCTCTACCCATCCCGAGGCATCGGGAGATTTTGCCAGCTTCAGTAGACAAAGGCCGACCCTGCGAGGTTCCTGAGGCATCCAGAGAAGGACCAGCTCCAGCTGGATTCAGCTTTATGATGGTTGGAGCTACACATGCTGCTCCTGTGCTTCCAGTGATCCAGACCTCATCTGCCCTCTGCACCTACTGACTCGTCCCTATGTTGAACTGGTCTTCATGTCAATTTAAATAATTTCTGTCATATTGAATTTTCACCTGCACAACACACAAGATGTTATATCATTTCTATCTGTTATCGCCCAAATGAGGATGGGTTCCCTGTTGAGTCTGGTTCCTCTCAAGGTTTCTTCCTATTGCCATCTCAGGGAGTTTTTCCTTGCCACCGTCGCCGTCACCCTTGGCTTGCTCATCAGAGAAATTTCATTCATTCGTCTCATTATTATCTGCACATTTTTCTCACACATCCACACTTCCAATTATTTTCTTTTCTAGAATTATTATTATTTGTTTTTATTTATTTATTTTCTATTATAATTTTATTTATTTATTTATTATTTTATATATAATTATTCTATATATATATATATATATATATATATTATTATTATTATTTTTTTTTTATTTTTTTTTTATTTTTTTAATTTTTTGTTAAATTTCTTTAATTTTTGTGAAGCTGCTTTGAGACAATGACCATTGTTAAAAGCGCTATATAAATAAAATTGAATTGAATTGAATTGAATATTTTTCTTGAACATGTATAAATAATGTCTGTTATGGTAAAAGTCTGTCATGTTAATTTAAATGATTTTATCAATTGCAAAACTAAGTGACAGGACTTTCTACGTAACGTCCTGTCACTACTACGACAGGACACTACTACGTGTGTATGGATTTCCCCAGAACAAACATGTTTTTGTGCTACTCAGCCGGGCTCGTTTTCCATTGCGCACGAGTGTGTTTTTTATATATATATATATATATAAATATATATATATATATGTGTGTGTGTGTGTGTGTGTGTGTTAATATAACAAACAGACAAACCCATTGAACGGACTGTTTTTTTAATGGATGGCACTGAATCCTATTAATATCAAACACACTAAAGGTTATGTTTTTTTATTTAATTTTTTTAAAATCAGCATACACTCTCGTCCGCACGCGCTGATTTTTGGTGGAGTAAAAGCGCGCACGCGCACCAAGGTGCGCGCAGTCTGTGTGAGCGCGCCGCGCGGGAACAGATCAATCACGGCGGATCGGAAGTGTTCCAGTGATCTTTAATTCCATCCGACGTTTTCAGACTCGCAGTGAGAATTAAACACTCAGGGAGAGGAACCGAGCCACGGAGAGGTCTGAGTCTTACAGCGACAAGTGATTAAGACACTCGATGCTCAGTCTCAGGTAAATTCACTCTCTGATTAACAGTGATTAAACTCCCGTTACCTAAAAAGAAGGGTTTCTCTGTGAGAATGAATTACACCAATGAGTACAATTAATAAAACAATGTAATATTATATTCAAATAGAGAGATGGTGGCTTAGTGGTTAGCACTGTCTTCTTGCATCTCCAGGGTCCGGCTTCGATTCCCACCTCATGGAGTTTGCATGTTCTTCATGTGCTTGGTGGGTTTCTTCAGGGTACTCTGGTTTCCTCCTACAGTCCAAAGACATGCAGATTAGGATAATTGGTATTCCTAAATTGCCCATTGTGTGTGTGTGATGTGTTGGATTCTCATCCTGTGCAGGGTGTACCCCATCTCATGCCCCATGTCTCCTGGCTCCAGAGAGGCTCCAGACTGGACAATTATACAAATATATAAAAAAACTATAAGCTAAAAAATGTACAACATGTACAATGATGCTAATAATATAGAATTGAAATTCAAGTGTAGGTATGTGGTGTTAATTGTATAAGTTATGGAGGACAAATTACAGCTGACTGAAGTTATAGTCCCCAAAAGTGAGAGTTTAATACAATATGTATAATATTTCATAACAGTTAGAGCTTTTATTTGAATGGTTCCCTGAATTGGAAAAATAGCAAGATATATAATTTACCCCCCCCCCACACACACACACAAACTAAAGCAGCATTGCAGTTAGATTTTTAAGTAAATTTCACCAGAATACATGCAAATAATCAGTATAATTTAGGTTGACGTAATTAATTCAGTTCTTACTTTCACTGTTAAACATATCTCTGTTTTTTACTGTTGATTTTTTTTATCATGCAACTTTACCTTTTTAACTTTAACTTTAAGTGTTTAAGTGATCTCCAGCCATGATTGCTTTCGGCTACATCTCTTGCATAAAGTTGATGGTTCAGCAACATCCTTCCAGGTTTTGATAATGTGTTGAAGGGTTGTTTACACTGTTCCAATAATTTCAATCTTTAGTTTTCTGTGCTTGATGAAGCCCAATAATTTGACACCAATAATGCAGACAATTTTCCAGGCAGTGTTTATATGACATTAAGGTTCACCACTTCTGAATAAGTGTTTAGTATGGAACTGAAGTTTGGAATGCAAATGGCTGCATTATTATTATTATTATTATTATTATTATTATTATTATTGGTTGTACCGTAGTAGTGTTATCATGTTGTTATTTGATTTATTTTCCTTATATAAACCAATGGAATATTACACCGCATATTTGGGTCATTTTCTGCAAGGACATAAACAATTTTCTCAGTCACTGTTTGTGCATACAAGCATTAATAATTCTCACACACACACATACACACACACACACACACCATTGCTTTCATGCTGGCCAAAGTCTTGATTAGATAACTGCCAAGCTGCCAACATGCAGTTATGCAAATGTAACTGCTGGAGTCCCGGGTTCTCACACAGAGATCCTCACTTGATCCCAATCCAACACCTGCTACTCTTGACACACGCAGGTTTACACACAGGTTCACACACAGGGTTCACCCAAGCGGTTTAGCTGCTGGTGTAAACAAGGACATTTTATATAAGCCTTTTATTGAGTATATTGTAAATAATTCAAAAATTTTCTTTGTTTAACCGAGACTTCAGCTACAGCACCACAGAGTGTTTCGAATATTAACCCTCTCGAATAGATAGATTACACCCTTAAATTTGATTATTGATTTGATAACATTTTATGGTTGCAGACAAACTAACTAAGCTTGAAACTATAGTTTCATATACAGGCAGAATTTTTAGTTTATTCATTATAGAACAATTGAAGAACATTAAACGATACATTTTAACAACTGTGATAATTTTTGAAAAACAAAATACCCCAAATATTCACTGGATTCCACTCTTCTCTGTTGTTGTAGGAGGAACTCAAGATGTTTGGGGAAGCTGCTTGTTTGGTGGATGGTGTATTGGTGGATGGTGCAACTGATCATAGAAGTTTCATTAGCAGGAATTCCACCTTGGTCGTGCCCTCAGAATTGTACATGCTTACACGAGGCTCTCAAGGTCAACTGCTCCTCATGTCACTTGAACTTTGTACCAGAGGGTATCCATAAAAACACACAAAGCCTCAGTCTGGCCAATAACCTACTGAATACACTTGGAAAACATCAGTTCTCTGATCTTGACCAGCTTCAGGAACTGGATTTGAGTGAAAACATGCTAACAGTGATTGAAGTACAAGCATTCTCTGGCCTGCAAAACCTTCACACTCTGAGAATTTCCCAAAACCGGCTTAAGGTCATTCTAGTTGGAGTGTTCTCTGGACTTCAGAGTCTCCACCTGCTGGACATCAGCAAGAATGAAATCCTTGTCTTTCTCAATGACATGTTTTATGAGACACCATCTCTACAAAAGCTGGAAGTAAGTGAGAATGATCTTGTCTTTATCCAAAACCGTGCCTTTAGTGGCCTGTTACACCTTCAGGAACTTATAATGGATGGCTACAACCTTACTTCAGTGCCAGGTGAGGCACTGTCACAGCTTCCCAGGCTGGTCCGACTTTGTTTTTGTCACACTGGTCTGAGAGTGCTTCCTAACAATTCATTTAGGCATCTGACACTGCTTAGAGAGCTTACAGTGTCCTACTGGCACAGGCTGGACACTGTTCTACCTAATAGCTTGGCAGGACTGAATCTCACTTCTCTGACACTTAGCTACTGCAACCTGAGCTCCGTGCCATATGCTTCCTTGCACCATCTTGCCTATCTGCTCTATCTGGACCTGTCTTACAACCCTATCACCTCCATTGAGCCACATCTGCTCAGAGATCTTCTGCAGCTCCAAGAGTTCCATTTGGTTGGTGGGAATCTGCATAGGGTGGAAGCAGGTGCTTTTCGTGGACTTTTTCACATACAACTATTTAATGTATCATTAAATCAACTGTCAACACTGGAAGAGACTGTGTTCCAATCAGCAGGGACACTTAAGATTCTTCGTCTGGACAGGAATCCACTTGCTTGCGACTGCAGATTATTTTGGGTGCTGCAACGTCATCTGCATCTACATGACGATGGCCAGCCATCCAGTTGTGCCTCACCTATACATGTGCAGGGAAGAACATTCCAGGAGTTCACAGAGGCTGAGCTTCCAGTTTTGTTCATTTGTAGCCCAGCACGTATACTAAACCGCAAGAAGCAGGAGGTGCGTGTGTCCGTGGGCCAATCAGTCCTGTTCCTCTGTCAAGTGGATGGAGACCCTACTCCCTCTGTCATCTGGGTGAATCCTCAGCGGACACTTCTGTCCACCACAGGTCGGATCCGTGTGCTATCCAATGGGACTCTTGAGGTGCGTTACGTACAAATGCAAGATAGTGGCATCTACTACTGCTTTGTATCCAATGTGGTAGGGAATGACAGTATTTCTGTCAGTCTGTCTGTGCGAAGTTTTGTCACTTCATCTTCTTCCTCGTATCGGAATCGATCAGCCCGCTTCTTCCTTGATGGGTGGAGTTTTACATCCACCCATCCACCAGGAAATGGCTCACATGATTATCAGCCATTTCCATTTGACCTAAAAACACTGTTGGTTGCAGTAACAATTGGTTTCCTGTCATTCCTGAGCTCTGTGGCAGTTTGCTTTGTATTCATGTTTTTCTGGAGTCAGAGCAAAGGGCAGATCAAACACACAGCTACCATTGACTTTGTACCTCACAGTACAGACACGGGATCTGGGGGAGGACGGACCAGAATGGAGACTGGCAGGTTTACCATGAAGCTCATCTGATACTTGGAGAAAGAGCAAAACTGCCTAATGAACAGTGTAGGAAATACCAAAAGGAATTCTCTTTATAGAAATACATCAAGCCATATTGAGACGGAAATACGGGTGTTGGTCTGGACCACATTGATTATGCACAAGGTTTCACTGGAACATTGAATTCTAGTAAAACCTTGGCGCATAATGTGTGCATGGGTTTTTGGTGAGGTGCATGGACTTACAGTAACTATAATATTAATGATGATTTCCAAAGCTTTATGAACACAGTGATAAATGTACTTTCTTCTACAATTGTCCTCTAAATCGTCCTGGAATGCATTGATTTTTTTATATTGTCTAAAGTTCTGAATTTATTACAGAAAGTTGACAGAAGGGAGAATCAAAGGTGTAACAAGACAGCTACTCATGATTGTTCACTGAACACTTTACTGCTTTTCAGGGCATGCAAGAGCATGTGCAGATAATCAAAAAAGAAGTTTCTGTATCAAAACGTCCTGTGAATGAAACTGTGATCATAAGTTCCATAAGTCCAAGATGTTAAGTTCAGTCCTTACTACAGACAGCATGAGTGCACATGATGAGACACTAGCTTTACAATTAAGTGTGTTCTAACAAAGTAGCTGAATATGCATGTACTGTAAATAGCTCAGAAAGAAATTCCTTTTACTAATAATAGAATGATGTATTTCATAGTCAGTGTAAATTATTCAGGATAATACAATAAATGTAAATATATTTAATATATTTATTTGATTTCTTATAACAGTATTGATTTCTGTTTGGGATATGGTTACATGGCTACGTATGATTTGGATACATATCTAAAATTGTTGTTTTTTCTCGATTATATTCTGTCGACATGTTTGAATTTTATTTCAAGATTTAAAATTATAATAAAACTGTTTTATTCTTTAATGTTCAAAACACATCATTGGTCGATAACTGATTAAAAAAAACAACACCAACTGCTTATATGGAAGTCCTGCCGATGTGTGTCGACGGACGGTGCATTTAGGTTTTCAGAAAAGTCATGTAGAACCAAAGATTTTGTAACTTTTTAATTTTTTTTACTGCTACCGAAATATGGAAATGACAATGCCACAATGTTGAACTCACCAAATGCTAATTTTATTATTATTATTATTATTATTTATTTTATTATTATTATTTTATTATTATTATTATTATTGGTCATAGAAAGAACTAAAAAACAACAACCAAAAACGTGATCATATATATATATATATATATGTGCTATTTCTTTGCCTGTGTAACCCATTTTTTTATTTTTATTTTAAATTGCTTGTTAAAATGAAATACACAGGTTGGTCTGAAAGAAGTATATGGCACTCAATATTGCACAATCCTGAGCTCTCTCTCTCTCTCTCTCTCTCTCTCTCTATATATATATATATATATATATATATGTATATAAATATGCAAAAACTAAATGGCACAGTCAGACAGAGGACGCAGTGTCCGTACCCTGACATGCTTTTCAAAGTTAACTAGTCAAATGTCAGCACATTTACAAAGTCACTTTGAATACCACATGTAAACAACGTAACCATGGAATGTTGAGATGTCGATTTTCAAAACTTGATATACCAACTGTTCCTTACTAAAAATGGGTAAATATATTTAAAAAAAAGAAAGGACAAACCTTAAAAAAAATCCCAAAAAATTTAGTTTTCTATATATTGAAATATGCCATATGCAGTAATGTTGGTAAACTTGCTATTTAAAACACCATGGCTTTTTTCATTAAAAAAAATAAATAAATAATTATATATATTCAAATAAATAGGCTTTAAAAGTGGGTTTGCATTTCATTAAATCATGAAACTTCCAATTGAAGCAGCCGTTTAACATTCTACAATCAACCGCATAATTATATTTAGAACGAAGACCCTCCACCTGTTTGTGATCAAGCACAAATATTCTGAAATGTTTAAAATAAAAATAATCAGTCATGCATATTTTCTGCTTGAAGGAGATTATCCTACGTATGGAACGTCATCTGTTGAGGAAGAAAGAAAATGGAACACATGTCATTTAAGTCATTTTTTCCAAGACATTTTTAAGATTAAGTGAAGAAAGAGATATGGTAATAATTTGTCAGTTCTGGGAATAATGTAAAGTGTAAATTATTGTGTCCTGATACACTGCTCTGGATTTTAGACTCTCACCTTAGAAATAGCAGAGGAAATTCAGCTTCTCATTGCAGTTTCTGTTTTCCCAAACATGTGCTGTGATGTTGCGAGCGCCACAGCGGTACTGTGGTAATGGGCACGATGGCAGTGAGACAGCCAGATTCCCCAGTGGCTTCTTGTTTGTCCAGAGCCACGATCCACAAACGAAGTGCAGTCCGGTCCACACACTGTCTGTCTGTGCTTGGCTGCTCTCCATTTCAGCCAACTGTATTTGAGTCGCAGAAGCTGGGCAGGCCAGGCCAGTAAACTTACTTCTGCAATACTGCAGAGCTTGTTCCCATGTCATTTTCTCATTTACCAAGACTAAATTCTGGGAACAAAAAAAACCTTGCTCTGAGTTACAAATATAATCATTCCAGCCATATTGTATCAACTGAACACAGTCCTGATTTCCTCCATAATTATTTGGTTGGGTGCTGTTCCAGCGATAAAAAGAACTTGGTGTTTGATCCGACCACAGCCAGATGTTTTCATATGATTGGTCTCTGTACATTCCAATCCAAATACCATTACTTTTTCCCGCAAGTGCATAGATCCTCTGGTTTTCCTCGTCATTAGTGATTGTAGCCAGGTCCCTGTAGTTTTGTTTGCAGTACGTCTGTGCATCAGGCCAGGTCTTGTTCATGGGAACAGAAATATATTCTCTTGTCAGACCTGAAGCCACTCCAAAAAAGAGCACCAGAACAGAGACAAACAGGAACATCATCCTCTCTGCTGTATTGTTTCTGATCTCTTTAAAATGTTGAACTCCACTTTCTTAGCTCTAACTTTTAGGTTTGCATGGGATTTACATTCATTCTCCAGGTCACGACAGGTCATGACACTGCCTCCAGAGGCTTGTACAGTGGACACTATGCATTATGGGTGCATGGCTTCATGCGTTTCCCTTCTCATCCTGGCGTGCCCGTCACTCTGGAATAGGACTTAATGGACCACATATTTCCATTCCTCGAAAGTCTAATCTTAATTCCTACTAGAAAACTGTCTTTTTTTCTTGACTTATTCAATCTAGAAATTTGATCTTGATGTTTACTCAATTTTTTCAAAGCATTACAAATTCAGGTTCTGTGGAACATGCTTTGAATACTGTAGTACACACTGGAATGTATAGCGTATTATAATAGTGTGTGTGTGTGTACGTTTATTTATATACAACAATTTATTACAGAAAGTTGACAGAAGGGAGAATTAAAGGTATAACAACACAGGTACTCGTGACTGTTTACTGAACACCTTACTACTAGATTTACAATTAAGTAAATTAAGTAGCTGAATTTGCATGTAAATAGAATATCGCTTCAGAAAATTATTATTATTTTTAAATAGATGATGAATAATCCAATGTCTTATAATTGTAAATGGTCTGTCCAGCACTGTAAACTGCACGTCTACATAAAATTTTTGTGTTGTAATGTTATGGATCTCTCTACCAAAAGCAATATATGAAGCATCCTGTATGAGCTGTTTTAGGAGAGTGAACAAAGCATTGATTTTGTAGTTGTTTTTTCCCCCCTAAAATTCTGTATATTTATTTGATTTCTTATAACAGTATTGATTTCTGTTTGGGATATGGTTTGGATACATGGGTACATAAGATTTGGATACATATCTACTATTGTTAATTTCTAGATTATATTCTGTTGACATGTTTGAATTTCATTTGAACAATTAAAATGATAATAAAACCGTTTTATTCTTTAATGCTTAAAACTCTAGTGGCACAGATCTGTCCTGGCAACACAACACTGGTCAATAACTGATGTTATAAAACAACAACAACTGCTTATATGGAAGTCCTGCCTGTGTGTGTCGACAGACTGTGCATTTGGGTTTTCAGATAGTTATTGTAGCTGTTAAAACGTGAATTTTACTGCTGCCGAAATATGGGAATGACATTGCCACAATGTTGAACTCACAAAATACTTTTATTATTATTATTATTATTATTATTATTATTGGTATTATTGTTCCTAGAAACGTGTGAATGAGTGTGTGTGTGTGTGTGCTCTGCGATGGATTGGCACGCTGTCCAGGGTGTACCCTGCCTCGTGCCCTGAGTCTCCTGGGATAGGCTCCAGGTCCCCGCGACCCTAAATACAGGGTAAAGCGGTGAATGATGAATGTTCCTAGAAACTATGGTAAAACAACCAAAAAAAACATGTGATCATATGTACACAGTATGTGCTATTTCTTTCTGATCATTTTCATTTCAAATTTTTTTGCTTGGTAAAAAAGCTCTTGGTTTTAAGGGCTAAAAAATAGGACATCACACAGTGTCCATACCCTTTGCTTTCACGAATGAAATTTCAGCACCTTTACAAAATCACTTTGCATACAATGTAACTACGGAATAATGATTCCTCGACTTTCAAAACATCATGAATGCATGTATTATTATTATTATTATTATTATTATTCATAGAAACAACTGAAAAACAACCATAAAACATGTGATCATCTGGAAGATCACGTGATGGCAATGACGGTGTAGTTCGATCGCTCCCTGACTCTGTATCTTAAATCTTCTTTTTCTTTCAGTAAAACCATCAACATTTTTGTTAATTCAATTGCTGTAGTAACAGTGAATGAATAAAGATGGCAAAACGTGATTTTAATGTTTGATCCCCAGGTAGACAGATTCCATGCCTCTAAGGATGATGCAATTATTTCTGGTTGTTTTAATTCATTTTTGCACTCTAATATATGCCGTTCTAAAATCTTAGACATGAGGGTTTAGTATATACTCAACCGAAAGATGTAAATAGAGTATTGAATCCTTCTATCAACACTTGTATACTTTCGAATCCAACACTGACTCAACAAATTTTGATTAATTCTTCCCAAGTTAAATGATTCTTCACACAAGATAATATACAGTCCTTTGACTATCGAGGTATTAAAATTGACTCTGGATTCCATGAATAGAAAAAAAGCCCCTGGATTGGAGGGATTCATCCCGAGTTGTTAAACACCTTGTGGGACATAAATAGTACCTTTGATTTTTCTCTCTTTTAATTTTGCATTAGCAAAAGGAACTTTACACAGGGACCAAAACATAGCGTTAATATGGAATAAAATCACTGTCAAAAATAATCGTGCGTAAAAAAAAAAAGATTTTTGTGTAATTCTGTCTTTTGTCTGAGTTGGACAGTGATTTTATTCCATAGTTAATAACTTTGTTGCTGAAGAAAGGAAAATATCCACTTGGATCCTCTAGTTACAGGCCAGTGAGCCTCTTATCTACAGACTCAAAGCTAGTAGCTAAAGTTTTAGCCTTAAGACTGGATACAGGTGTAGGAGATTTGATTAATTATGGTCAATCAGGATTTTAAATCAGATTTTAATAAACTTTTAATAATTAATATTGTGGCGTGGGCGGGGCGGCGGATGACGATGCCTTGCGGGGGTTTTCTATGTGTCCACCATGAGAGAGAAGGATGTTTAGGTTAGTGGCTTCGGCCAAGTTGGGTGCGTGTATGTGTGTGTGCTTGACCTGTGTATGTCTGCTTGTGCTGAGGTTAATAAACTACTCCCCAGCCATTTGCATTGGGGGAGCAAGTAAGCTCACTCGTACTCCAAGATCCCTGCTAGCGTCGAAAAACGCTACATTATCTTGGAATCAGAGTTTTTCCTTCACTATCCCACATCTCCAAGTGGAACTATCTGTTTCTTCTTTTTTTATTATAATTATTATCTGGGTGTTAAGGGCTTCAAAACAGGACATGTACAGTATTCTCTTGGCTGGAAGACAGTCACACAGTGTTCGTACCCTGTCATGCTTATCGACGCAAACTAGTCAACTTTCAGCACATTTACAAAGTCACTTTGCATACCAAACATGTACGTGTATGGATATGAAATTTTAAAAAACTTTTAAAACATATATACTTATATGTTTTTATTTATATAAACATATAAAAAGATATACTTGTGTATACTTATTGTTCCTTCCTAAAAATTGTTAAAAGTTTTAAAAATAACGAAAAGCTGTTTAAAAAACAGTTATAAGAATCATCTAATTTTGTATATATTAAAATATACCATATGCAGTAACCTTATGTTGGTAAACATGCATTTTACAACACCATGATGCTTTCTCCATTTTTAGAAACATAATGATTATTTTTAAAAATAAATAAGCTTTAAAAGTTGGTTTGGATTTGTTTTTATTGTTAAATTGTGAAACTTTTAAGCAGCCATTCAATTCTGAAGCCATTCCGATTTAAGCAGCCATTCAACATTCTACACGTGATTAAATATAGCGTATAATTGTGTATATACATATTTCACATTTAAGAGGAAAAATACAAATACACAACACCCTCCACCAATTTGTGAACAAGCACAAACATTCTGAAATATTTGAAAATAAAAATAATCAGTCATGCATATTTTCTGCTTGAAGGAGATCCTTCCTACGTATGGAACGTCATCTGTTAAGAAAAAAAAGAAAGAAAATGGAACACAGGTCATGCAAGTAATTTTTTCTAGACATTTTCAAGGTTAAATGAAGAAGGAGATATGCAGCGGTCGAATTGTAAAAAAAAAAATAAAAAATTAAGGGTAATGGTGTGGTCAAGTATTTATGTATTTATTTTATTATTTATTTTTTTGGGGGGGGCGGGAGGGGGGAGGTGTAATTTTTTTCAACAAATGAGTCCTGGAGATTTAGTCATAATTTGTCAGTTCTGAGAATAATGTAAAGTGTAAATTATTGTGTCCTGATACACTGCTCTGGATTTTAGACTCTCACCTTAGTAATAGCAGAGGAAATTCAGCTTCTCATTGCAGTTTCTGTTTTCCCAAACATGTGCTGTGATGTTGCGAGCGCCACAGCGGTACTGTGGTAATGGGCATGATGGCAGTGAGACAGCCAGATTCCCCAGTGGCTTCTTGTTTGTCCAGAGCCACGATCCACAAACGAAGTGCAGTCCGGTCCACACACTGTCTGTCTGTGCTTGGCTGCTCTCCATTTCAGCCAACTGTATTTGAGTCGCAGAAGATGGGCAGGCCAGGCCAGTAAACTTACTTCTGCAATACTGCAGAGCTTGTTCCCATGTCATTTTCTTGTTTACCAAGACTAAATTCTGGGAACAAAAAAAACCTTGCTCTAAGTAACACCAATCATCATTCCAGCCATATTGTACCAAATCAACACAGTCCTGATTTCCTTCAGAATTATTTGGTTGGGTGCTGTTCCAGCGATAAAAAGAACTTGGTGTTTGATCCGACCACAGCCAGATGTTTTCATCTGATTGGTCTCTGTACATTCCAATCCAAATACCATCACTTTTTCCCGCAAGTGCCAAGATTCTCTGGTTTTCCTCATCATTAGTGATTGTAGCCAGATCCCTGTAGTTTTGTTGGCAGTACGTCTGTGCATCAGGCCAGGTCTTGTTCATGGGAGCAAGAAAATATTCTCTTGTCAGACCTGAAGCCACCCCAAAATGCAGCACCAGAACAGAGATAAACAGGAACATCATCCTCGCTGCTGTGATGCTTCTATTCTTTTTCAAACTTGGATGTTTTCCACCTATAGCCCTTAAATTTGCATGATGTTTGCATACAAGAATTGCACACAAGATTCCCCTGGAGTTCCTTAACCTTTGATTATGGCACACCTTTTCCGTGGCATTGTTTCATCACTCTTGTGCAATGCCAAAACTTTTATTTCTATCCAGAGTTGCATACATTTTTGTCCAAAAACTGGTACTGATGAAGGAGAATCGAACCACTGCCTAAAGTCCTTTCCAACACATCCCAAAACACTTTCAGTGGGGTTCTGGACACTGTGGTGTAGCAAATACAGTATACAAATCTTCAAATACAAATTTCCTTAAATTGAATTCTTAGATTTTAATATATTTCAATTAAGGCACCTGTGCTTCAGTAATTCTGGTGGTCTGATCTACTAAAATGTTGCTGCATAATAATAATAATAATAATAATAATAATAATAATAATAATAATAAATAGCGAATACATTGCCTCCTTTTTAATAATGTGTTACAAACTAAAATAACAAAGAACTAACCAGTATGTTCCTGGCTTATATTATATTATATGGGGCCAGGTGTAGCTCAGTGGTTAAGGCATTGGACTACGGTTCGGAAGATCCCAGGTTCAAACCCCACAACCACCAAGTTACCACTGTTGGGCCCTTGAGCAAGGCCCTTAACCCTCAACTGCTCAGATGTGTAATGAGATAAAAAAAATGTAAGTCGCTCTGGATAAGAGCGTCTGCCAAATGCCTAAATGTTATATTCAGTGTTCCAGCACTGTATTCGTCCACAATTATGTATCATTGTAGTCATGTAGTAAGTACATATATACAACTTATTGCCAACATATTTTTTGTTTTCTTTTTTTTAATGTGAAAAAAATTATATGTTGTTATTCTATTGTTTTTACACACATACACACGCACACACACGCACACGCACACGCACACGCACAGTGTGTGATAAATCAGTTCATGTGTACGGTTTTATTGTCTTTTTACAACAAATTAACTACAGTAGATACTGCCAGCACTATTTTGGGATGAACTGCTGAAACGCACATGTCTGATGATTTACATTTATATTTAAATGCAGGCATTTAGCAGATGCTCTTATCCAGAGCTACTTACTTTGAATTTCCGTCATTGGATAGATCCCGTCACACATTCATAGCCTTGTACAAGTCACACATCCTTACACAAGTATGATGAATGAGTTTTAAAGTCAGCTTTTTTTCTATCGCTTTCGCGTTCCTTAGGCACGAATTTAGAGATTTTAACTTTTGTTCTTTTGTTCACCAGGTCAGTTGCTTATTGTAGATCTTCCTTAGATGATAAACTAATGCTGGCTAATGATCCTGTTGAAAGGACTTTGATGTTTGCTATTTCTATCAAAAAATACTGTGCATTCCATTCCAAACTCCAATAAGCTATATTAATTAATATTTGTCACATTATACCTTTACTACATCTCCACTCTTTGTATCCTCATAACTCGTATTGCTTGTATTCTGCTCTTAGCTATTTATAGGTTATTGATCATATTTTACTCCTTACAAACGTTGCTGCATTTTTTTATTTTTGTTAAAAACAACAAAAATATATATATTTTTAAAGTCTATTGTGCTCTAAAACCTAATGTAAATCTTTCCCAGAAGTGTTGATTTATTATACCGCACACAGCTGAATCTATAAACCAATGTCATAGGAGGTGTGATTGGGCAAAAAGTGTATAGTACAGTATAAGCATTTTATTCCTAATATAAAAGGCAGTTTATTTCCTCACCTAGAGGACAGTCACAGAACGTCTGACCACTGTCGTGCCCTTCAAGCATTAGTTAGATTTTGTCATGGTTTATCAAGGTGACTTTGCACGGTGTACATGCAAAGTAACTATATGTGACCTTGACTTTGAAAGCACGATGCTACGTGTTTCTGCCTAGAAACGAGTAAAGGTTTGGAAAATTTAAGATTTGGTTTAAACTTATTCTAAATATACAGTATATTGTAGGAAAAATTTTAAGTAAAAGTGAGACCAAAAGTGGTGAGATTCTATTTAAGTATACAGTAGGTAAATAAATCAAGCATATGGCTATCAGATGATGATGATGATGATGATGATTTTAATTATTATTAGTATTATTATTATTATTATTATTACTACTATTATTATTACTATTACCAAATTTAAAAAGTATCTTGTATTGTGGCCCTGTCATGTGGGAGATGGTAATAAGATTAGTTAGGGACCATATCACATTGGATTCATGTGATATCACATTGGATGCTGCAGCACATTTTTAAGACTCAAACTTCACCATTTTTAGGTAGCCCTGCTGTAAACAGTATAGACAAGAATCTGTAAACAGTATAGCTTTCGAAAAGTTTCAAAACAACAACAAAAAGAGAGTATATTCAAAAGCTATCAAATACATTCCAGATTCAAATAAACTCACAGATATTCTGCAGCTGTTCACCTATGCATGTTGTACTTATCTTTAAAAGTAATTGCCCCCCTTGCTAAATAATGAAAAATCTGCACATTTTGGAAAGCTAAAGTTAAAATTTACTTGCCACACCCTGGCCTAATTACTGCCAGACCTTAAATAGAACCTATCTGACAAAGTGAAGCACTAAAGAACCTCTAAAGAAATTCAAGAACAGATGGGAAACTGCTTGAACAATAAGAAAGCATCCATGGGACAGTTTCATGGCGAAAGCCATTGCAAAACAAAAAGAACACAAACTTTTGCCAAAAAACATCTTGATTATCCCCAAGACCTTTGGGCAAATATTCTGTAGATTGAGGCGAAAAGTTTAACTTTTCGTAAAGTCTGGCATAAAAATAATACAGCATTTCATATATAAAACATCATACCAACAGTCAAACATGGTGGTGGTGGTGGTAGTGTGATGGTTTGGCGCTGCTTTGAAGCTTCAGGACCTGGACGAACTGCCATAATTTACAGAACCATGAATTCTGCATTCTACTAGAAAATCCTGAAGGAGAATGTGCGGCCATCCGTTCGTGACACTTGGATTATACAGCAGGACAATGATCCAAAGCGAAACCAGTAAGTCCATCTCTGATTGGCTCAAAACAAAAAAAAAACAAATTTGGGGATTTAGAATGGCCTAGTCAAAATCCTGACTTTAATCTGATTCAGATGACCTTAAACAGGGATTCTTTCTTGAAATCCCTCCCATGTGACTGAATTAAAACATTTAGGCATTTGGCAGACGCTCTTATCCAGAGTGACTTACATTTTTTTTTTATCTCATTACACATCTGAGCAGTTGAGGGTTAAGGGCCTTGCTCAAGGGCCCAACAGTGGCAACTTGGTGGTTGTGGGGTTTGAACCTGGGATCTTCCGAACTGTAGTCCAATGCCTTAACCACTGAGCTACCCCCTGGCCCCAGTGCAAAACAACATTGCAAAGACGTGTGGGCCACAATTCCTCCACAGTGATGTGAAAACCTCATAGCTAGTTATCATAACTTGATTTGAAAAATACAATTCATAAAGGGGGCAAATAATTTTTCACATTACAACACAAAACATTAAGCCCAGTATTGCTTAAGGTTTCTGCTTGTACCATCTGGGCTGCTCTGACCACTATAGGCATCGCTCCAGAAGACCTCAGTTGGTGTGATGTCTGGCACAAGCATGTTGGCAGTGGATTCTTTGGCTGCTGTAGAGTACAGGGTGGGGCCTCCATGGATCTAATTTGTTTGTCTGGCATTTACTGTACCTATCGATTGGATTGGGGTCTGGGGAGTTTGGAGACGAGGTTTGGGGCCCAGTGCACAGAGGCTGTGGGCGTCTGATTCCTTTTTTCATAACCAGCATTGACTTTGGTCAGCGAGTTGTGCGGCGTTGGCTTTTCTGTGAGATCAGACCAGACAGGCTGGCCTTAGATCCCAATGGGCATGGGTGAGTCTTGGGTGTCCATGATCCTGTCACCAGTTCATTCATATATAATTGATAAGCAATACCAATATGTTATTGTTATGTTGTATTAATGTTGTAGCTGTAAAATGCTCAGTATGTCCCACCCATTGTTTAACACACAGTTTACAATCTTCGTTACATTCTCCATTTGTTTACTAGCTGTTTTTTGATTTCTGATCCTGGTTTTGTGTTTCAGGCTTCTGATGCTGTGAAGCTGTTTGCTGATTGGTTGACCATGCCTCTTTACTGTTTACAATTTTATGAAGAAAATGAACACACTTGAGATGTGCGGCATGACTCGTGTGAAGCAGTTAGAAGATTCAGTCTGTCTAAACCCCTCCTTTCCATGAGCCCTCACTGTTGTGATTGGTCAGATGGTGTGGTGATTTATGACTGGTCTACCACTACAGCGTGTGTCGGAAAACGAAACGCCCATTACCATAACTGAACGATGGCTTTGGAGACCCGTCAATACATAGAAAAGATGGCGTCAGTTTTACCGTCTAACGACCAGCCAATTTTATATTAACTGTGGCTACAAAAATTGAGAGGTCTTTTATCTTTGTGTCGGTGTTGCGCTAAAAGGCCGCTGAGCAAAAGGGACAAACACAAAACATAAAGCAAACGTGTATTATACAAAACTAATAAAGTAAACGAAAAAGGTGCACCACAACCAAACAAAGATATAAACAATATTTGCAAACTACATACAGTATAATAAACGGTATGTGTATGTGTGCAAGTGAGTGGAAAATGTCCGAAGTCCTTGTTTATTGTATGTGTGTTATCCGAGTAGACCGAGATATGGTTCGGTCTCGATGATAGATGATGATGGCCGATGATGGAGGGGAATATGTCCAGTCAAAGGTAAGCTACGGCAAGCCCGAGGGAAAAAATGCTTCCATACAGTACATGCGAAGTGCGCATGTGCCTTGCCACTTTGCTAGTGTTAAGTTCAGTTTTGGTGAATGGTGGAGAATAAATCTTTGCAACGTAGAATGTGAGCGGGCAAGTTGTTTGCGACGTAGAACGTGGGCGGACATTATGCAAATATGTTACAGAGTGACGTGGATCCGGAACAGAAAAAGATTTGAATTGCTAACGACTCGTTTAGGCAAATGTCAGCCGTCTCTTTTTTTTAATAGACAAAAACTTCATTTATCGTGCACTGTCAGCCTCACAGATAGTGCAGATAGTTTATGTTCACATACACCTACATGACACACTGCATGAAAGAAAATATTTGAAAAAGCACAACAGTGGCACTTTAATGCTTTAGTGTCCAGTACATGCTCTATAGATTTACTTCCACTGCACTAGTCAGTGGCGCAAATTGGAGGAGCCCTTTATATGTCATGGGGGGACCGAAACCAGGCGGGGCGGCTCCCGCTAGACAAACCAGGTCTGGATGTCCATGCTACTCCAGGATCGCAAGTCCTAGAATCAGCATCCAACAATCAGGTCTGGACCTCTTTGATGATTGTGCGCACATGGCGTTGGTATTCTCGTTCCCATAGCGTTTTCACGCAGCATCGAGTGTAGCTATTGAAGAGGAACATCTCGGGTTACTTTGCTGTAACCCTGTTCCCCGAAAAAGTGGGAACGAGATGCTGCGCTCCAATGCCGCATTGTACGCGCAACTGGGCGTCCTTTCAGACAAAATTGAGCTGAGGATGTTTCCGGTTTATACCTATTAATAATCTCCAGGTGTACCTGATCAGATGATGTCACCTGACCGAGGTTATATAAGCCAAGTTTTTGGCGTGTTAGACACACATGCTTCAACAACCAGTCAAAGTAGACCCTCTTCCCATAGCGTTTTAATGCAGCATCTCGTTTCTGCTTTTTCAGGGAGCATGGTTACAGCAAAGTAATCCGAGACGTTTCACAGTTTTTATTTATGACAATGTTATTTTAAATACTTTCTTTGTTTAAAAAATATACAGTTTGGGAGTTTTAATGTGTTTTTTTATATTTACTTGTCAGGTCTTTTTTCCATTAATATTGAATATTGATCTTTGTAATGGCGGCACGGTGGTGTAGTGGTTAGCACTGTCGCCTTGCACCTCCAGGGTCTGGGTTCGATTCCCCGGCCAGGCTCGATTCCCGTCTCTGTGTGCATGGAGTTTGCATGTTCTCCCCGTGCTTGGTGGGTTTCCTCCGGGTACTCCGGTTTCCTCTCACAGTCCAAAGATATGCAGATTAGGTTAATTGGTGTTCCCAAATTGCCCGTAGTGTGTGATTGGGTGTGTGAGTGTGTGTATGTGTGTGTGCCCTGCGATGGATTGGCACCCTGTCCAGGGTGTACCCCGCCTAGTGCCCGAAGTCTCCTGGGATAGGCTCCAGGTCCCTGCGACCCTGAACACAGGATTAAGCGGTGTAGAAAATTAATGAATGATCTTTGTAATGATTAAGTAAGTTACTATTTTTTTTTTTACAACTACAAGATAATTGTGAAATATGTTGAATTTTTAAAACAGTTTTATTAACAAAATGTAAGTTTGTGTAAATCAACTTAGAGCCATCAAAACAAAACATATGCACGTAAGCATGCAATTGTCAAAACTATCATTTGACCATTTCCATGGTTTTCATCTGATAAGAGTAGAATAAAAATCTACATAATCATTTATTAGTAAGTAAATAATTTAAATGAATAGTACGGTAGTTTTGTATGACTACATACCACTCTCTCTCTCTCTCTCTCTCACACACACACACACACACACACACACACACACACACACACACACACACACACACACACACTTATCAAATTACCAATATGGCCAGTGGCAGTGCAATTATTTTTTTATGGGGGGGTTAACGAAATTAAAGTAAAACTTTTAGCCATAAGAAGTGCTGGAGAGTCAGCAGCACCGAGTGTAAGCTCGGTCGAGATCACAGTTTAGATTTTTTTTTTATTGTAAATAAATTATATTATGAAATACAGTGGAATATTGTGACTAAATGACTACTAAAAGAAGCATTCTTCTCTGCCTAACGTTAAGGGGGCAGCGCCCCAGTGCCCCTTATTGACCGGCCGCCATCGACTATGGCATTTAAAAATCTATTTTTTACCCATTTGTACCAGGACATGTAGGTGAAATCACAAAGTCTAATGAAAAAACTAAACCTCTTCTTTAAATTGAGAACGAAATTACACAAATTGGGTAAAGAATGCATCTTTTATAATCATTAAAGCTGTTAGTCAATTTAAAAACTTTAAACATTACTCTGAATCTTTCGTTTTCATCGCCTCACCTCTGAGATGATTTGTATCATACTGTACCTTCGGTTCTCTTTAAAAAATAAGTAAATAAACAATCGAAACCAGAACAAATAGATTGAACAACAGATTTTATTCTAGAGCAGTACAAGCATTAATTGTTTAGTGAAATTTTTGATTTTTCAATTTTCCATAACAATAAAATTCTATTCTATTCTATTCTATTCTATTAATGAATATACTATACAGTGATGATCTGTGTAGCTTCGGTTCCCTAGCACACTACTAAAATTGCTAACAATTTTATTTCAAAGCTAAACACAACGCAATACCCAAATATTTTTTCTAACACCTTAAAACCTAATAACCAAATAAATGTTTTATACAATATTTTTTATATAATGGGTAAAATGTAAAGAAATCTATAATACCACTAAAATATAAGAACATGAGATATTTTTTACAATATAAGATTTTTCTAAAATTATTGTATATTTGTTCTAGATTTATCATTACTAATTGCAAACAGTAGGCTCAATTTAGCCAGTTTTGTTTTTCATTACCATTACATTTGTACACATTTATCTCTGACTAACAAATTTTAATTCTTTTGCATCTAGAAGTGATTTAAACACAGAGGGCAGAGCGGCTATTCTTTTTTCATTTTGAGGAAAAACATACATTTTCCATCAATTTACTTTAAACTAAAGAATTTTTATTTTATTTTATACAGGTATGTAAAATCCAGTTTATATATATGTTTTACATAGAACTTATATTTAGTCGAAACTTTTCACAATTCTCTATGTATTAATCCTTTACATGTGCATAGTGATGTTTCAACGTTATGACTAAACTATTAAATTTGAATTAGTTTATTTTATTTTTAATTAGAATTTGAAACCAAACATAAACATACTTCAAATCTAGCTCTTTTGTGGTCGCTGTATAATGTCACGCATATGTTCCTGTTGAATCCGACCTATAGAAAGGAAGAAAATGGTGCCATATCATATCATATTATTATTATTATTATTATTATTATTCGCCATCTTAAAGGAGACTGTTGGAAATTTAAGGATAGTGATGAAATTCATATTTGTATACCCATTATTTACTTTCTCACCTTGAATAATAGCAGAGGAAATTATGCTTCTCATTGCAGTCTCTGTTTTCCCAAATGTGCGTTTTGATATTACGAGCTCCACAGCGGTAAGGTGGAGCTGGGCATGAAGGCAACGCCAGGTTCTCCAATTCTCTCTGACTCAACCAGAACCATTTTCCATCCAGGAAGTGCAGGCCGGTCCACACATTGTCTGTTTGTGATTGATTGCTTTCCACTTCAGCTGCCAATACCTGTGACGGGGATTCCAGGGAGGCCAGGCCAGTGTAGTTCACCTTGCAATATTTAAGAGCTTCTTCCCAAGTCATTTTCTCATTTACCAAGACTAAAAACATATAACAAATAAAAGGCTGTTGTTGATTACAGTCCTCAGCATTCCAACTATTTTGCTGAATCTCAGCACAGCCCTTGGAAGAATTAAGAGGCTGGGTGATGCGGTACCATGGAAAGTAGTCACTTTGTGTTTTATCAGACCACAACCAGTATTTATCATGCCCGTATAATCCAATCCAGGTGTTTCCTTTGTTCTGTATACTTGTTAAGAGCCTGCTGTTTTCCTCAGCATTTGTAACTGTAGCCAGGTCCCTGTAGTTCTGTCGGCAGTACAGCTGAGCATCGTTCCAGCTCTTGGTGTCTGAAAAAAATATATATTCTCTTGTCAGACCTGAAGCAACCCCAAAAAGGAGCACCAGAACAGAGATAAACAGGGACATCATCGTCTCTGCTGCAACGTTTCTGACCTCTAAAAATTTTGTACAAGTTTCTCAAGTACAACCCTAATAGTTACATAGAATTTACATTAACGCCCTTGGAGTATACGTGAGATAAATGCAAGAAAAGAAGAATGTTGAATGAGTTTTTGCATCATATTACCCTAAACAAATTTAAGATATAAAACCATGTGGCATGAGTCCAGCAGTGCTACAGCCAGAGCAGTGATTCTTAATTATCTGTGTAAAATTATATACAGTATATATAAAGCAAACCTGGGAGTATTACACAATAAGTCTAAGACTGCACTGTATAAGATAATTTTGAATCTTATTACAAAGTCACTTTCGTATTACATTGTGCTTTTTCTGCAGCAAATGGATGAGCTATTTGGGTCCTCTGGGATAGGAACTGCACCACCTGGAACAATCTGCTCTACTCCTCTATGTTTGGAAGATCCACCTTCTCAAAACAGGCCTCCATCAATCTCTCTTCCTCAAGCAGCAGGTGCTTCTGTAGACGAGCACCCGGGGACCTCTGCCAGTACAAGCATGTGCAGGAGGCAGAGATCCTCACAACCCTCACAATTTTTTGAGGCATATGAAGCGCATGCAGAACGAAGAACAGCCGTGCTTGAGTCTCTTGTAAGGCCGGACCTGGCGAGATGGCGTCAACTGAAAGAGAGGCGCAGACGTTCTTTTGAAAAAAAAATGTTGAGCAGTTTGGGAATTGTTGTGGAGGAGCTAAAGAAAATCGGAAGACAACAAGAGCAAATTATACAGTTACTAAAACCTTCTTGAAAACATGGCAAATAAAGCTTATACTGTTTCAAGCAAATGTCTATGTACTTTTATTGTCATCTTTCCAATTTTATAAATTGCCTCTTATTTTCAGTTACAAGTTCAAAATGCACTTTGAGGTGACACTTCAGAGCTCTTGCATTGCATTTGTTGCACTTTCATACAATTTTACTAGTAAGTCTTACAGACTAAATTATATTAACTGTCTACAATTTTTAACTTTCACTGAAATGATTGCATGTTGGTACTGTAACATGCAATTTATGGTTTTTGTAAGCTACAGAAGTGAAAATCTGTTTCAAAGGAAAGGTCATTGAAAAACTAAATATCTCACCCCCATTCACTGCAATAGTACTGAAAAGAAATATTATGGAAGTCTGTGGAGGATAACATGGTTCCAAATATCTTTGTAATTATCTGAAAGCTAATAAACAGGACCAAGGGTAGTAATGACATCCTGTATAGGTAGAACATAAGGGTTCAGGAGAATATACCAAATTGTAGTTAAATGATGTAGTTCGCACCACCACTTGTTCTTTGGAAAGCCTGAAATGATTGTGAAATTCTGAGGGACTGTATAGGGGACGACCTCCTCCACAAATTGTAGTACGTTTGGAACTAATCTATACAATAAAAACATGTACTTATTATTATTGTACTTATTATATACACATGTACAGTGGTGTGAAAAACTATTTGCCCCCCTCCTGATTTCTTATTCTTTTGCATGTTTGTCACACAAAATATTTCTGATCATCAAACACATTTAACTATTAGTCAAAGATAACACAAGTAAACACAAAATGCAGTTTTTAAATGAGGGGTTTTATTATTTAGGGAGGAAAAAAATCCAAACCTACATGGCCCTGTGTGAAAAAGTAATTGCCCCCTGAACCTAATAACTGGTTGGGCCACCCTTAGCAGCAATAACTGCAATCAAGCGTTTGCGTTAACTTGCAACGAGTCTTTTACAGCGCTCTGGAGGAATTTTGGCCCACTCATCTTTGCAGAATTGTTGTAATTCAGCTTTATTTGAGGGTTTTCTAGCATGAACCGCCCTTTTAAGGTCATGCCACAACATCTCAATAGGATTCAGGTCAGGACTTTGACTAGGCCACTCCAAAGTCTTCATTTTGTTTTTCTTCAGCCATTCAGAGGTGGATTTGCTGGTGTGTTTTGGGTCATTGTCCTGCTGCAGCACCCAAGATCACTTCAGCTTGAGTTGATGAACAGATGGCCGGACATTCTCCTTCAGGATTTTTTGGTAGACAGTAGAATTCATGGTTCCATCTATCACAGCAAGCCTTCCAGGTCCTGAAGCAGCAAAACAACCCCAGACCATCACACTACCACCACCATATTTTACTGTTGGTATGATTTTCTTTTTCTGAAATGCTGTGTTACTTTTACGACAGATGTAACGGGACACGCACCTTCCAAAAAGTTCAACTTTTGTCTCGTCGGTCCACAAGGTATTTTCCCCAAAGTCTTGGCAATCATTGAGATGTTTTTTAGCAAAATTGAGACGAGCCTTAATGTTCTTTTTGCTTAAAAGTTGTTTGCACCTTGGAAATCTGCCATGCAGGCCGTTTTTGCCCAGTCTCTTTCTTATGGTGGAGTCGTGAACACTGACCTTAATTGAGGCAAGTGAAGCCTGCAGTTCTTTATGTTGTCCTGGGGTCTTTTGTGGCCTCTCGGATGAGTCGTCTCTGCGCTCTTGGGGTAATTTTGGTCGGCCGGCCACTCCTGGGAAGGTTCACCACTGTTCCATGTTTTTGCCATTTGTGGATAATGGCTCTCACTGTGGTTCGCTGGAGTCCCCAAAATGGCTTTATAACCTTTACCCGACTGATAGATCTCAATTACTTTTGTTCTCATTTGTTCCTGAATTTCTTTGGATCTTGGCATGATGTCTAGCTTTTGAGGTGCTTTTGGTCTACTTCTCTGTGTCAGGTACCTCCTATTTAAGTGATTTCTTGATTGAAACAGGTGTGGCAGTAATCAGGCCTGGGGGTGACTACAGAAATTGAACTCAGGTGTGATAAACCACAGTTAAGTTATTTTTTAACAAGGGGGGCAATCACTTTTTCACACATGGCCATGTAGATTTTGAGGTTTTTTTCTCCCTTAATAACGTAAACCTTCATTTTAAAACTGCATTTTGTGTTCAATTATGTTATCTTGGCCTAATAGTTAACGGTTTTTGATGAGCAGAAACATTTAAGTGTGACAAACATGCAAAAGAATAAGAAATCAGGAAGGGGGCAAATAGTTTTTCACACCACTGTATTGTAATTCAAAAGTATTGTCATTCAGTGTTTTTGTAGAACTGGGATAGATTCCAACAATTAAGGTTTACACGACTGTTGAACATGAAATATAAAAACTTATTTGTATTTGTACTATAAACACAAAACAAGTAGCTTACTCTCCAACAGCAATTACATCTAATTATTTATTGTTTACAGAAGTCTAACATAACACTAAACAAAACATCATCTGATTAAGTATAAGCTTGATTTGTAAAACAGTATTTGTTCAGTGACTTTAAAATGAAATGATTTACACATGCACATATATTGTTTATAAACTTACCGTCGTTGTTGATTCTGCTGCATTTCTTCAAACTAAAAAGGTATTTCTACAGCTTCCAGTTCATCTGCAATAAAGTAGGTAAACGCCACGTGATCTGCCGTGTTTGAGGAAGCAACGAGATCCCCAACGTGTCCGACTTGACGGCTCCGTTTTCAGCTCCTCCCCGACTGCTTCCGGCTAATCTCGCCGATCGGTCTGCACAGCCGCAGCATGAGCTCGAACGCACCTCTTATAAAAGGCTGGTAGCTCTGGGAAACTGGGTCGAGTTAATATTGTCTAGTGGGCTTTAGGTTTTTGTTTTGTTTGAGTTCAGTTTTGTGTTTGTACTGGCTCTGAGGGTTGGTCTTCTGTGTTGAATGTGATTAAGTGTACCTTGGTTTTGTCTTTGTGTATGTGAGTATTCGGTATGTGATTATTGTTCTTTTGTTTCCAGTCCTTCCTGTTTGTTCCTTCCGTGTGTCTCTAGTGTCTAACCCCCTTCTCTAGTGTATGCCCCTGTTGTTGACCAAAGCTCTAAGCCTGGGTATGCTCTACGAGTGCGTGTGGGAGCATGTGTTCGGTGCTCATAGGAGCGTGTGTATTAGGTGCTCATAGTAGCAAGTGTGTGGATGTAGCTCGCTCTCAGGAGCGTGCGTGAGTGTAGCTCGCTCGTAGGGGCGTGCCTGAGGTTAGCTCGCTCGTAGGGGCATAAGAGGTTCAATTCCACCTTGAGGGCCTTTGGTCATATGTTTATGTCTTAGTGTCTGTCTGTTAACACAGAACTATTATGTACTGTCATATGTTTCAGATATTAGAGCCTGCTTGTTCTGCTTATATGTATGGTTGTATGTCTCAGGTATTAGAAGCTGCTTGTCCAGCTTGTCAGAGAGCCTGTGTTATCGCACATAGCTAATGGGATCCTGCTTGTATGTATTGTTTGCCTCAGGTATTAGAACCTGCATGTCAGAGTCTGTGTTACAAAACCGAGCTAAGGTTATTAGTTTCCAGAGTCCCTGTGTGTTGCGTTCTGTGAACCTCTGAATGTGTTATGTTTCCAGAGCCAGTATTTTGCTTTAGTTTCAACGTGCTTAGTTTATTTCAAATAAAAGACTCTTTATTTCGAAAAACTCTCTGCCTGCCCTTTTTAAGCCCATGGCAACACCATCTGCCACACCAGCCAAACATGACATCTTCATTTATACATTATTTATTGGCGAGTGGGTTGTAAGTAACGGTTTAACAGGTGATTTTAATTTCACATCATAGTTTTAAACTCCCTTATAATTAATCATGTAGGTTTTTGCACTGTTTGTAATTGTCATATAAAACATTGTATAATTCACCTTTTATTATAATTTTTTATCATTAATTTATTTAGTCATTGAATGCAGCCATCCTTAAACATAGAAAAAAAGTTAACCAAGTAAATTTACTTAGTTATTGTACTTTTTTAGTGCATTTTTTTAGTCAATACTTTTTACTTGTCCTCAATACATCCTACAGAAATATATGTACTTTGTACCTTTCTACATAGTGTTACACAGAAAGTTACACAGAGAGAATGCAAACTCAGTATATTTAATATTTAAGTAAATTTGAAGGAAAGTACTCGCGTACTACTAATCAATTATAACTGTAAATGGATGACTTTTTCTTTTGATGAAGTAATATTTTCTCTAGGGTACCTCTACTTGTCACGCAAAGTATGTGTACTTTGTTCAACTCTTATAAAAAGCAACTTGAATTTTAGAACAAGATTTTATTACCTGAAATTAGCACAGGTCTCTCTTTCTCTTCCCTCTCTCTTCTTTCATCTACCAACACAAAAAAACACACACAAACTTTAAAATAAGCCATAATGATAAGCATTACGTATTACCTGTTGGCTCCAAACACTCCTCACCATCTGCAGGTGATGCTCGACAATACCCCCCCCCCCCCCCCCCGCCCCCATTGCCACTCTTTGTTTTTTTTTTTCTTTGCTCTTTATAACAGCATATTAATTCTTTTTCCTAGAGCACACCCATGGAATGTCCTTACCCTGTCCTTACCAAGCCCTTTATTTGAATGCATTTACATTTTACAATGTAACCTTGCACACCAGGCTACATATTAAAAAGGCATTTGCAAAGCAACTATACTGTAGAAAGATGTTACCTTGATTTTGTGATAAATTTATTCTCCTTATTACCCATTACAAATGGGTACGTTTACATGTACTGTACAGTACATTTATCTTTACATTTGTGGCATTTGCCAAACTCCCTTATCCAGAGCCAATTGTCAGCCAATTATCAAACTCCCTTATCCTGAACCTATTCATCAGTAAGGAATCTTCATCCTCATAGGACTTTGGGTGAAAGTCCATTACAGGGAGTTCAGGCCTCTAGGGAGGATGAAATGTTGTTATAATTATATATCAGAATCAGAGAGTTTTATTGCCACGTATGCTTGCACGTACAAGGGATTTGTTTTAGTGACAGCTTCCAGAATCAAACAAATGACAAGACAAAACAGCACAAGAAAAAAAAAACAGCCAATGGAGTAGGACTCCCCCCCCCCCCTTTTTTTCCCCTTCCTTTTTTCTTTAAAAAAAAAAAGGTAAATATCACAGAAGTAGGTTGTGAGATTCTTTCAAACATACATAAATATCCGTGGTATTGCACACAATGTTGCACAGTGGTATTGCACAAAATATTGCACATGTATTTATTGACAGTGAGAAGAATGTTTAGCTGTTCATGAGGTAAATTGCTTGGGGAAAAAAACTGTTCCCTTTCAAAAGCTACACTTGATGCTGCGTGAAAACGCTATGGGAACATCTTTTGTGTTGCCGGTTGTGAAGCCTGTGTGTATCAAACACGCCAAATTTTTGGCTTATATAACCTCGGTCAGGTGACATCATCTGATGAAGTGCACGTGCAGGTTATAAATAGGAGTAAACCGGAAACATTCCTCAGATCTTTTTGTCTTCAGGACTGGTATTGCGTTTGTGTGTGTGTGTAGACCAGCAAAGGTAGGAAAATCTTTTACTTACTGATATGACTGCGCTTTAAATGAAATGTGTCCCTCCATGTGATAATCCCATCTCCACACTTACTGTTTTGAGTGTTTGGGGGAAAGTCACGATCTCCTCAGGCTTCAAGGAGAGTGTGAGCACTGTGACCTCCCGATCGAAGTGCTTCGCGCGCACCTCGCCTTCTTTAAAGAGAAGCTGCGGTGCATTCCTGGGGTTCTCGCATGGATCTGGCAGATGTGCACGAGACGGATTCTCCCCTCCTTTCTCTCACACTCTCTCCGGATCTAAATAGCCACCTCAGAGCGTTGTTCTAGTGAAGACTGCATATCGACTGGCCCCAGCAGCGAGCTTCCCCCAAGCACTCGAAACTAGACTACAGGTTCATTCTTTATTCTAAAATGGATTAAATATTTTTTTTCCTCAGAATTCTACACACAACACCCCATAATGACAACATGAAAAAAGTTTACTTGAGATTTTTGCAAATTTATTAAAAATAAAAAAATTGAGTAAGCACATGTACATAAGTATTCAGTGCCTTTGTAAAATTGACCTCAGGCGCATCCTGTTTCGCCTGATCATCCTTGAGATGTTTTTACAGCTTAATTGGAGTCCACCTGTGGTAAATTCAGTTGATTTGACATGATTTGGAAAGGCACACATCTGTCTATATACTGTAAGGTCCCACAGTTGACAGTTCATGTCAGAGCACAAACCAAGCATGAAGTCAAAGGAGTTGTCTGTAGACCTCCGAGACAGGATTGTCTCGAGGCACAAATCTGGGGAAGGTAACAGAAAGGGAGCCTCATCAGACCAGAGAATTTTGTTTCTCATGGTCTGAGAGTCCTTCAGGTGCCTTTTCCAGATGGGCTGCCACGTGCCTTTTACTAAGGAGTGGCGTCCGTCTGGCCTCTCTACCATATATGCCTGATATACAGTAAGTGACTCAATCCCATTTTTTTTCACCCTAATGTGACACATATCTAATTATGTTTAGGGCTGTCTGAATGCACAAAGCTGATGTGATTAAATAGATAAAAAATTATTACTAAAAGAGTTGGCAACGAATTTAATATTTCGCACGATGCGGAGACATTTTATTATTTTAAAAAACTTTAGCACTCAGCCTCGTGCACTGATGCTAGCAGAGTGCGGCACCTCATAGACAGGGCAGAGCAAAAATAATAATAGAAAAAACGAGAGGAGGTAGAGTAATGACACATGGCGGAGGCAGAAAAATCCGTAATCGTCTCCCCTGCTGGGTTTTATTGCGCATCTCTTACTAGTATAATCAACATTTACTGTTTACTATTTCACTGTGACCACGTGTGTGTGTGTAAAACATATTTTATTTTGTGTCTGTATGTGTGTGTTAGTATGGGTACTCTAATGTGTGGGTCTCATTAGAGACGTTAAAAATCCATTTCTCTCTCTGCTCAAGGCTTAGTCTGACACACACAGAACCCTCCTACTTTCACAAGGTTCCACTCTATATATTTGGCAGATGTAAAGCATACATGTCTATGTTCCCTTTCAAAGGCTACACTCAATGCTGCGTGAAAACGCTATGGGAACATCTTGTCATGTTGCCAGTTGTGAAGCATGTGTGTATCAAACACGCCAAATTTTGGCTTATATAACCTCGGTCGGGTGCCGTCATCTGATGAGACCCACCTGCAGGTTATAAATAGGGGTGAACCAGAAACATTCCTCAGATTCTTTGTCTTCACCTACTGTATGTTACGAAACGAACAAAAAGACCACCACAGTTTCTCTTTGTGTGTAAAGTTTTATTATATTATTTGTTACGCTCCTGGACCCTAGACCTGGGACGTAATAACCTAGTTGTGTTGAGCGTGTCTGTGTTTAAACCAGTAAAATAAGAAGTGTTTAACTCACCGATATGGTAGAGTTTTAAACGAGATATCCCTCCGTGTGATAATCCATATCGGAGGGCGATCTCTACTGTTATGATTCTGATGTGCTTGGTGATTTGTATTTTGTATTTGTCTGTCAGATTTCTCTGTCTGCTCCTGTGTTGGATTTGTCTGTTTTAGGTGGGTGTGGCCTGTTAATCAGCTGGAGCTCCGGATTGGTCCTACTCTACATCATATCCTGATATAAGGACCACCCCAAACACTCAGCCTGGGCCCATTTTTGAGCCTCGTTGATTTTGACCTGTCGTGTGCTTGTATTTTCGAACTTCTGATTGACTATCTTATGTTTTGTCGTTTGTTTTTGAGTGTTGTGCCAGAGAGAAAGAGAGTTTGTGTGTTATAGTTTGTGTTGTCTTTGTTAAACTCCATATTGATTGACTCTCCTGTTTATCTGAACCTCTGCGTGTTTTGACTATGATATGGATTCCGATTTGGCTGCATGTAAGCTTTTTGTAAATAGTTTGTAAATAATTTAACTCTTTTCATAAGGGAAGTAGGGGGTTAGACGGCATTTCTTTTGTATATATTTTCACTCTGTTTATTGTTTAGGGAGACAGGTAAGCTAGTTTGTATTTTGTTTTGTTTCATTCAAATTCAGGTTATTTAGGTTTAAAACAAAGTCTGTTTTGTTTATTGTTTTGGCCTGGTCTTCCCCTGAAGATAAATCCCGTGCAAAGAAAAATTTAAAATAAACAAATTAAACATCTCTCTGGTGTAAGCTCATTTAGTTCTCTCTTTCTGTTGCGGCTAACCCCTAGAGGTCGTAACAGAAATTGGGGGCTCCTCTAAAAGTTTTTTTCAAACCTATTTGGATTTTTGGTCGTCGTGTTAATTTTGTAAAATTGGCTTTGTGTACATTCATTTGCCTAGTGGTTTTCATTTTGAGGTGGAGGGAATTAGAAATGGCTTCAAAATTTGAATTAGGTATGTTTGCAATTCAACCATCAGTGGATCAGTTAAATATTTGCCGAAAAGAGGATTTGTTTGCGATTGCAGATTTATATTGCATCCAGGTTACTCGTGGTGCCAGGAAACAAGAAATCAAGGAAGTGGTTTACAGGCACTTAGTTGAGCGAGGAACTTTGCTGGAGGAAGGTGAGGCGGGTGTTGCAATTCAAATGTCGGCTTCCGTAGGTGAGGGGGCAGAGTTCCCCAAACCTGGGAAACTGACTAGCATAGATCCCGCCAACATTCCTTCTCCGAGCGATCCCTTGCTGGCAATCAGGTTGAAGGAGCTGGAGATAGAATTGAGCAAACAGCAGTATCAGAGCCAAATGTTGCATGTGCGCACAATTGAACTCGAAACCCAGCGAGCGATCCGGCTCAAGGAGCTAGACTTGGAGCTAATGGCTAAGCAACCTACTCAACCCTCAACTGCTGTTGCAACCAGCCTACCTGTATCACCGCCTGTTAATGCATCCACTCCGAGCCCTATTCCGGCACCACGACGCACTTTACAAGTAAGTCAACCTGAATGTGATATTAGCAGACAAATTGCGTTAGTTCCGATGTTTCGTGAAAGTGAAGTTGACACATATTTTCCTGTTTTCGAACGCATCGCGGCTACTTTGAAATGGCCACGGAATATTTGGCCGCTTTTGTTACAATGTAAACTAGTTGGGAAAGCACAGGAGGTCTGTTCTGCCTTAACACTTGAACAGAGCCTAAATTATGAAGAAATTAAAAATGCAGTGTTGCGTGCTTACGAACTGGTTCCCGAGGCGTACCGACAGAAATTCCGCCACCATGTGAAAACCGCTAGTCAAACATTTGTTGAATTTGCAAGAGACAAAGCCAATTTGTTTGAAAAATGGTGCGCTGCCACTAAAGTTGTTACATTCGCACAATTAAAAGAGTTAATACTATTGGAAGAATTTAAGAATTGTCTTCCAGAGAAAATCGTGATCTACCTGAATGAACAGAAAGTTTCTTCTCTTTCTGAAGCTGCCGTGTTTGCTGATGAGTTTGTGCTTACTCATAAAGTAACTTTTCCGTCGCCCGCCAAGCGTAATCTTTTTGAACGTGTTCGCAGTTCTAAGGATACCCCAGGAGTATCTAAGAACGATTTGAGTGCAGTAAAAGAGGAAAATCGTGAGTGTTTTTACTGTCATGAGGTAGGACACCTCATCGCCATGTGTCCCACTTTGAAACGTAAAAATAGCAAGAAAACAAAAGGTTCTAAAAGTGTTGGTTTGATTGAGCGGCCCCTTGTTTCTTCCATGACGGAGAATTTGAATACAACTACTGAACCTGTCTTTGAGCCCTTTATTTTGGATGGTGTTGTTTCACTTAATAACCCAGACTCCGAGACAAAAAGAATTCGCATCCTTCGTGATACTGGCGCCTCTCAATCCATAATTTTGGAGAATGTGCTGCCATTTTCAGAACAGTCAAGCTGTGGTTCTAGCGTCTTATTGCAAGGCCTTGATCTTTCTGTGGTTAAAGTTCCATTACACAATGTCTATTTGCGTTCTGGGATTATTTCAGGCAAAGTTAAGTTGGCTGTTCAGTCTGAGTTGCCTGTTAAGGGTGTTGCGCTCATACTGGGAAACGATCTGGCAGGTAAAAAGGTTTTTTGTTTACCTGAGGTTACAGATGTTCCTGATGTACAATATGATTCTTTGCAGGAACAATTTCCTAGTGTATTTAGTGATTGTGTGGTGACTCGAGCTCAAGCTCAAAAATTAAAAGACACCGTAGATTTGTCGAAGACCTTCTTGTGTGCTGACAATTCTGTTGAGACTGCTGATAAAGCTGAATTAGTTGAAGTAAAAATGTGTGAACTTCCTAGTGTTGATTTACCATTCGGGAAAGCCATGTTAATTGAGGCCCAAAATGCCGATCAAACTCTGTGTTCCTGTGTTGCAGCTGCTGTCGAGCCAAGCATTTTGCCAGAGCATTCAGTCGCCTACTACTTTGATGATGGTGTCCTCATGTCACCGATGACTGGGGGACTGTGTTTCAGGTTATTATTCCAAAACCTTTTCGAGAGCAAGTTTTGAGCATCGCACATGACCATGAACTTTCTGGTCACGTAGGCATCCGAAAAACTTATGATAGGTTGTTGAAACACTTCTTTTGGCCTTCGATGAAATCTGACGTTTCCAAATTTTGTAAATCGTGTCATGCATGTCAATTATCTGGCAAGCCCAATCAGGTTATCCCTCCAGCCCCATTGAGGCCAATACCAGTAATTGGTGAACCATTCGAACGAGTTTTGGTTGATTGCGTTGGACCCTTACCCAAAACTAAATCTGGAAATTCGTATTTGTTAACTCTAATGTGTGCCTCGACTAGGTATCCTGAAGCAATACCCCTACGCTCACTTAAAGCTCATTCCATTGTAAAAACGATTATCAAATTCTTTTGGGGTGCCTAAATATATACAGTCTGATCAAGGAACAAATTTCATGTCTAAAGTTTTTGCCAAAGTGATGAGAAAATTAAACATCTGACATCAAGTATCTAGTGCCTATCACCCTCAGTCCCAGGGTGCTCTCAAACGATTTCATCAGACTCTCAAATCTATGCTCAGAACGTTTTGTGTTGAACAAAAAAAAGAATGGGATGAAGTCCCATTGTTGTTTGCTATTCGCACTACAACTCAAGCTTCCCTCGGTTTCAGTCCGTCAGAGTTAATTTTTGGGCACACAGTGCGTGGTCCCTTGAAGATCTTGCAAGAGCAAATTCTCTCAGCTGACCACCCCTCTAGTACTAAGAATGTTTTGGATCATATTAGCTCGTTTCGTGATCGGCTGCATCAGTTGTGGAAACTGGCAAAATGCTCGCTTGATGCTGCACAAGAAGTACTTGATGTCGATTCAAGATGGCGCCGGTGAGTTCGGCTGCCGTCACAACTGCTCCGACCACCTTTTCCTTGTTTTTGTTTTTTAAGTTAGTTTTCTTTGCTTTAAAATCAGCAAAATCATCACCATTGAGTACATTAGGTATGATAGAGATACTCTTGTTTCTATTGGTATACAATGTACTCACAATTCGACGTTTTTAACTCCGGATCCGAGCTGGCCGAGTGAGATCCTGAAGGAGAACAATGGACGCCACGCGAAGCGACGGACCTGAGGGAGACGCGCTGGGGTGAGGAACCGGCTCAGGGCCCGTGCACACCGCACACCTCTGCCTAGTATCCTGCTCGCCAACGTCCAGTCACTGGAGAACAAACTTGATGACCTCAGGGCCAGGATAAAGTTCCAGAGAGACATTCGAGACTGCAACCTTCTCTGCTTCACCGAGACATGGCTGAACCCAGCGGTGCCAGACCACGCCATACAGCCGGCCGAGTTCTTCTCGGTTCACCGCATGGACAGGACGCGGGACTCTGGGAAGTCAAGGGGAGGCGGCGTGTGCTTAATGGTGAACAACAGCTGGTGCAACAGCGCGAGCGTTGTTCCTCTTACACGCTCCTGCACACCAAACCTGGAACTACTGTCCATCATGTATCGTCCATTTTATCTACCCCGGGAGTTCACATCGGTCATAATCAGCGCCGTTTACATCCCTCCACAAGCAGACACTGAAACTGCATTATGCGAGCTGCATGAGGCGCTCACACAGCACCAGACACAACACCGGGACGCTGCGCTCATTGTGGCGGGGGATTTTAATAGTGCCAACTGTAGATGCGGTTGGCTTATTTCACTAGTTTTGACGCGTAGCTAATGTCTTAAAGTTTCACTCACATGACAGAAGTCCGATCTCTTTGTCTTTTGTCGTTTATTTGTCAGCATCAAAGAATCAACACTTCATACAGTCGTCTTGAGTAAATCCACTGTGATTACAGACACCAGTTGCTGCATCTTGCAAATCTCTGAGTTTTACAACAACCTGTTTGCTGTATCTTGTAGATTACAATCTTGGCTTGTGTATCTAACAACACTCTTGTTGTTTCTTACTTTCCCAGCTTACGTTAGCTTACGGTTACAACAACCTCGTTGCTGTATTTTACATTTCTAGCTTACCGGGAGCTCTCATTAGCTGACGGTCTAAAGCTTGTGTTTCCGTAGCCTTCCAAATCTATACTGAGCTTTCTAGCATATCACAGTCACACAAATGCATGTAATAGTAGAATGACATCACAGACCAACTTACGATTGTCAACTTATGATGCATAACTAAGAAATATATAAAGCTTATGGCTTATGTAACAAACTTAATGCTTAATGCTTTACTAATGAATAGAACAAGGTAGAATAAATGAAATAACAGCAAGTAAAATAAAATAAAATAAACACAACAACAAATTCATAAAAAGTGCGATATGGCACTTACACCAACCTCAAACGCGCAGCGCCGAACTTTTATCAGCACATCACCTGCCCCACCAGGGGCGAAAGGACACTGGACCACTGTTATACCACGGTCAAAGACGGTTACAAGGCACAATCTCGTCCAGCGTTTGGTAAATCCGACCACGCCGCCATCTTCCTCATGCCAAAATATAAACAAAGGCTGAAACAGGAAGTGCCGGCTCAGAGGGAGGTCGCGCGCTGGACGGACCAATCGGTGGCCGCGTTACAGGACGCACTCGATGACGCAGACTGGGACATGTTCAGAAACAGCTCCGATGATGACGTCAGCGTATTTACGGAAGCGGTTGTGGGATTTATTGAGAAGCTAGTGGACGATACGGTAGAGAAAAAGACTATCAGAACGTTTCCCAACCAGAAGCCGTGGGTGGATAAAACCATCCGCGACGCTCTGAGATCTCGCACAGCTGCCTACAACACGGGACTTGCGTCGGGGGACATGGAACCGTACAAGGCTGCGTCATACAACGTCCGGAAGGCGGTGAAAGAGGCGAAGCAGCGCTACGGGAGAAAACTAGAGTCACAGCTTCAACAGAGTGACTCTAGGAGCCTATGGCAGGGACTGAGAACAATAACGGATTATAAAGCACCAACATCCGGTATGACGGACGCGGACGCGGCTCTGGCAGACGAGCTCAACACATTCTATGCTCGCTTCGATGCTGCAACTAAAGACGCTAGCGATGCTAATGCTAACGGGGCTAATGCTAGCGGCGCTAATGCTAACGGCGCTAACGGCTGCAGACAGGAAGACACTGCCAGCACCGGGAACGCGCTCATCATCTCCGAGCACGACGTGAGGAGAGCCTTCAAGAGAGTGAACACCAGGAAAGCAGCAGGACCAGACGGCATCTCAGGTCGTATCCTCAGAGCCTGCGCAGACCAGCTAGCACCTGTGTTCACTGAGATATTCAACATCTCTTTATCGGAGTCGGTGATCCCCACATGCTTCAAAGAGTCCATCATTGTTCCTGTTCCAAAGAAACCACATCCTGCTTTCCTCAATGACTATCACCCTGTAGCCCTCACCTCAGTAGTGATGAAGTGCTTTGAACGCCTGGTCAGAGACTTCATCATCTCTTCACTACCGGACACACTCGACCCACTACAGTTCGCTTATCGTCCGAACCGTTCCACAGACGATGCAATCTCATATCTCCTCCACACATCTCTCGCCCACCTGGACACTAAGAGGGGAAATTATGTGAAAATGCTCTTCATCGACTACAGCTCTGCATTTAATACCATAATTCCCTCCACACTCACCACCAAGCTGGAGCACCTGGGACTCAGCTCACCCATGTGTCAGTGGATCTCCAACTTCCTAACTGGCAGACCACAGGCAGTAAAGATGGGCGGTCATGTCTCAGCCTCCCTCACACTCAGCACTGGAGCGCCCCAGGGTTGTGTTCTGAGCCCCCTGCTGTACTCTTTATACACCTACGACTGCGTGGCCACTACCAACTCCACCGCCGTCATCAAGTTTGCTGACGACACTGTCGTGGTGGGCCTGATCACGAACAACGATGAGTCGGCCTACCTGGAGGAGATTGGGAATCTAGAGAACTGGTGCCAGAGGAACAATCTCCTCCTGAACGTCAGTAAGACAAAGGAGCTGATAGTGGACTTTTGTACAAAGCAGGAGAGGAACTACCAGACCCCCGTCATCAACAAGAGCCCAGTGGAGAGAGTGGACAGCTTCAGATACCTCGGTGTTCACATCACGCAGGACCTGTCATGGTCCTGTCACATCAACACCGTGGTGAAAAAGGCCCGGCAGCGTCTGTACCACCTCAGACGTTTGAGAGACTTCAGACTGCCCTCCAAGCTGCTCAGGAATTTCTACTCCTGCACCATAGAGAGCATCCTGTCGGGAAACATCTCAACCTGGTTTGGAAACAGCACCATGCAGGACAGACGAGCTCTACAGAGGGTGGTGCGTTCAGCTTAGCGCATCATCCGCACCAAGCTCCCTGACCTGCACTCAATCTACACCAAGCGGTGCTGGACCAAGGCCAGGAACATCGTGAAGGACCTCAGCCATCCCAATAATGGACTGTTCTCTCTGTTGCGGTCAGGAAAGCGCTTCCGCTCCCTGAAGGCCAACACAGAGAGACTGAGGAGGAGCTTCTTCCCGCAGGCAATAAGGTCTCTCAACCATACCACATTCACACCACAAACACAGAACTAATACAACCTGTTAACGTCAACGGACACTATGGACACTTTCATGCACATCTACCCTGACATTGGAACTCATATTTATGTTTACATTCTGGACCCCTGCACAAAGTCACTTTAATAAGGCACCTTAACACATGTTTCCATGCAAATTACTTGCACACCATACATCCTCCACCAAATTTCAATTTTAAAAGAAAATCTCTATTGTACAGTATATCTCTATTTTTATTTCCATTTTATGTACAGTATACTTTTATTTTTTATTTCTATTTTTATTCTAGTTAAGTTAAAATTTTCCTATTTCTTTATTCATATTTATTCCTTACTGTAAGATTTAATCCTCTTTTTAAGGTCACTGGCGGTCGTGTAAGCATTTCACTGCATATCGTACTGTGTATGACTGTGTATGTGACGAATAAAATTTGAATTTGAATTTGAACATATGAAAACCCGATATGACCAAAAGGCGGTCCCACGCTCATTCCAAACTGGTGACAAAGTTCTGGTTTTACTTCCTGTGCCTGGGTCAGCACTTCAGGCTAGATTCACTGGACCCTATGAGATAAAAGAGAAGTTGAGTGACACTGATTATGTTGTTTCCACCCCTGATCGTAGGAGAAAGACGTCTGTCATGTTAATATGCTGAAAGCATATGTGACGCGTTCTGACTCTAAGTGTAAGACTCCCCTCCTTACGATTGCCCCGGTAAGTGTTCCACTCTCTGAGTATTCACCAGAAATTGATGGTTTGAAGATGAATAGTGCCACCTTTACATCGGCTCGGTTGTGCAATTCAGAGACTTTATTGAACCTTTCAGAAAAGTTGTCTCACTTACCTCCATCAGCTCAAGCTGACATTGAGGATATGATTAGGAAATATCCTAATCTGTTTAGTGACTTCCCCACTACTACTCATGTGTTAAAACATGATATTGAGGTTGGTTCACATGCGCCCATCAAACAAAGGGCTTATCGAGTAAACCCATTTAAGAAAGAGTTGATGAGAAAAGAAACCCAGTATCTGCTTGAACATAACCTAGCGATCCCTAGTTCTAGTCCATGGTGTTCCCCATGTCTTTTAGTTCCCAAACCAGATGGTACTTCCCGGTTCTTTACTGATTATAGGAAAGTCAATGCGCTGACCAAAGCTGACTCCTTTCCAATGCCCCGCATGGAAGACTGCGTAGACCGAGTGGGAAATGCTAAGTTTGTAACTAAACTTGATCTACTAAAAGGTTATTGGCAAGTGCCACTTACTGAGCGTGCATCTGAAATTTCTGCTTTTGCCACTCCTGATGTGTTCCTGCAGTATTGTGTGATGCCTTTTGGCCTTCGAAATGCAGGAGCTACATTTCAACGGTTAATGTCTATCGTGCTATCTAAGGTTTCTAACTGTGAAGCTTATCTAGATAATGTTGTCTGCTATGCTGACACTTGGGATGACCATCTTAAATCTATAGATGAAGTTTTTGGAAGGCTTTCTGATGCAAACCTTACTCTAAATCTTGCAAAATGTGAATTTGGTTGTGCTACAGTCACATATTTAGGTAAGGAGGTTGGTAGCGGTCAGGTTCGTCCCCTAAATTCGAAGATCCAAGCTATCCTCGATTTTCCAGCCCCCAAGAACAAGAGAGAGCTTCGGCGATTTCTTGGCATGACTGATTATTATCGCTGTTTTTGTAAAAACTTTTCTGTGGTGGCCAGTCATCTCACGGCGTTACTTTGTAAATCTGTTTCTTTTAAGTGGACACCTGTATGTCAGACTGCTTTTGACGCTTTGAAAACTCTGCTTTGTAGTGCTCTAGTGCTTGTAGTCCCTCATTTTGAAAAGCAATTTCTGTTGGAAGTGGATGCTAGTGGTACAGGTGCCGGTGCTGTGTTGTTGCAAACCGGAGACGATGGTTTGAACCATCCAATCAGTTTCTTTTCAAAAAAGTTCCTTAAGCATCAAATGAGCTACAGTACTATTGAAAAAGAAGCCCTTGCTTTAATCCTTGCCTTGCAACATTTCGAGGTGTATATTGGTTCGACTGTACAGCCTGTTACCGTTTTCACAGATCATAATCCTCTTACCTTTCTCCAACAAATGTCAAATGCCAATCATTGTTTAATGTGATGGTCCCTGATTAGTCAGAGTTACAATTTGAAAATATGCCACAAAAAAGGTGTTGAAAATGTAATTGCTGATTCACTGTCACATGTAAACCAGTAAAACATTACATGTTTTATTTTATGGTTGGGGGTGTTATGATTCTGATGTGCTTGGTGATTTGTATTTTGTATTTGTCTGTCAGATTTCTCTGTCTGCTCCTGTGTTGGATTTGTCTGTTTTAGGTGGGTGTGGCCTGTTAATCAGCTGGAGCTCCGGATTGGTCCTACTCTACATCATATCCTGATATAAGGACCACCCCAAACACTCAGCCTGGGCCCATTTTTGAGCCTCGTTGATTTTGACCTGTCGTGTGCTTGTATTTTCGAAATTCTGATTGACTATCGTATGTTTTGTCGTTTATTTTTGAGTGTTGTGCCAGAGAGAAAGAGAGTTTGTGTGTTATAGTTTGTGTTGTCTTTGTTAAACTCCATATTGATTGACTCTCCAGTTTATCTGAACCCCTGCGTGTTTTGACTATGATATGGATTCCGATTTGGCTGCATGTAAGCTTTTTGTAAATAGTTTGTAAATAATTTAACTCTTTTCATAAGGGAAGTAGGGGGTTAGACGCCATTTCTTTTGTATATATTTTCACTCTGTTTATTGTTTAGGGAGACAGGTAAGCTAGTTTGTATTTTGTTTTGTTTCATTCAAATTCAGGTTATTTAGGTTTAAAACAAAGTCTGTTTTGTTTATTGTTTTGGCCTGGTCTTCCCCTGAAGATAAATCCCGTGCAAAGAAAAATTTAAAATAAACAAATTAAACATCTCTCTGGTGTAAGCTCATTTAGTTCTCTCTTTCTGTTGCGGCTAACCCCTAGAGGTCGTAACACTACACTTTACTGCTTCGATTAAAGTGCTCACGCGCCCCCCGCATTCCTTGAGAAGCTTCGGTCCGCGGCGCATTTTTGGGGCTTAAAATGGATCCGGCAGAGCTGTGAGAGACGGAGTTAAAACTTCCTATCTCTCACTTCCTCGTTGGATCGGGAAATCCCTCTGTCCACTCTCAAGCGCGCCCTGCGCTTCTTGTGAATGGGCAAGGATAAACAGCCTCCAAGCACTCGGAAAACATTACATGGCAGTTCCTGTCGGGTGGCCGGGGGCGGAGCCTCAAAGATGCTCTCTCCTCCCTCTTAGCTATCTCCATATAAGTTAACCCTTTCATGGAGTAAGATGTATTAATCCTCTGTTTTCCTGCCATGAACTTATTTATTTGTTAAATATAGTTGAAGTGGAACCGCGGAGTTATATGATGATGCCCAGATTGAAGAGACGCTCTCATGGGTCATCATCCTTCCTGAAAAGCTAATACTTCCTTTCAAGCTGTGTAGACTTTCATCTTCCCTTTCAAGCTTTTCAGGCAGCAGGTCAGGTTGGTGCTACTTTGCACACCATGGCGGTTTTGCAGGCCTAACAGGATGACCTGCTGAGAGACTTGAGCACTGGCGGGGCTCTTCAGATAGGGCGTATTGGAATTACGCCGGGCCACAGACATGTCTCTGCGTGCAACAAGCAGATGGCTCGCGTTATCGGCCGTTTTATGGCTGCAATGGTTTTCGCTGGGAGGCACTTGTGGCTGAATCTCAGCCGGATCAAGAATAAGGATCGTGACATTCCTCCTTGATGCCCCTATCTCGCCTTCTGGCCTGTTTGGCGATATCGTTAACTTGGTCGCCACTAGGTTCATGAGGCAAAGTTATATGAACAAGCCTTCGGGAAATTCCTTCCCCGCCGTGCTCAAGAGTCGGGACTATCGGCCACCCAGTCTTGAGGTCAGACTGGAATATTGTCTTCTTTACAAAGAAGCCCTGAGGTTCATGTGCTCAGGACCATGGGGGTGGCCCCCCAATGGGGAGAGGTATGCAGAATTCCTTTCAAGAATGAAGTGTTCTCCCTGACACGGCCAGGAGATCTGTCTTTTGCTCCACCACCACTGGTGTTTCGGGCAACACCAGTCTCCAATAAAGTGTTAGTTCTTCGGTTCTTTCCTGCCATGCTTCAGGATGCCGAACATCCCCCCCCATTTAACCAAGCCGCCGAGACTTTTGCCCTTTATGAGAAACTGGCAGCGTGGAAGCTACTGCCAAGTATATCTCCTTGGGTACTAAGCGCTATAGAGAGAAACTACAGGATTCAGTTCTCACATTACCCTCCGCGTTTCAATGGCGTGGTCTCCACTTCCATGAAACCGGAAAGTGCGCATCTGCTGACAGAAGTTTCTGGGAATGGGGCCATGGAACATGTTCCGTTACCAGACAGTGAGTCAGGCTTCTACAGTCGGTATTTCTTGGTTTCCAAGAGGAACGTGGGGGCTGCGTCCAATTTTTAGATTTTGCAGGCTGTACCGCTATCTAAAATGAATAAATACAGCTTCAAAATGTTGACTGTCAAAGTAATTGCTCTCAAATCCTACCAAGTGATTGATTTGTGACAATCGATTGAAGGACGCTTACTTTCATATAGAAATATTGCCACAACACAGGATGTTCCTGAGGTTCGCTTTCGGGGGCGAAGCGTACCAGTATCGGGTCCTTGCATTTGGTCTAGCTCTCTCACCCGCACATATATAAAATGCAGGGATGTAGTTCTGGCTCTTACGACTCCAGGGCATCCGTATTTGAATTACATAGAAGACTGGCTGGCCCAGTCTCATTATCTAGCGCTTCGACATCAGCATGTCGTCCTAGCTCGTCTTTGTTTCTGAGGATTGAGACCCAACGCCACGAAAAGCGTGCTCTTTCCTGTTCTGAGGATTTGGGTGTCACATGGGATTCGATCATAAGCGAGCACAGTTGTCTCCCACTCGTGTCGAATCTATTCTCAACACCCTCAAGGAAATCAAGCTAGACCAGAAAGTGACCAAGATGGCGGCGCGGCAGTAGCACGCAGCGGCCACTCCGGAGCCAAAATGGTGCTACGTTGTTTACGTTTTGTGTGTAGCGCGTTTATTTTACTCTGTGTATGGATATCGTCGCGACTAGTGACACAACCAACAGACACTTTTGTACCTAAATAACCCGGTTAACGAAGTCTACGATGAGCTGCGGGAAACGGTACATGAACTCGGCTTGCTCCGCGAACCAGGCCTCAAAGTCTCGGCGTTGCCTGATGCCGGCGGCCGGAGGAGGGGACATCGGAAGCGCTGTGCGAGGAAGCGGAAGCGCGGCAAGTGGGCGGGAGTCTGTGCTAGGCTAAAAACAAACCCTAGCCGGCCGGCTCTCCCGTCCATCATCTTATCCTTATCCATCCTTACCCATCCTACACAGCGTGAGGTTAGAGACTGCTGTGTCTTTGTTTTCACGGAGACATGGCTCAGCGACAGAGTACCGGACGCCGCTATTCAGCTAGACGGGCTAGCCTCAACAGAAATGCAGCTCTGTGCGGTAAGACTCGCGGTGGCGGCTTGTGTGTTTACATCAATGCGAAATGGTGCAATAACTCTGTGCTAGTTTCTAGTTATTGTTCATCGCTGGTAGACTTTAGATGCAGACCTTTTTATTTACCACGGGAATTCACCACTGTTTTCATTATCGGAATGTACATTCCACCTAGTGCTAATGCTAAGGAAGCGCTATGGGAACTGTATACAAAGATCAGTGAACTCCAAAATACACACCCGGATGGAATGTTACAAACATCACAAACATCCCCGGCGCATATCGGGCAGAGCCCCGCCCCCACCTCGGCTACTCAGACCACATCTCTGTTATGCTAATTCCAGCATACAGACCACTCGTCAGGCGTTCGAGAGCACTGACTGGAACATATTTAGGGAGGCTGCAACTTACGGCGACTTCACTGACTTGGAGGAGTACACGTCATCAGTGACCAGCTACATCAACAAGTGCACTGATGAGGTCACTGTCTCCAAGAGCATCATCTCATGACCCAACCAGAAACCGTGGATTACTGCGGAAGTGCGTGCACTTCTGAGGACCCGAGACTCTGCCTTCAAAGCGGGAGACAAGGTGGCCCTTAGAAGAGCAAGAGACGAACTTTCGCGGGCCATCAGAGAGGCGAAGCGCGCACACGCCCAAAGAATCCACAACCACTTCAAGGACAGCGGCGACACACGGCGCATGTGGCAGGGCTTACAAGCCATCACTGACTACAGGACGACATCACCTGCCTGTGACGTTGACGGCTCCCTCCCAGATGCACTGAACAACTTCTACGCTCGGTTCGACAGGCAGAACGATGTGGCGGTGAGGAAGACCACCCCTCCTCCGAACGACCAGGTGCTGTGTCTCACTACAGCTGAGGTGAGGAAAACTCTACGCAGAGTCAACCCACGTAAAGCTGCTGGTCCAGACAACATCCCAGGAAGAGTGCTCAGAGAATGTGCTGAACAGCTGGCACTGACATCTTCAACATCTCTCTGAGCAGCGCTGTCATTCCCACGTGCTTCAAGGCCACCACCATCGTACCCGTGCCCAAGAAGTCTTCTGTGTCCTGTCTCAATGACTACCGTCCCGTTGCACTTACACCCACCATCATGAAGTGCTTCGAGAAGCTCGTCATGAGACACATCAAAACCCTGCTGCCCCCCTCACTGGACCCACTGCAATTTGCGCACCGTCCTAACCGCTCAACGGACGACGCCATCTCCACTACACTCCATCTTGCCCTCACACACTTGGACAAGAAGGACACATATGGTCGAATGCTGTACATAGATTTCAGCTCAGCATTCAACACTATCATCCCCCAACAACTGTTCGGGAAGCTGAACCTGTTGGGCCTGAACACCTCCCTCTGCAACTGGATCCTGGACTTTCTGACCGGAAGGCCTCAGTCAGTACGGATCGGGAACTGCACCTCCAGCACCACCACACTGGGACCCCACAAGGCTGTGTGCTCAGTCCCCTGCTGTTCACACTGCTGACTCACGACTGTGTAGCAACACACAGTTCGAATCACATCAAGTTCGCTGATGACACGACCGTGGTGGGTCTCATTAGCAAGAACGACGAGTCAGCGTACAGAGGAAGTGCAGAGCCTAACGGACTGGTGCAAAGAGAACAACCTGCCTCTGAATGTTGACAAGACAAAGGAGATGGTTGTTGACTTTAGGAGGACACGAGGCGACCACTCTCCGCTGAGCATCGACGGCTCCTCTGTGGAGATTGTCGAACAAATTCCTGGGCGTCCACCTGGAGAAGGACCTCAGCTGGTCCCTCAACACCAGCTCCCTGCACAAGAAAGCCCAACAGCGTCTCTTCTTTCTGAGAAGCCTGAGGAAGGCCCAGCTTCCACCAACGATCCTGACCACCTTCTATAGAGGAACTATCGAGAGCATCCTGAGCGGCTGCATCACTGTCTGGTTTGGAAATTGTGCCATATCGGACCGCAAGACCCTACAGCGGATAGTGAGGACAGCAGAGAAGATTGGGGTCTCTCTCCCCTCTATTGAGGACATCTACACCACACGCTGCATCCACAAACCCACCAGCATTGTGGCTGATCGGACACACACCACTCACACACACTTCACACTCCTGCCATCTGGAAAAAGGTACCGTAGCATTCGGGCACACACATGCAGACTGTGCAACAGCTTTTTTCCACAAGCGATCCGTCTTCTCAACAAAAAGGGACTGGACTGATAAACACACACACACACACACACACACACACACACAAATATTATCACTCAGCTTAACCCTATGATGCACGAGTGATATGACCCTACGCTCTTCCATAAATGGGTCATTTTTGATCCACTTATAAAAGTCAATGTGTTTTATGCTATTTTTGTCATTCTGGTTGTGAATAATGAATTGTAACATAGTCTGTACTACATTTTAGACCACACAAAAATGATTTCATCTTTGAAATTGTATTATTTTTCACTGTATTACAAATTTTGAACATTTTGATAATTAAAAAACGAATATTATACAGAACAGCAATAGAACAATGTCAACATTCATTATGTGTATGTGTGTAAATGTCTGGTCATTGACAGTTCCTCACTCTTTTCTATTCTCTTGCAGGTAAGTCTCCGTGTTTGCTAAAGCGTTTGATGTGATAGTCCCTGTTTTGCCTTCTTGTCTCCTCACTGCATGCAGTTGTGACAGACTACCTGTTTCTGGCTTTGATCATTGCACACAGGCAAATTGCACTTCCCACACCTATTGCTGACTTTGCGATCTTTGTTACTTGGGCAGATCTGACACCTCTTTCTCTTCAGTTGGCCCTGTCTGCTTCTGTCCTTTGGCTGGGTTGTGGGTTTTGTCACTCCACACCTTCCCATTGCTTCAATGATCGGGGTTTGCAGTTGTGGGCAGCCTTCCAGTCGACTCCTCATGTGTGGTGTGACGAGCTCCTTTGAGAGCTTTTTGAGGAAGAGTCGTCGTGCATTGGTGATACCTCTGTTGAATTCAGGGTGCTGAGTCGTGAAAAAGGTATAGGCATTTAGGGTGGCGATGTCAAGGATGTTGTACCACAGCACCATGGGCCACCTCTGTGTTTGTCGCTTGCAGGTGTAGGTGCCAACCATCTGGTCCATGGTGTCAACACCTCCTTTGGTCTTGTTATAAAATGTGATCACTTCTGGTTTTTTCTTTCTGGTGTTTTCATCCATCATTTTATTGTGGTGCATCGTGCTCAGGAGGACAACAGCCATTCCTTTATTTCTGACGTAGCTGGCCATAGTAATGCTGCCATTGAATCCAAACTCTGTGCTGTGAACCTCCCTGGACTTGGAAGCCTTCATCAGAGGAGGGATATCTGGCTTGTTCTGCCGTAGAGTCCCCACAATAGTGAGATCCATTTCCAGGAGATGCTGCGCAAGAGGCACACTGGTGAAAAAATTATCTGTGGTGATGTTGCGACCTGTGTTTCTAAATCTACTGCACAACTGCCGGACAATGTTCTCCCCCAGATTCTTCTGAACTTCTTCCCCTGGTTGTCTCCCTGTGTAAACCATCCCATCTACTGCATATGGGATGCGTGCATCACAAACCCAGAAGATCTTTAGGCCGTACTTGGTGGGCTTGCTTGGCATGTACTGCAAAAACTTACTCCTGCCCCTGAATGGCACAAGCTGTTCATCCACAGTCACACAATCACTGGGAATGAATCGCTGTCTGCAGTTGACTAGGAACAGGTCCCATATGTAGCGGAAGGCTGCCATATGGTTTCATGTGTGCCATTGATACATTTAGAATGTAATAATTGTTATTGTCAGATTGTTAGATGAGGCTGATGGTTGTATGCAATACATTTCACTACATGTTGTACATGTATAACTATGTATGTGACAATAAACTTTGACTTGACTTGACTTGAGGTTCCCATGAAATTGTATGGGAAATGCACATGGGTCATTTTTGACCCACTTATGGAAACTTGGGGTAGTAATACAAATATTATAATTTCTTAAAAAGTATAAGAGGTAACTTAAACATTTTAATGGAATAATATCAAAAACACATTATTTGAGGAATACCTGGAATATGAAAAGATAACTTTTCATTACAAAGATATTGCAAGAAAATGACCTCTCCGGGTCATTTTTGACCCACTTGTGCATCCTAGGGTTAACTACCTCAAATCATTGAGTCTAGACTGACTAATCAACACAAGCGCAAACACACTGACCTACACTAACTATCATACACACCAACCTGAACGTTCCTAAATGAACCTAAATGTTCTTTTGCACAATATTCATCACTGGACTACTTTTTTCACTAACTTCTTAACTTCTCAATTCTTGCTGCTACGTTAAGTTAAGAAATGTTTACTGTTTCTCCACTACCTCAACCCATCACCACAACACCTTATTATTATGTTATGTTGTCGCACTGTCACTTTGTTGCTTTTGTTTGCACATTTGCACATGCACTTTATGTTGTCTGTTGTCTGTAAAAACCCTATAGCTAGTCTTCCCTAGTTAGTTAGTTAGATAGTTAGTTTCTTTTACTTAATTCATGTTGTAATTTCTGTTGGGTCTATCTGTCCTGTCTTTGCTAGCCAGCTAACTAGGCCTCTTAGTTAGCTAGTTTAGTTGTTCTGTTAGTTTATGTCAGTGGTTCTCAAACTTTTTCTGTCATTCCCCACTTAAGGGGATGAGCAAATTTTCAAGCCCCACTTGTCAACAAAATAATAACAAAATCGGCCAAGTTTACTGTTTATTGAAATATAAATTTCTAAACCAATAAGATCAAACAACACCAAGTTCAAAATAGATAAAATACACGTGCAATTGTTATAAAAGGCTTATGTTGTCACTTATCTTTGCATAATTGCATAAAGAGCATTTCAGTTGTGGCTAAGACAGGGGATTTCACTCTAGGGCCAATCTCCAATAAGGGTTACATGCCAGGTGCTTCGTAACCTTCTTATGTGGTTCAGACCCCAGTTTCTGACTCTGGGTCCCACTCTAAGTTCGTCTTGTCATAGCAGATGCTAACGACAGATGCTTCCCTCACGGGCTGGGGTGCGGTCTTAGAAGACTGTCCAGCCCAAGGGAGCTGGAGAGGCCTTCTTCTCGTGCGGCACCTCAATTGCCTCAAAATAATGGCTCTACTTCTGGCCCTAAAGCACTTCCTCCAGCAGTTGAGAGGCGACCATGTCCTAGTGATGGGGGGACAACACTATGGCAGTCTCATATATTACTCGCCAGTGCGGACTGTGCTCGCGCCGCTAAATAGCTAGCGCACCAGGTTCCTGTCCCTCAGTGTGATTTACATTCCAGGGCATATGAATGTGAGAGCAGTTGTACTGTCCAGTCAATCTCTGACACATGGGGAATGGAAACCCCACACCGAAGTAGGCAGTCAATCTGGGAGAGATTTCATGTAGCAGAGGTGGACTTCTTTGCCTCGCAAGATCAGCAAATGTCCCCTTTGCTACTCTCTGATTCTGGATCTAATATCCCTCTTCAACGGCTCACCATGGGTGATTCCAATGAGGTGGGATATTCTGTCTCAGGTGCAGGGGACCTGGCCTGAGTTTTGGAACCTTCAAACAGCTTATGCCCTCAAATGGAATGTATTTAAAGTTGGTGCATGACGAAGCAAGCTGCCACTACACTGGGTGAGAGATGCTATTGCCCTCTCCTATGAGGCGCGTGGTCTCACTTCGCCTTTAGGAGTCAGGGCTTATTCAACCAGGGGGATCGCCTCATCTATTGCACTAGCAAGTGTGTGCGAAGCAGGTAGACCCAGTCCACTGCCAAATTGTTTCAGTGCTGGAGTTTCTGCAGGAAAAGTTGTCCTCGGGCTTGTGCCATAGTACTCTCAGGAAGTACGTAACTGCATCCTCACTCAACTATCTTCCGAAAGTTCCATAAACCCAACATGCACCCTATTGTTTTTGAAGCCTTCTGTCCTCCGCCTTTACAGCTTTGGAGCAGGAGAGACTTCACTTACTGTGTCCAGTACGTGCTTTTCAGATTTACGTCCACCGCATCAGCCAGTGGCGTAAGTCAGAGCAGTTTTTACATGTGTTGGGGCTGCAACCGGCGGGGCGGCCGAAACTACACTGAATGAGAGATGCTATTGCCCTCTCCTATGAGGCGCGTGGGCTCACTTCACCTCTAGGAATCAGGGCTCATTCAACCAAGGGGATCGCCTCATCGATTGCACTAGCAAGAGGTATTCGCCTGCAGCATGTGTGTGACATGGAGAGTCGTTCCTCTCCGCACACATTTGTTAGATTTTAGTTTGGATGTTCATGCTACTCCGGGCTCACAGGTCCTCGAGTCAGCTGCCCAGACATAGTTCTGAGACCTTCTCGGCCTTGTGCGCACACGCTACACAACCTTGGGGGTCCAGACACTTGCAGTGCGGTGACGTTGGTACTCGTTTTCACACAGCATCGAGTGTAGCCTATGAAAGGGAACGTCTTGGGTTACTTTGCTGTAACCCTGTTCCCTGAAAAGGCGGGAACGAGATGCGTCCCAATGCCGGACTGCCTACGTGATTTTCAGACAAATCAATCTGAGGAATGTTTCCGGTTCACCCCTATTTATAACCTGCAGGTGCGTCTCATCATCCGACCGAGGTTATATAAGCCAAAATTTGGCGTGTTTGATACACACATGCTTCACAACCGGCAACATGACAAGATGTTCCCATAGCGTTTTCACGGAGCATCTTGTTCCTGGGAACAGGGTTACAGCAATGTAACCCGAGACGTTTTTTGTGTTAGTCCATTTTTATATAATAATAATAATAATAATAATAACACCTCAAGGAGCAACATGTTTGTGCACTTTCTAAAGATTTTAGTTGTGTTTATAAATAAAGGGTTGGAAATTAATGATTTTCTTGTTTTTTTATTTATCCCATTCATCGGAAAAAAATAATGGACAGATTAATCGATTATTAAAATAATCGTTAGTTGCAGCCCTAGATTTCACAGCGGGGAACTAAATAATCTCCTCTTCAACAGAAGTAAGTTTTGGTCTTGCTTTCCTGGCAAGGTCTTCATGAAAGCCAGTTTCATGGTGCTTGATGGGTTTTGCAAATGCACTTGACAACACTGTTCTTGCGAGAACTGTTCCAGAACAGCTGACCTTCATGTCTTAAAATAACAACTGACTGTTGCTGCTGTTATTGTTGTTACTTAATTGTTCAGTAATATAGAAAATAATTTACTAAAACAGTGTAAAACAGTGTTAAACTGTGTTTCGGTTGCAATTGTGAATTAAGAAATAAAAATCAATTCCTTCCCGTTATTGTCAATCTAAATTAATCCACTGCCAAATATAGAAACTTGCTAAAACTTGAACATGAGATCATGCTGGAGCACATCAGATCAATAGTGAGGCCTAGCGACGCAGATGACTTATGGCATGTTATTGAATGAAGAAATACTAAAAACAAATACAGAAATTTGTCCAATCCATGTCTATTTTGTATAGTGAACATATTTTGTTTGTATTATTATTTTGGACAGAGTTTGCTTGCTGGAAAATGAACTCAGTAATTCTACAGCTGACCACTAGAGAGCAGCATTTATTATTTGTAATAATGTTCTCAGAAATGACTTCCACTTTACATGAAGGCACAGTTATTAAAGACAGTGTTAATCATTGTAATTTCATTTAAAAAATAGTTTGTTATCTTAACATAATTATCTTATCTTAGTTATCTTAGTTACCATCTTAGTTACCTACTTGCTAATGGCATTTTTGTACTCATTTGAACTGACATTTATTTACAATCAACAAGAGCAAAGTTAATATATTGGACACCTCCAGGCACCTCAGTGTTCACATCATGCATGTACTGAAATACTGAGTACTGAAGAAGTTCTGACAGTATCTCTACCACATTAGCTGCTTGAGAGACTGCAATTCAAGGTGCTTAGGAGCTATTACTCCTGCACCACAGAGAGCATCCTGACTGGAAACGTCACAAACTGGTCTGGGAACAGCACCATGCAGGACAGACGAGCTCTGCAGAGGGTGGAGCGATTATCTGAGCACAACATCTGCACCGAACTCATTGACTTGGACTTAGTCTACAGCAAGCGGTGCTGGACTAAGGCAAGGAAGATCATGAAGGACCTCAGCTGCCACAACAATGGGCTGCTGTTCTCTCTGTTGTCGTCAGGAAAGTGCCCCAGAGAGAGACTAAGGAGGAGCTTCTTCTTCCACAGGACTAAGCTGCCTTTGTTTCCTTCACACCTGTTTTGGAGCACAGAACATTACTCACCACATTGCACATCTGCACTACTACTCAAATGCTGCACATTTCTTGTTCTAGTTTACACAAAACAAGAATTATTAACTTGCACATTAAAACATGGACTGCTGACACATTTATAATTTAATCCCATACCTCATGTTCCACTCATACTGCTGCTATACTGTACTACATTGCACATCCTGTTTAATTTATAATACACTTTAAATTTTTCCATTTTAATTACAGTGGTACCCCACAGACGAATGTAATCCATTCCAGAGGCAAATTCTTAAGCAAAAGATTCATATTGCAAAACCAGTTTCCCATAGGAAATAATGTACATTCAAATAATACGTTCCAGCTGCCCAAAAACATTACCAATATTACCAAGTTCCAACACTATAATCATATTTTTGCATATAAAAACAATCAAAACATTTAGAAACATGTAAATGAAATAAATGATGAAATAAACATATATTGAACCTCATTTACCTTAATTTTTTATTCTTCTTGGCACTGATTGCTTAAAAAAACAAACAAACTAAAAGTGGCTCCCTTTTCTTCTTGCTACCACCCTTGCTAACATTCATGGGGCCCATGGCTGTCTTCACTAAATCTTGCACAAAATGCAAAACAAAAACAAAAAATATGTAAACTGCTTCGCTTGGCTTGTATTGGCTTGTATTGCAGTAAAATCCTTCTGTCTTTTTGTCTTTCTATTCTATACTAGAATGGATCCTTCCTTTTAGGTCATGAAGAGTTATAAGCATTTCACTGCATATCATACTTTGTATGATCGTGTATGTGACAAATAAAATTTTATTGTAAGAAATTGGGGCATTGTTTGTAGTTCACCCTACTGCTTTAAAAATATTACCATTCTACACTAGTAGGATATCTAAATAGAAATAGATATAAATATATCATACTAATGGATGATTACATTATTATCAATGTTGCTTAAAGGCTCACATAAGTTAATATAGTCTTGACACCTTTCTAATATGTAGGAAATACAATCTGTGATTCTGCAGTGTAAATTTCACAGCTTAATAAATATACAGATTTTTTTTTTACAATTCTAAATTCTCATGTGATGTGACTTCTGCCAAAACTGCCTTCTACAGGGAAAAGCTGGAAGGGTCTGCACATGATCCAGGCAAATTACACAATACCTTCTTCTTACTACTCGATGCACCAGCTCCTCTGCCCATCCTCTCTAACTGCTGATGATTTCCCCACATTTTATGATGGGAATATTTCAGCAATCGCCACACCTTTGTTCCCAGCCCAACCTTACACCAGAACTTCAGGACCTTCCCTCTGTCACGTGCAGGTGTAATGGGCTGCTGTTATCGCCGTGGGCAAAAAGATGGCAGGCATAAACGCAGGGGGGTTGGATTAACATAAAAAGTCTTTATTCACAAACATACTCAAAACCAAAAAAAACACTGGCTCTGAAAGCATACTATCACACACACACTGGGGCTCAGGGATCAAAACCCCCTCAGGGGGACACGGAACAAAACCCACTCAAGGGTAAACGAAAGAAAACACACTTAATGATAAAAGAACTTAATCACACTCAAGGGACACCAGAAACATAACACACACTCGGACTCTGGGAGCTGGTACACATAATCTCCGTCCGTGGTAAGATACCGTCTCTTTAATATGCAGGCTCTAATACCTGAAACATACATACAATACAATAACATACAGTGATAAGAGCTCTGTGTTGTGACACAGGCTCTGACATACAGGCTCTAATACCTGGAACATATAGTAACCAGAGCTCTGTGTTGTGACACAGGCTCTGGCATACAGGCTCTAATACCTGGAACATACAGTAACCAGAGGTGGAAAGAGTAATAAAATTTTGTACTCAAGTACAAGTACTGTTACTTCAGTGAAATTTTACTTAAGTACAAGTAAAGTTACCATAATAAAAATCTACTCAAGTAAAAGTAAAAAGTAGCTCATTAAAAAATTTACTCAGAGTAAAAGTTACCGAGTTACTTTTTTATTTTTATTTTTTTTTAACAGCGGCGGTGGGATGAGGCATTCTAGCATAGTTCAAAAAAGATGAGCAGATATAAATCTCAAACTAGTTGTTTTTAACTGAAGGAACACCTTTGCATAATAAAGCTGTTGTCTTTCTTGTGCTTGAAAATCAAAGTGGTCACTTAAATATGGTGTTACGTCCCAGTCTAGGGTCATACAGCAAAAGAATGGTTCAGGGTTCTATTTTAAACTGTATGGAAATGGTGGTATATGGCAGAAAGAACTAGATCCAATCATTAACTGATGAAATAATGAGGTTTGTATATACAAAACATACACACACACACACACACACACACACACACACACACACACACACACACACACACCAGGTGGAGGATCAGATTCAGGGTGGACCCAGGCCAAAATAATAAACAAAATGGTATTTATATTTAGTAGCTAGATTACCTGCAAAAAAACAAACACACACAAACAAAAATACTCCCTAAACCAAAAACAATGAAATTATCTACAAATATATACAAAGACCAACCAAACCAAAGGGACAAAGCCATAATCAAAGTCAATTGGAGGCAAAAAGTCAAACCAGAATACACAACCAAATATCAAACGCCAAAATCACAACCTCTTTCATCTTTCCCGCGTCTCTCTCCGGTTTATATCGCCCTAGTCGATGACGTCACTCTCAGGACGGAAGCGACCATGTGGAAGGTCAGGGAGATGCCGATGTCAGAAAACCTGGAGTGGAGTTTGGAGCGGCGCGCGACCAGGACATGATACACACACGCGGCGCAACGGAGCATTTATGAAGCATAATATCTTTTATTATTTTAGCATTTTCATTCATTTATTTTTTACTCAGTAGCGAATATGATTTAAAATGTAGCGAATTACAATACTTCAAACAAAACGTACTTGAGTAAAAGTAAAATTACAGATTTTTAAAACTACTTTAAAAAGTAGAAATACACAAAAAAGCTACTCAATTACAGTAACGCAAGTAAATGTAATTCGTTACTTTCCACCTCTGACAGTAACATATAACAAACAGAAACAGACTTTTAAGACGTACATCAACGGTATAACCCAAGCTCGGTTAGGTGGTAGCTAAAGCTCCTAGGACTCTACGAGTGACACCCACACACCCCCGAGCGCATCATAAACATGCACGCTCCTATGAGCGACCCGCACGCTCCCCTCTAGGACCAACCCATTCACACACGCTCAACTCTATGAGCGGCACACTCCCACACACGCATAACATGCACTCACACATCTGCTTATCATACACACCCACACTCACCTAAGCACCTCATACATACACCCATACGTAAACCAAGCTTCTATGAACGGCACTACGCACACACATATGGGGGCCAGGGGTAGCTCAGTGGTTAAGGCATTGGACTACGGTTCAGAAGATCCCAGGTTCAAACCCCACAACCACCAAGGTGCCACTGTTGGGCCCTTGAGCAAGGCCCTTAACCCTCAACTGCTCAGATGTATAATGAGATAAAAATGTTATCTGGATGTCTGGATAAGAGCGTCTGCCAAATGCCTAAATGTAATGTAAATGTACATATAACATACCCTCACACACCTGCTTAACATACACACCCATACTCACCTAAGCACATCCTACATACACTCACACGTAAACCCACACGTAAACCATGCTCCTATGAGCGGCACTACAGGCACATACCAACACTGCTAAGGCACTATAAACACACACACCGAACACACACTCACACTCATACACACTCGTAGAGCATACCCAGGAGTCGAGCTTAGGTTACATACCGGGAGAGACTCCAGAGACCGGGGAAGGGCACTAGAAAATGGTGAGAGACACAAAATACTTGATAGGGGCACTAGAAACACAGGGATAACAATCACAGCTTCCAGACTCATAACTAAGGGTAAAATCAAAGAAACACATAACTACATTCACACAGAAAACACATTCTCAGAGCCAGTCTAACACAAACTGAATTTAAACAAAACAAAACAAAAGCCCACTAGACACTAACAATGCTCGACCCGGTTTCCCAGAGCTAACAGTTTTTTATAAGAGTTCTAATGAGCCACCTAGGCACAGGTAAAACTTCGTCATCACCTGACCGAGGTGACTTCTGGGAAACTGGGTCTTCTAACAAAAAACTACAAAAAACAAAATTCAGCCACAGTGCCCTCTAGGGGCAGTCCCTTACACCCTCCCCTCCCTTAGCACAATTCTCCAACCTGTCAACTAATGAGATTCAGCATATCATCTCATCATCCAATACCACCACCTGTTCATTACACCTACAATGCTCCAGGCCATCTCACAAGACCTCCTTCCCTTAATCACAACCACCATAATAATAATAATAATAATAATAATACATTTAATTTATAATGCACTTTATATTTGAAACAAGTCTCAAAGTGCTACAAAATTAATTTGACCTGAAAGCTCTGATAAAAAGACCAGATTTAAAAGCATCAACATTCTGTGGCGTCCTCAGATACTCAGGGAGAGCATTTCACAATCTAGGTGCAGCTGAGCAAAAAGCTCGATCTCCCATGGTTTGAAGTTTAGTCTTAGGAGATTTCAAAAGATGTACTGATACAGAGTGGAGGTTGCGTGTGGACGTATGTGAGGAAATAAGTTCTTTGAGGTAGGGAGGGGCATCCCCATACATACACTGGTGGGTAAGAAGGGCAACATTGTAATCAATTCTAAATTAAACAGGGAGCCAGTGAAGAGATTTAAGAATGGGCCTAATATGGTCAAATTTTATGCCCTGTCATCAGGATCCTAGCAGCACTGTTTTGAATATACTGCAGCTTTTGAAGGATTTTTCCAGTAGTCCCAATGAGAAGTGCATTGCAGAAGTCCAACATGGAGGAGACAAAGGCATGGACTAACTTTTCTGCATCAGCAAACGTGAGTGCTAGACTCAGTTTTGCTATATTCCTGAGGTGGAAATAAGATGTTGTACACAGATGTTTGACATGAGTCTCATACGTCAAATGATAGTCCATTTTAACCCCAAGGTTTATAACGGATGTTGACAATGGGATATCCTGACCAGAAAAGGTAATACTGGTGATGTTAGATTTCCTAACCTGGTGTGGGGTGCTTACTAAAATAGCTTCAGTCTTAGAGCTGTTCAGCTGCAGGAAATTTTGCTTCATCCATGACTTTATTTCCTCCAAACAGATGTTCAAAGTGGATTATGGCAAAGTAGACGAGGAGGTTGAATTTATCCTGAGGTAGAGCTGAGTATCATCAGCATAGCAATGAAATAAAATACCATGCTTGCTGATGATACAGCCCAGGGGAAGCATATACAATATAAACAAAATGGGACCGAGCACAGAGCCCTGAGGAACACCACATGTGACATTGTGTATAGCGAATTTAGCCTCTCCCAGGGCAACATGCTCCATTCTTTCATTAAGATAAGATGAGAACCAGTTGTAAACAGAGTCAGAGAGTCCAACAGTGTGACGTAATCTGTGAAGAAGAATGTTGTGATCAACAGTATCAAAGACCGAAGACAAGTCCAACATGATGAGAAGCGATGGAAAACCGGCATCAGCCTTTTGTGCAGCAATTACTTTTTCCAGTACTTTTGAAAGGAACGGGAGGTTAGAAATGGGCCTGTAGTTTGCAAGTACTTCTGGATCTAAGATGGATTTTTTTAAAAGTGGTCTGATGATAGCAGATTTCAATGTAGAGGGAACATATCCAGTCTGGAGAGAGTGATTTATTATCCTGGTAATCAGGGGACTCATAGCAGAAAGGTTGGATTTAACCAAAACTGTAAGAAAAGGGTCCAGAGCACAATTTGATGGTTTCATCTTACTGACAATGACCTCAACCTCTTGCTGCATAACTTTAGAGAAACAGCTGAAAGGTTGCAAATTCTCTGGCTGTGGGTCATCCATCAGGACAGGTAGTGCAGAGGAACTCGATAGAAACGAACGGATGGTATCCACTTTTTTCCTAAAGAAAGTAATGATGTTATTGCATTTCTTCTCTGTACTGTAGCTTCCAGATGAGATTGAAGTTGTGGTTTCAATAGGCGATTAATAGTAGAGAAAAGTTGCTTTGAATTTCCAGAGCTATTGTTAATGATGTTCGAATAAAACTGTGATCTTGCAGCTCTCAAAGCTCTTGCATATGCCTTCTGATGTTCTCTGTAAACTTGCTTATGAACAGTGAGTACTGAGGCCTGTAGACGTCGCTCAAGAACACGCCCAGCTGTCTTCATCTTTCGCAGCTCACATGTATACCAGGGGGCTGAACGTGAGAAGCAGACAGTTCTATATCTGACAGGGGCATGGAAATCAAGGAGACTGCTGAGGGATTGGTTGTAGAAGTCAACTGACTCAGTGAGTGAGGAACATGCAACAGAGGAGAGATGCTGAAGATCTTTGCTCAGAGTATCTGGGTTGATCTTATTAAAATTTCTGTAACATATTTGTCGTTTTGCTTTTTTGGGGAACAAGGTCGTGACAGCTCCATCGAAACGACCTTGTGGTCAGACACCCCCAGATCATACACAAAAAGGTTGCTAATGGGTACAGAGTTTGTAATAACCAGATCCAAGATATGCCCTCTGAAATGTGTGGGAACATCAACATGCTGTTGAAGATTGAGGCAGTCCAGTAGTTGTAAAAACTGCTGGCAGGAGGGAGTGTCTATGTACATGAACATTAAAGTCACCGAGTATAATAATGTTGGCAGAAGTGGTACAGATGGATGTAAGAAAATCATGCATCTCAGAGATAAACACTGAGTTTGGTTTAGGGGGTCGATAAATAAGCAGCATCGTCATGGGGAGAGGGGATTTACACTTAAATGCAAGGCATTCAAATGAAGACAGTGTAGGCACAGTGAGGGGAGACAGATCCAGTTGCTGCTGGTATAATACAGCTAAGCCACCACCACGTCCAGTTCTGCGGGCTTTCTCCAGGTAGCTATAGCCAGGGGGGCGAGCTTCATTTAATGCTAAAAAAAACCCTCTGGCTGATGCCATGTTTCTGTTATGCACATAAAATCCAAGCCTTTGTCCATAATATGATCTTGTATAAGGACTGATTTATTTGTGAGAGATTATCATCACTTTATCTCTTTTATTTCCAAAATTCTTAAAAGGACTATTTACAACCAAATGTCTCTCACAGAATAGCCTTAATGATCCCAACCGATACAGATTCAAAGCAGCACATTCCACAGAGACTGCCCTCCTGCCAGTTACTAAGAAGCTCCATGCTTCTACTGTAGATCAGCTAAACTATCATCAGTCCTGATCCTCCTGGAACTATCAGCTGCAATTGACACAGTGAACCACAAGATTCTATTATCTATTCTTACAAGCCTTGGAATCTGTGAAACAGTGTGATTATGGTTTGCTACTTACCTAGAAGATTGGTCATATGAGGTAATATGGAGGGGATCCACATCTGCCCAATGCATACTCTCTACCGGTGTCCCGCAGAGTTCAGTACTCGGTTCTCTTCTCTTCTCCCTCTACCTGGTCTCTTGGTAAGATCATATCATCACATGACTTTTCATACCATTGTTATGCAGATGACAGAACTTATTCTCTCCTTTTCTCCCTCCACCCGGATCTTAGCATGTCTGGGAGACATCCCATCCTGGATGACAGCTCATCAGCGCAATCTGAGTAAAATCGAACTGCTGTTCATCCCTTCCAACTCATCCTCCAGTCAAGACCTTGTGATCTCCCTGGACTACAATCAGATCACTCCTTCAGCCACTGCCTGCTATCTTGGGGTAACTGTAGATAATCATCGGTCATCTTCTCTACACATTTCTAACCACTTACGTTTCAGCTCTAATTACCCCGCACCACATTCCTTCCGATCCTCCAGCACTGCTCACGTGGTCGCACCATCTCTCAGGGATCAAGGAAGACATTCATCTAGACTCTTTTCTGTCCTAGCATCTAGGTGGTGGAATAAACTTCCTCTAGATACAGCCGAGTCTTTGACTATCTTTAAACAATGACTCAAGACGTATTTGTTTCTTAAGTACTTTGACTAATTCCATGCCCCCCCCTCCCCCCGCCCTTCTCCTCCTGGCCATTAAAAAAAATCCCCTACCCAACTGTGTTTGACTGGTGGCACTTAGTAACGTAGTAACCCAGTGTAACCATATATCCAATGACGAAAACTTCAAAGCACTTTTTGTAAATTGCTCTGGGTAAAAGCATCTTCCAAATGCCTAAATGCAAATGCAAATGTAAATTGAAGAACCAAGAACAACATCTAAAGAACTGCCGGCCTCATTTGCCTCAGTCAGACATGGTGGTGGGGGCATAGTGATTGTCTGGGGCTACTTTGCAGCTTCAGGACCTGGATGATCTGCCATAATTCTTTGCTCTACCAGAAAATTCTGAAAGAGAATGTGCGGCCATCAGTTTGTGACTTCAAGATCAAACACACTTGGATTATACAGCAGAACAATGATCCAAACGACACTAGCAAGTTCATCTCTGATTGGCTCAAAACACAAACAAATTTGGGGATTTGGAGTGGCCTAGTCAAAATCCTGACTTTAATCCAATTCATATTACCTTAAACAGGCATTCTTACTCAAAATCTCTCCAATGTGGCTGAATTAAAACAATGCTACAAAGAAGAGTGGGCCACAATTCCACCACATTGACATGAAAAAAAAAATCATTGCTAGTTATCACAACTTGATTACAGTTGTTACAGCCAAAGGTGCCACAACCAGTCATTAGGTTTTAGGGCAATTACTTTTTTACATAGGGCGATGTAGGTTTTTTCCCTCAATAAATAAAATTATTATTTAAAAACTGCATTTCAAATTTAGTTGGGTTATCTTTGAGTAATATTTAAATTTGTGATAAATATGGAAAAGATACAATTCAGAAAGGGGTCAAAAACATTTTCTCATTACAGCACAAAACATTAAGCCTGGTATTGTTTAAGGTTCCTGCTTGTACCATCTGGGCTGCTCTGGCCCCTATGGGCATGGCTCCACAAGACCTCAGGTGGTGTGATGTGGTTTCTGACACAAGCTTGTTGGCAGTGGATTCTTTGGGTTCTGTAGAGTATAGGTGAGGCCTCCATGAATCGAATTTGTTCGTCTGGCACATAGCAATAGATTGGATAGGGATCTGGGGAGTTACAGGCGAGGTTTGGGGCCTTGAGCTTTTGGCCCACTGCACAGGGGCTGTGGGCTTCTGATTCCTTTTTTTCATGACCAGCATTGACTTTGCTCAGCGAGTTGTGCTGCGTTGACTTTTATGTGAGATCAGACTGGACTGGCTGGCCTTTAGTCCCTGTGGGCATGGCTGAGCCATTGGTACCCATGATCCTGTCACCAGTTCACTCACATACAATTGATTAGCAATGTTAATATGTTAATAGTGTGTGGTTAATGTTATGGTTGATGGTTGTAGGATGCTTAGTATGTCTCATCCATTGCTTAACATACAGTCTACAATCATTGTGATATTCTCCAGTTGTTTACTAGACTTTTTCTGATTTCTGATTATTTTTGTGTTTCAGGTTTCTGATGATGTGAAGCTCGTTGCTGATTGGTTGACCATGCCTGTTTACAGTTGACAATTTTATAATGAAAATAAACAAACTTGAGATTGAGGTGGCTTAGTGGTTAGCACTGTTGCCTTGAACATCCAGAGTCTGGGTTCTATTCCCAGCCAGGTTTAATTACCGCCTCTGTGTGCATGATGTTTGCATGTTCTCCCTGAGCTTGTTGGGTTTTCTCTGGGTACTCTGGCTTTCTTCCACGGTCCAAAGACAAGCAGATTAGGCTAATTGGGGTTTCCAAATTGCCCGTTCTGTATGTGTGAATGTGTGTGCTCTGCGACAGGTTGACACCTGTCCAAGGTAAACGCAGCTTATGCTTGATATTTTATTCAACAAACGTTCCCTTGTGAAAAAATACATATATTTTAGTGTATTACAAATATATTGAAATCCTTGATAGTACACTGCAAATATACTAACAAAAATTGTACCATCAGTTAATATATAAAAAGTATACTAACATCATGCTTTTAACAAATTTTGGAATTAAACTTTAAATATACATAAAAATAATTGTATTATAGTACACTTTCCAAAAACAGATTATTGGAAAATATACTTTAAGTGAAATGTTGGTCTAATTTCCAAAGTATACTTATTTAAACTTGTTTTTCAATGTACTTTTGGTATATATATTTTTTAAAATATCCTCGAAATAATCATTGTACAAATGTACAGAAAGTATACATTACAATACAATTTTTAATATATGGTAGTCTCAGTATATTGTCAGTTAAATTTAAATGTACTTATATTTAGTGCACTACTCTCTTGTGCGCACACGCTTTATAGACTCGTTTTTGCACGCTGAAAAACGTTTTTTTGCCCATTCAAGATAATTTATGTTTGCACTCTCTCATCTGTTTCCTGATTGGCTGATTGTGAACACGTTTTGTTAAACACAAATAAACTATAGTAGTGCTTTTTTGTAACCTTGTGCAAATTAAATCTGTTGAACTCATGAATAAAATCTGCCTCATAATTACTGATGTAATGTGTTTCAAAAACATGTTATAGTGTAGAAAATACATTTAGCATTTGTAAATTATCCTAAACACCTTTAGGGTACTGGTACACATTTGCAATACTGTAGTATAGAAGCTACAGTAGTATAGAAGGCCAGGGGTAGCTCAATGGTTAAGGCGTTGGACTATGGTTCGGAAGATCCCAGGTTCAAACCCCACAACCACCAAGTTGCCACAGTTGTGTCATGAGATTAAAAAAAAAAATGTAAGTCGTACTAAGTATACTTAAAATTGTCTCAATTTAGCACATAAAAGTACACTAAATATACTCAAAGTTATGCTTTACTACAACTTAATTACAATTAAAATATATGTAGCACAAAATTAGTATGTCAAATATAGCACACTTCAAGTATACTAAACATTAGTCTGCCGCAAGCATACTTAAATATGCTTGGATTTAATATACTTAGCATACTTTTTTTTTTTTTTTCACAAGGGTTCACTTTACTTGCATTCATATTGTGCCATAGTATTCTGTCAGAACACAGACAAGTGCTAGTGGACTGAACATTTGTTAAAAAAAAAAAAAAACATATTCAGCAGCAGCAAACAGTTCAAACATGTCAGGAAATAAAATCTTAAAGTTCCAACATTGAAGATTTCAGGTAAGAAACAAAAAGAATATTAGAGGGCATCTGGTAAGATCAAGTCCATGCAGAGTCATTAACAATAGAAACATAGATAATACAACAAAGTTAAATGCACGCAATGGGATGAAATACTATGCAAAGGGTAATTCAATTAAATTTTATTTATATAGCACTTTTAACAATGGTCATTGTCTTATAGCAGTTTCACAGAATTACAAGAAAATTATGGAAATGTGTATGAGCGATAAAAATGTTTAATGATTAGATAGTCCCTGATGAGCAAGCCGAGGGCAACAGCGATGGTGGCAAGGAAAACCTTCCTGAGATGGCAATAGGAAGAAGCCTTGTGAGAACCCGGACTCAACAGGGAACCCATTCTCATTGGGGTCATAAATGGAGAAGTGACAGCTAGTAAACGGTATGTTATTTGAGATTCTACATAAAATATTTACACAATTTTGAGTAGGCTAATAGATAGACTAAAATAAATTCTACAATTATGACATTGTTTTTCTAATTATTTTCCTCTTTTAAAAAATATACAGTTATTTTCTTTTATTATTCCTGCTGCAATGATTCAATGATATTCTATTCTATTTGTGAATATATTGTACCGTAATGATCTGTGTTGAAATCTGTGTACAGTACTGTATATTCGGGTCCCCAGCACACTACTACAATTGATAACAATTTTATTTCAAAGCTACATACAACGCCAATGATTGTCCTAATGCCTTAAAACCTAATAACCAAAGAAATGTTTTATACAATATTTTTTTATATATTGGGTAAATTGTAAAGAAATCTCTAATGTCACTATAATATACTCGGCAAAAAAAGAAACGTCCTCTGAGTTTCAACTGTTTTTACTTTCAGTAAACTTAATGTGTAAATATTTGTATGAACACTAAAAGAGTCGACACCATAAGACATAAACTAAAAATGTTTCACAATGTGTCCCTGAATGAAGGGAGGCTCAAAATCAGTCAGTAGCAGTCAGTATCTGGTGGCCACCAGCTGCTTGAAGTACTGCAGTGCATCTCCTCCTCATGGACTGGACCAGATTTGTCAGTTCTTGCTGTGAGATGGAGGGATTGTGTGTTCCTGGTGTGACTCGGGCAGTTGTTGTGGCCATCCTGTACCTGTCACGCAGGTGTGATATTCGGATGTACCCATCCTGTGCAGGTCTTGTTATACGTGGTCTTCCACTGCGAGGATGATCAGCTGTCCTTCCTGTCTCCCTGTAGCGCTGTCTTAGGCGTCTCACGGTGCGGACATGGCGATTTATTGCCCTATAGCCACATCAGCAGCCCTCATGCCTCCCTGCAGCATGCCTAATGCATGTTCACGCAGATGAGCAGCGACCCTGGGCATCTTTCTTTGGGTGTTTTTCACAGTCGGTAGACAAGTCTCTTTAGTGTCCTGCGTTTTTAGAACTGTGACCTTAAATGCCTACTTTCTGTAAGCTGTTAAGGTCTTAACGACCATTCCACAGGTGCATGTTAATTAATTGATTATGGTTAATTGAACATGCATGGAAAACATTGTTTAAACACTTTACAATGAAGATCTGTAAAGTTATTTGGATTTGTACAACATTATTGTTGAAATACACAGTCGTGAAAAAGGGACGTTTCTTTTTTTGCTGAGTATATAAGAACATATTTTTGACAGCATGCGATTTATCTAAAAGTATTGTATATTTGTTCTAAATTTACCATTACTAACTAATTGCAAACAAAATTTAAATTCTTTTGCATCTAAAAGTGATTGACATGCAGAGCTGCTATTCTTTTTTCATTTCAAATTTAAAACATACATTTTCCATCACATTACTTTAAATAAGAAAGGACAATTTAATTTTATATAGAAAATCCAGTTTACTGTATATGTGTATTTAAAAATGACTTATTTAATCTAAACTTTTCACCGTTCTCTATGTATTAGTCTTTTACAAGTCCATAGTCATGTTTCAACTTTATGACTAAACCATTAAATTTGAATCAATTGATTTGATTTTGAATTAGAATTTTGAAACAGACCTAAACATACAAGCTCTTTTGAGGTCGCTGTATAATATCATGCATATATTCCTGTTGAAGCCGACCCATGGAAAGGAATGGAAAGTCATCTGTTCAGATAAAAATGGAAGAAAATTTAAAATAGTGTCATATCATCAAATCTTTATTTGTATTATTATTATTATTATTATTATTATTATTATTATTATTATTATTATTTGGCATCTTAAATAAGACTGTTGGAAATTGATGGATAGTGATGAAATTCATATTAGGTGACAAAATATCTGACTATTATTTAGCCATTAATAATCTAGCCATTATTTACTTTCTCACCTGTGATAGCAGAGGAAATTAAAGTTCTGATTGCAGTCTCTGTTTTCCCAACTGTGCGTTTTGATGTTACGAGCTCCACAGCGGTAAGGTGGAGCTGGGCATGAAGGCAACCCCAGGTTCCCCAATTCCATCTGATTCAACCAGAACCATTTTCCATCCAGGAAGCGCAGGCCGGTCCACACATTGTCTGTTTGAGATTGATTGCTCTCCACTTCAGCTGCCAATACCTGTGACGGGAAGGCCAGGGAGGCCAGGCCAGTGTAGTTCACCTTGCAATACTCATGAGCTTCTTCCCAAGTCATTTTCTCATTTACCAAGACTAAAAACATGTAACAAACAAAAGGCTGTAGTTGTTCACAGACCTGAACATTCCAGCCATTTTGCTCAATCTCAGCACAGCCCTGGAAATAATTGAGTGTGCTGTCCCATGGAAAGTAGTCACTTTGTGAATTATCAGACCAAAACCAGTAGTTATTATAACTGTATAATCCAATCCAGGTGTTAACGTCGTTCTGCACACCTGAATAGAGCCTGCCGTTTTCCTCAGCATTTGCAACTGTAGCCAGGTCCCTGTAGTTCTGTCGGCAGTACAGCTGAGCATCGTTCCAGCTCATGGTGTCTGAAAAAAATATATATTCTTTTGTCAGACCTGAAGCAACCCCAAAAAGGAGCACCAGAACAGAGATAAACAGGGACATCATCGTCTCTGCTGCAACGTTTCTGACCTCTAAAAACTTTGTACAACCCTAATAGTTGCATAGAATTTACATGAATGGCCTTGAAGTATACTCCAAGAGTTAAATGCAAGAAAAGAAGAATGTTTGAGAGTTTTTGCATCATCTTACCCTAAACAAATTTAAGATACAAAACCATGCGGCATGAGTCCAGCAGTGCTACAAACACAAATGGCAGACCAGTGTGGCAGTGGCAGACCAAAATATCACTTTTTCTTTCTGTGCATGCATAGGATGCCTGCTGATGTCAGTCTGCACCAGCAGTGTGAAGATTTCACAGCGGCGTTTAAACAGCTAAAGTGAGGAGTCTGGCTTTTTGATGTCCTCGTCGTGTGAGCAAAACCACAAGCGTATTTTTGCCAACGTTGTATCCAAAGTTCTAATCCAGATCGCGTGAGCAAAGACCTATCAATTTGCATGTGTACCATATCAGAGGACAGACATGTCTACATTAGAGTCAGATAATAGTCTCATGTAACTTGGGTATGTTCCAAAATCGTTTAAATTAGCACTTATGTTTGAAACTGATAATTAAGAAACTTGACTTTGACCCCTGTCCGCTGTCCAATTACAGGCCGATATCAAGGCTCCGTTTTATCTCGAAGATTCTGGAAAAGATAGTAGCACAGCAGCTACAGTACAGTATTTTATCTAAATAGAAATAGTATACACGAACTGTATCAATCAGGATGTAGGCCTTATCACAGAGACAGCACTTGTTAAAGTAGTAAATGACCTCCTATTGGCCTCTGATCAGGGTTGCATCACTATGCTTGTGTTATTCGACCTTATTTGTGCAGCTTTTGACACCATTAATCATAGTATTCTCCTTTACAGATTGGAAAATGTAAAAGAGGAATGGCCCCTTCCTGGCTCAGATCCTATTTGACTGATCGTTATCAGTTTGTAGATTTAAATGGTGACTATTTTGCATGTTCTTCAAGATTCAAAGAACTTTAATAATCCCAGAGGGAAATTTCTTAATGTTCTTAAGTGGTGTTTGGTCTTCCACAGCGAGGCCCACTGGTTTTTCCTATTAAAAAATCTATTTATTTAGCCAAGAATTTTTGTAAATAGATTTGCCTTAGGTAAAGGATCAGATCTGAGGTAATCATGGCTGTAGAGTATTATGGTGAACTGGTATGTTTAGATGCTGTCTTCCCCACTCTCATTGATCACTCAGATTTGTTGACGGTGAAGTGATTGGTCGCTTTACAACATCTCAGGGAGCCCTCATGTCAGTGTTCTGCCAGAGTCCCTGCTCGCACTCTGCACTAAATATACATTCATCTTATACATTGTGTGACTGTGACCATACCTACCTGTTATCTCTCCTTCTCTTTTGCTCTCTTGCCAGTGATCCTACCCCCCTCTGCTCTCTGGACCTGTCTGACTCGTCCTGGTGTCGTGCTTCTGTAAGTTTCTGTAACAATACTGAATGTTTCCATAAATAATATTGAGATGTGCCTAAGTATCACGTTGATATTGAGATGTGACTGTTACTTATGTCCTGTGAAGCCTTCATAACGGCTCTAACCTAAGGTACTGTTTGTTAATTGGTGATTTTTGAGGCTGTAACTCTAAATGAACTTCTCCTCTGCAGCATAGGTTAGTTTGAGTCTTGCTTGCAATTTCATCATGATGCTCGATGGGTTGTGCAAATGCACTTGACAATACTGCTCTTACAAGAACTATTCCAGAAAGGCTGATCTTTACAGTATGTCCTAAAATAACAACCGACTGTTGCTGCTGTTATTATTGTTACTTAATTACCTAATGTAAGCTGTGTTATTTCATATTTTTTAAATCTGCAGTATTGATCAGTAATTTAGAAAAATAAATCACTGAATTAAAAAAACAAAACAAAACATGAAATAGAAGCTGTTTCCAAATGTTTGACTAGTACTGTATTTTGGGTTAAACTGTGTTGCGGTTGCAATTGTGGTTTGGAAATGAAATCCATTCCTTCCTGTTACTCTCAAATCAAATTAAATTCAAATTAAAATTTTATTTGTCACATACACAGTCATACACAGTATAATATGCAGTGAAATGCTTACACGACCGCCAGTGACCTTAAAAAGAAAATAAAAGCTTGTACGTAAATAAAAATCAATAAAAGGAAATACTAAAGAAATAAATTTACCTAGTAAAATTAACTGTACAATAAGGGCATAATAAAATATTGCAAAATATAGTAATATGGCGGGGGGGGGAGTATATATATATATATATATATAAATATATATATATATATATATATATATATATATATATATATATATATATATATATAATTTAAAGTGACCGTGGTTGTGCAAATATGCATGAAAGGTGACTAGTGAAAGTGACATGTGCAATTGTCCAGATGTATAAATATTTAGTGCAAGTGTGTATGAATGTGTCCATGATTGTCCAGTCAGTGTTGTGAGCTTAAAAAGATGTTATTAGTCCTGTGTGGAGGTGTGATTGTGATTGAGAGACCTTATCGCCTGCGGGAAGAAGCTCCTCCTCAGTCTCTCTGTGTTGGCCTTTAGGGAGCGGAATCGCTTCCCAGACCGCAACAAAGAGAACAGTCCATTACTGGGGTGACTGAGGTCCTTCATGATCTTCCTGGCCTTAGTCCAGCATCGCTTGCTGTAGATCGAGTGCAGGTCAGGGAGCTCAGTGCGGATGATGCGCTCGGCTGATCGCACCACCCTCTGTAGAGCTCGTCTGTCCTGCATGGTGCTGTTCCCGAACCAGGTTGTGATGTTTCCCGTCAGGATGCTCTCTATGGTGCAGGAGTAGAAGTTCCTGAGCACCTTGGAGGGCAGTCTAAAGTCTCTCAAGCGTCTGAGGTGGTACAGACGCTGCCGGGCTTTGTTCACCACGGTGTTGATGTGACAGGACCATGACAGGTCCTGAGTAATGTGAACACCGAGGTATCTGAAGCTGTCCACTCTCTCCACTGGGCTCCTATTGATGACGGGGGTCTGGTAGTTCCTCTGCTGCTTTGTACAAAAGTCCACTATCAGCTCCTTTGTCTTACTGACGTTCAGGAAGAGATTGTTCCTCGGCACCAGTTCTTCAGATTTCCAATCTCCTCTAGGTAGTCCGACTCATCATTGTTGGTGATCAGTCTGACCACAATGGTGTCGTCAGCAAACTTGATGGTGGAGGTGGAGTTGGTAGTGGCCACGCAGTCGTGGGTGTACAAAGAGTACAGCAGGGGGCTCAGAACACAACCCTGGGGGGCTCCAGTGCTGAGAGTGCGTGTAGCTGAGACATGTCCGCCCATTCTTACTGCCTGTGGTCTGCCAGTCAGAAAATTGGAGATCCACTGACATATAGATGAGCTGAGTCCCAGGTGCTCCAGCTTGGTGGTGAGTGTGGAGGGAATTATGGTATTAAATGCAGAGCTGTAGTCGATGAAGAGCATTTTAACATAATTCCCTTTCCTAGTGTCCAGGTGAGTGAGTGATGTGTGGAGGAGATGAGAGATTGCATCGTCTGTGGAGCGGTTCTGACGGTATGCAAACTGTAGTGGGTCCAGTGTGTCGGGTAGTGAAGAAATTATGAAGTCTCTGATAAGGCGTTCAAAGCACTTCATCACTACTGAGGTGAGGGCTACAGGGCGATAGTCATTGAGAGAAGCAGGATGTGGTTTCTTCGGGACAGGAACAATGATGGACTCTTTGAAGCACGTGGGGATCACCGACTGAGATAAATAGATGTTGAATATCTCAGTGAACACAGGTGCTAGCTGGTCTGCGCAGGATCTGAGAATACGGCCTGAGATGCCGTCTGGTCCTGCTGCTTTCCTGGTGTTCACTCTCCTGAAGGCTCTCCTCACGTCGTGCTCGGAGATGATGAGCGCATTCCCGGTGCTGGCAGTTTCTTCCTGTCTGTAGCCGTTAGCGCCGCTAGCATTAGCGCCGTTAGCATTAGCGGCGTTAGCATTAGCATCGCTAGCGTCTTTAGCTGCAGCCTCGAAGCGAGCGTAGAATGTGTTGAGCTCGTCTGCCAGAGTCGCGTCCGCGTTCGTCATACCAGATGTTGGTGCTTTATAATCCGTTATTGTCCTTAATCCCTGTCACAGGCTCCTAGAGTCACTCTGTTGAAGCTGTGACTCTAGTTTTCTCCCGTAGCGCTGCTTCGCCTCTTTCACCGCCTTCCGGACGTTGTATGACGCAGCCTTGTATGGTTCCATGTCCCCCGACGCAAGTCCCGTGTTGTAGGCAGCGTTGCGAGATCTCAGAGCGTCGCGGATGGTTTTATCCACCCACGGCTTCTGGTTGGGAAACGTTCTGATAAATAAATAAATAAATCCCACAACCGCTTCCGTAAACACGCTGACGTCATCATCTGAGCTGTTTCTGAACATGTCCCAGTCTGCGTCATCGAGTGTGTCCTGTAACGCGGCCACCGATTGGTCCGTCCAGCGCGCGACCTCCCTCTGAACCGGAACTTCCTGTTTCAGCCTTTGTTTATATTTTGGCATGAGGAAGATGGCGGCGTGGTCGGATTTACCAAACGCTGTACGAGATTGTGCCTTGTAGTCATCCTTGACCGTTGTGTAACAGTGATCTAGGGTCCTATCACCTCTGGTGGGGCAGGTGATGTGCTGATGAAAGTTCGGCACTGCGCGTTTGAGGTTGGTACTATTAAAGTCCCCCGCCACAATGAGCGCAGCATCCCGGTGTTGTGTCTGGTGCTGTGTGAGTGCCTCATGCAGCTCGCATAAGGCAGTGTTCGTGTCCGCTTGTGGTGGAATGTAAACGGCGCTGATTATGACCGATGTGAACTCCCGTGGAAGATAAAAAGGACGACACATGATGTGCAGGAGCGTGTAAGAAGAACAACGCTCGCGCTGTTGCACCAGCTGTTGTTCACCATTAAACACACGCCGCCTCCCCTTGACTTCCCCGAGTCCCGCGTCCTGTCCATGCGGTGAACCGAGGAGAACTCGGCTGGTTGTATGGCATGGTCATGGCACCGCCGGGTTCAGCCATGTCTCGGTGAAGCAGAGAAGGTTGCAGTCCCGAATGTCTCTCTGGAACTTTATCCTGGACCTGAGGTCATCGGGTTTGTTCTCCAGTGACTGGACGTTGGCGAGCAGGATGCTAGGCAGAGGTGTGCGGTGTGCACGAGCTCTCAGCCGGTTCCTGACGCCAGCTCGTTTCCCTCGAGGCCGTCGCTTCGCGTCGCGTCCATTGTTCTCCCTCAGGATCTCACTCGGCCAGCTCGGATCCGGAGTTAAAAACGTCGAATTGTGAGTACATTGTATACCAATAGAAACAAGAGTGTCTCTATCGTACCTAATGTACTCAATGGTGATGATTTTGCCGATTTTAAAACACTGAAAACTAACTTAAAGGGCACCTACGGTGCTACATGGACTTTTTCAAGCTGTTTGGACTGCATTGTGTGTTAGGAGAGTGTGTACACAACCACTCTACAGTGATAAAGAGCCGCCCAGCGATTTTCTTTTAATTTAATATTATAAGATGCCCCTTCTGAAATCAGCCCGTTTTCAAAAGCCTGTCGGTGTGAAGTCACACCGACAGAGGCCGCTCCTACTACAGTTGATTGACACTGGTGTTTTAGCAAAGACCCGCCCCGAGTGAAAAAAGAGCCGTTGGCCATTGTTTTTCTACGCTGGAGCAAAATGGCGCCTACATGAGTGTGGTGTGCAGTTTGCTGCAGTATTGTGGTGGTCTAGTGGTTAGGATATGGTGCTTTCACGTGGGAGACCCGGGTTCGATTCCTGCTTGAGGCACATGCTTTTTTTTGCACTACATATTTATAAAGTTTTTCTAAATGTTCGTTTAGTAACGAGGCGAGTGCGCTATGCTTCGGTAAGCTTTTCTGACATAAGGAGAGACTCACACACACACACACACACACACACAATGCTTCGCGTGTATGATGTCCTATTCCCGGCATCTATATGACAGTCAGACACACACACACACACACACACACGTTGTCTGTCAGAAAGGTCTCTGTTTATTAACAGCAAAAGATCGGTATAAATATGTTTGACTAAACGCCTGTGCTATAGACATATGTTACTACAAATTAACCATTGTAAATGTCCTGGTGAGATCCCGAAAAAAACAATGCTTCGCGTGTATAAGGTCGCGGGTTGAATAGCCGGCATTTCCAAACAGCAGCCATTAATCCTCCGTGGTCTAGTGGTTAGGATACGGCGCTCTCAGCGCAGCAACCAGAGTTCGATTCCCGGTCTGGGAAGTCAAAAAAGTTTTTTACAACCAGATTCACATGTAAAATTTTATATACATATATAACTATATATATATATATATATATATATATATAAAAATATGAGTGCATAATAAAAATCTTACAAAATATAGGGGATATATATATATATATATATATATATATATATATATATATATAAAAAAAAAATATATATATATATATATATATATATATATATACAGTGGTGTGAAAAACTATTTGCCCCCCTCCTGAGTTCTTATTCTTTTGCATGTTTGTCACACAAAATGTTTCTGATCATCAAACACATTTAACTATTAGTCAAAGATAACACAAGTAAACACAAAATGCAGTTTTTAAATGAGGGGTTTTATTATTTAGGGAGAAAAAAAAATCCAAACCTACATGGCCCTGTGTGAAAAAGTAATTGCCCCCTGAACCTAATAACTGGTTGGGCCACCCTTAGCAGCAATAACTGCAATCAAGCGTTTGCGATAACTTGCAACGAGTCTTTTACAGCGCTCTGGAGGAATTTTGGCCCACTCATCTTTGCAGAATTGTTGTAATTCAGCTTTATTTGAGGGTTTTCTAGCATGAACCGCCTTTTTAAGGTCATGCCACAACATCTCAATAGGATTCAGGCCAGGACTTTGACTAGGCCACTCCAAAGTCTTCATTTTGTTTTTCTTCAGCCATTCAGAGGTGGATTTGCTGGTGTGTTTTGGGTCATTGTCCTGCTGCAGGACCCAAGATCGCTTCAGCTTGAGTTGACGAACAGATGGCCGGACATTCTCCTTCAGGATTTTTTGGTAGACAGTAGAATTCATGGTTCCATCTATCACAGCAAGCCTTCCAGGTCCTGAAGCAGCAAAACAACCCCAGACCATCACACTACCACCACCATATTTTACTGTTGGTATGATGTTCTTTTTCTGAAATGCTGTGTTACTTTTACGCCAGATGTAACGGGACACGCACCTTCCAAAAAGTTCAACTTTTGTCTCGTCGGTCCACAAGGTATTTTCCCAAAAGTCTTGGCAATCATTGAGATGTTTTTTAGCAAAATTGAGACGAGCCTTAATGTTCTTTTTGCTTAAAAGTGGTTTGCGCCTTGGAAATCTGCCATGGAGGCCGTTTTTGTCCAGTCTCTTTCTTATGGTGGAGTCGTGAACACTGACCTTAATTGAGGCAAGTGAGGCCTGCAGTTCTTTAGATGTTGTCCTGGGGTCTTTTGTGGCCTCTCGGATGAGTCGTCTCTGCGCTCTTGGTGTAATTTTGGTCGGCCGGCCACTCCTGGGAAGGTTCACCACTGTTCCATGTTTTTGCCATTTGTGGATAATGGCTCTCACTGTGGTTCGCTGGAGTCCCAAAGCTTTAGAAATGGCTTTATAACCTTTACCAGACTGATAGATCTCAATTACTTTTGTTCCTGAATTTCTTTGGATCTTGGCATGATGTCTAGCTTTTGAGGTGCTTTTGGTCTACTTCTCTGGGTCAGGTAGCTCCTATTTAAGTGATTTCTTGATTGAAACAGGTGTGGCAGTAATCAGGCCTGGGGGTGACTACAGAAATTGAACTCAGGTGTGATAAACCACAGTTAAGTTATTTTTTAACAAGGGGGGCAATCACTTTTTCACACAGGGCCATGTAGATTTGGAGGTTTTTTTTCTCCCTTAATAACGTAAACCTTCATTTAAAAACTGCATTTTGTGTTCAATTATGTTATCTTTGACTAATAGTTAACGGTTTTTGATGAGCAGAAACATTTAAGTGTGACAAACATGCAAAAGAATAAGAAACCAGGAAGGGGGCAAATAGTTTTTCACACCACTGTATCCCCTATATTTTGTAAGATTTTTATTATGCCCTCATTTGTACATTGTATTTTTGTACAACTATTTTACTAGTAAAATTTATTTTCTTTAGTATTTCTTTTTATTGATATTTATTCCTTACGTATAAGCTTTTATTTTATTTTTAAGGTCACTGGCTGTCGTATAAGCATTTCACTGCATATCATACTGTGTATGACTGTGTATGTGACAAATAAAATTTGAATTTGAATCAAAGGAGAGGAAGAGAGACAGAGAGAGAGAGAGAGAGAGAGAGAGGGAGAGAGAGAGAGACAGAGTATGGGAAGGTGAGCATGAATGAACAGATGCAAGAGGAGACAGGAAGATAGCAGCAGGGAAGATTTAACACGTTAATATCAGATCTATGAGGAAGAGAGCAAGAGAGTAGAAATAACTCCTTTATATATAAAATAATTCTAACATCATGTAAAATTATTTTTAACTGTTTTTAAAATATTTTTAACTGTTGTCAAAGCTATACCCCACTTGTATTGTGAAGACACGCCCCACAGAACTGGGGGGCGGGTTCAGTAGAGGTCATTAACATTTAAAGGAGCATGTACTGAAACAGGTTGCTGAGAACAGAGCTACTTTTTACCAGGTAAAAGTAATGTTTTTTTTACACAACAATTGAGAATTTTTAATTAAAGTATATTACAAACTTTTCATTAGGACCCTAAAGAATCATATTAACTTATGCAAAATTGAGTCTGTATGGCATACAGACACTGTATGTCTGCAGGGAGGCATTTTAGTGCATAACATTACAAAAAAAATCAATAGCTTTTTCATTATGTGGATTACACATGTAAAACCAGTTGTACTATAATCCACTCTATCACTGCTAATAACTACAACATTTTTCTCATTAAGTTTGATTTCATTTTTCTTTTCTTTTTGCAAAAAATTTATTAAAAAAATTAACAACTGAATTAATATCAAACTGAATATTGCAAAGGGAATGGTTGTAGTTATGAGCAAGGGTAGAGTGTATTATAGTACAGTTGGTTTTACATTTGAAATTTCTATAGGAAAAAAAGTTATTGGATTTTGTTGATTTAATTGTCATTTTTTTTACCTTTACAATTATTATTATTATTTTAATAATAAAAAACACCCCGACTCTCATTTAACAAATTCTGTTTTATTGCCACAAGAATTGTCTGTGTAATCATTTATTTGAAAATGTACATTCAAATAATTATAAATCAATTAAACAAACAAAAATAAATAAACAAATAATCCAAACTGTAGCCTAACAGTGTAATATGTTTGATGTCCTGTGTGGTATTTCTCTGTAATCTTGTGTATTCTTCAGTAAATAAACGGTTGGGTCTTGGTCATGCACTTTTTCGACGGTCCCTTAGTGACTCCATCGGTATAAAGCGCCGGTACGCAGCGTTTCTGAAAGATTTAGATCCAGCAGGCTGTAACAGAAGAAGATCTAAAAATATTTTTATTGGTAAAAACTTCTCTGTCCACTCCAGAGCAAGAAAATATGTGATTTGTCATTTTTGTGTCTTTATTTCTTGATAAACAAATGAGATAATCTCGTTTCACCTCCAGTGCTCAAATATCCCCCTCTTGGTCGGCGAGTGCGAGTGACGTCACTCCCCATACAATCCCGCCCCAAAGTATAGACCCGCCCCTGACGCTGATTGACAGGTTTCTGTGTAACGTGTTGGAAATGCAATTGCAAATGGATTAGCGATTGCGTTTGAATTTTGGCCGGCTTGACGCGCTGCAGAGAAAGTGAAAAAGCAAACGTGGTGATTGATTTTGCTGTTTAAATATGACAGGTTCATGACGTGTAAGACCTGGGAAATACAAATGCAAATGGACTTTGTTTTTTCATTTGAAATTTGGCAGTCAGTGTGCGCTCGCAAAGGCGAATCAGCAAATGGTAATGCAAAGTTTGCAACTGCATTTGAATTATGGCACACTTTGTGCGTCCACATATGGAAAACGCAATTGCAAATGCAATTTGCAATTGCATTTGAATATTGTCCGCGATATCGCTCCATACCTAGGGTTTATTATAATAGTAATATCATATTTTATAATAATAAACCTAGGAATTTATGTTCTAATATAATATTTGATAGCGATTATCCATGGCAGGGGGGCATATATACAAGATACTTTTCTTTTCCCACGTGAGTCAGTCCGCATCAGCGCTCTTTAACCAATCAGATGTGACCTCACCATTTCAACCAATCATAACCCGGCACGAGCGCAGCCTTAATCCTGTTTACATGAAATAAACCTGCTACCGAGCAGGTTCAAGCTTACGGACATGTTGCTATGACAACAAGTGCGAGAAGCGCATCGAAGAACGAAACAATCCAAGATCAGGACAAATCCACAACAATCAAATCCAGCTAACTGAGTTAGCGACGTAGGAAGAACGGACCCCAGGTCAGGTTTGTGGCTACGGCTCAATTAATGATGAACTCTAGTAAGTCGGGTATTTTATTCACTGTAAATAAAGCGATTCTCTTTAATGTAGTTGATGTAGACTCATTCATGAATTAGTTGCGGCAAAAATGCTGATTACCGATGTAATTTTCCATGAATCTGCTACAGTATATTAGTGATTAAATTATTACTTATCTAGTTAATGTTATCTTGTTTACAATAGCTTGTTTACATAGTGCACTGCAACTAACACGACAAACGCCGTTTCTCATGCAGTGTTTTATTTCTGACGACTTGGATAATGTTAACTTAACATTAACGGCCACAATTAACATATTATTTAGCTGTACATTTACTAAATGAGCACTGTGTCTAGTCCGAAGTGACACCACTGTATTTTATAATCAATATCCATTCTGTTCTAAGTGTCTTAATTAATTTGAAATACAATTTTAAACCTTTTTTTTTAATTCCGTGTTTTTATTGTTGTGATTATTTTTTGATAGTTTTACTTTCTTTATGTAAAGCAATTTGAATGACCATTGTGTATGAAATGTGCTACAGTATAAATAAACTTGCCTTGCAGTGTCATAGATAAATGGACATAAGATCATGTTTCAGTTCACCTAAATGCCAAGTACTGTAAGTACAAGTTCACATATTAAGGCAATTTGGCTTTAAGAATGGGTGCTTATGAAAATACTAATATCATTTACATTTACATTTAGGCATTTGGCAGACGCTCTTATCCAGAGCGACTTACATTTTTATCTCATTATACATCTGAGCAGTTGAGGGTTAAGGGCCTTGCTCAAGGGCCCAACAGTGGCAACTTGGTGGTTGTGGGATTTGAACCTGTGATCTTCCGAACCGTAGTCCAATGCCTTAACCACATATTGTGTATATCACAATATCAATCACAGGCAAAGGAGACAGAAATTATTGAGGGACAGGTAGACCAGGGCCAATCAGATGTACAGTGTCGGGTCAGTGTGGTGCTTTTATTGAAGGGATAATGACAGACTTAATTTTTTTTTTTTTGGGTGAACAATTTCTTTAATGTTTTCGGAGTTGTGGCTGTTCAGTAGAAAGTAATAGGCTCCCCAGATAGCAGAACAACATTGAATCATCGTTGAATCAACATTAAAGCATCAACCAACTTGTCATTGAATCAATGTTGAAATTTCAATGTTAAATGTTGATTTTTCATCAGGTTTGCACCTTGAAATAATGTTATTTCAATGATGAAAAATAGATCAAGATGGGCATAAAATCAATGTTTGTTCAACGTAAATTCAATCACTCATTTTACATTGAATCAACATTGAATCAACATTGAAGCAATTATAGTTTAGTCTTGCTTTATGAACAGCAAGATTCTATGACAGTAAATCATGTCCGTTTTGATTTATTTCTTGAAATCAGAGACCATGTAGGGCTGAAAAGGTTTTTTTTTTAAACAAAAAGTCAGTAACTCAACATCCTTCAGTTTACATGTAAACATATTTATTTATTTATGCTCCATACCCATTTAAACAGGAAGTAACATCACAATTACAATAAAACTACTATATAATAAAACACACTACAACTTACATACAAATTATTATAAACTGGATGACAAAATGACTTTTTAGAAGAGATTGTTAATTCTGAATTCATAAAACAGAATCTAACTGCCAAGAGAAGAGACTGGAAAACCATAATATAAAAATGGCAGCCTGCCTCAGCAAAATTCAGTCAAATGCAAATAGAAACAACCAAGTCAGAAACACAACAGATGACTGAAACATTATTCGTAAGTTGAAATGTATTTACTCAGCAAAACAGATAATAAGACATGAGTCTGAACTTATGGTTTTCCACCACGAGCAATTCCCCCCAGCCGTTCTGGGGCATAACGAAGCCATTTCTGAACTGTTGAAGCAAAGAAACTCTGTGGCCTCCTTTTCTTCAGCTTTCAGCTGTTGTTGTTGTAGTGCATCTAAAGAATGAAAAACAAACAAAAGGTTAGAACTATACAATGCTCTAAAAACTTGGAGTGGTAGTTGTTTATGAATGACAGAAGGTGGGTCCTAAATTTTTGGAAATGTGACTTTTACAAATGTACAGATATGCAACATATGTTTTGAAATGTCCTACAATCTTCCATAGATACAATGCACACATTAGATTTTTTTAAATATACAGGTCCTTCTCAAAAAATTAGCATATTGTGATAAAGTTCATTATTTTCTGTAATGTACTGATAAACATTTGACTTTCATATATTTTAGATTCATTACACACAACTGAAGTAGTTCAAGTCTCTCAACTTTCTCTTCACAATATCCCACAGATTCTCTATGGGGTTCAGGTCAGGAGAGTTGGCAGGCCAATTGAGCACAGTAATACCATGGTCAGTAAACCATTTACCAGTGGTTTTGGCACTGTGAGCAGGTGCCAGGTCGTGCTGAAAAATGAAATCTTCATCTCCATAAAGCTTTTCAGCAGATGGAAGCATGAAGTGCTCCAAAATCTCCTGATAGCTAGCTGCATTGACCCTGCCCTTGATAAAACACAGTGGACCAACACCAGCAGCTGACATGGCACCCCAGACCATCACTGACTGTGGGTACTTGACACTGGACTTGAGGCATTTTGGCATTTCCCTCTCCCCAGTCTTCCTCCAGACTCTGGCACCTTGATTTCCGAATGAGATGCAAGATTTGCAACCTGTAGCCCATTTCCTGCACACGCCTGTACACGGTGGCTCTGGATGTTTCTACTCCAGACTCAGTCCACTGCTTCCGCAGGTCCCCCAAGGTCTGGAATCGGTCCTTCTCCACAATCTTCCTCAGGGCCCGGTCACCTCTTCTCGTTGTGCAGCGTTTTCTGCCACACTTTTTCCTTCCCACAGACTTCCCACTGAGGTGCCTTGATACAGCACTCTGGGAACAGCCTATTCGTTCAGAAATGTCTTTCTGTGTCTTACCCTCTTGCTTGAGGGTGTCAATGATGGCCTTCTGGACAGCAGTCAGGTCGGCAGTCTTACCCATGATTGTGGTTTTGAGTAATGAACCAGGCTGGGAGTTTTTAAAAGCCTCAGGAATCTTTTGCAGGTGTTTAGAGTTAATTAGTTGATTCAGATGATTAGGTTAATAGCTCGTTTAGAGAACCTTTTCATGATATGCTAATTTTTTGAGATAGGGATTTTGGGTTTTCATGAGCTGTATGCCACAATCATCAATATTAAAACAATAAAAGGCTTGAACTATTTCAGTTGTGTGTAATGAATCTAAAATATATGAAAGTCTAATGTTTATCAGTACATTACAGAAAATAATGAACATCACAATATGCTAATTTTTTTAGAAGGACCTGTATGTGTTATTTCACAATCTGCAAATGTTGTCCTACAATGTACATATTCAATGCTATGAAAACAAATATACTTAATGTAACAATGTAGTCTGTTATGTGCAAAAAAAAAAAAAAAAAAAAAACCTGTAGGACCAAAAAAATAAATAAATAAAAAATCAATCCGTGGCGACGGTTTTGCAATTTGTCCCCGGCACTCACAAATACTTAAACTGTTCCCTCAGTTTAACAAATCGTGGCCACGGATTAACAAACTGTATGCACAAATTTCCAATCTGTACGCTCAGATACCGTACTGTTTGCATATTTATTCTTAACATGAAGACTTATTTTGGTGATTTTATTATAAGCTTTTTACCCAGAGTTAGATGCATGCTGCACTGTTAATGTTATTATTACATAACGCCTATTATTACATTGCATTTAGTTTGAGAGCAAAGTAATGACAACATAAGCTGTACATTATTTGTTTTGTATTGCTTTTTACCTTCTCCTCAAACTCACACTGCATGATTTTCAAAGTCATCGGATCACCATTGTTTTCACACTGTACTATCTGTGGTAGCATTTAGTTGTTGCTGTGTTCACACTGCACAATGAATTGGCGACAGGAGATTACACACTGCATGACTTTACAATAGGAAGAATCGCCAACAACTCTGTCTGGTGTGCAAGCTACAGCCAAACGCACACAAGAAGTGATAAGGAAACAACCCAAGATCATGCTGACATTGTGGTCTATAATTCCTCCCCGAACAAACAATAATTAAAAAAAGATGACGTCCTTGTTTAAGATCCCATATGGTCAAAACTGAAATTTCATGGCTTTTTTCATGGTAACCGAGGTCTAGGGACTATGTAACTACCATATAAGTTTCAAAACAGTCAATCGACAGTAGAATGCACACAGCCTGCATAAAGTAGCTCTGCCTTTTCACGAGCTGCTGTGACGTCCAATCTACTCAGTCACCGCTTTCAGTCACCATCAACCACCATCCCACCCTTCTTTTGCCAAAACATCACGTCCATGCCATTGCTGAACAACAATAACATGAAAACAAGTCGAAAAAACGCTGTTCAGTCAATAGACGTCGAAACTACATCATTACACAGGCTTCCGAACAACATTAATATAAAAGACCAGTGGCACGTCAGCTTCAGCATCTTTCACACAGCCATTCCATTAAACTTTAAAAATGTACATAAAAAATTTATTTAATTAATAGAATTTAATTGATAAAGAAAATCTATTTATGACATTATTTTTGACAGCATTATGATTATTTATTAAAACTTCAGACAACAACAATTAGTGCCACGAGGTTATTTGCAACACTATATGTTCTACAAAATAGAGGACTACACACCTTACAGCGCAATATAATGTGGCTTTAGAAGAGGAAAGGTAGGATTAAGAAGTGAGCAAGTGATGAATTAGTATTATAGGTCCCAAGCAGATACAGTAACAATAATGGGTGCCCTACCTTATGCAGTCTCCATTGATGGCTAATAAACATTGATACAAGTAGGCTATGGTTAAAGTGGTGAACTTATAAAGTCTTAAATGTTTTGTTTTCCCTTCTCAACGCATTATGCATTTACTCACCAATAATGGCTACCTTTTTAATTTGTTCAAGTCTCCAAGTCGAAGGTGCCCAGCAGCAGATTCCGTACCATGGCAGTAGCAGAGGTGGCAAGGCGGGCTGCTCTCCACGCTTCTGCCTGGCAAAACACCACAGAGCCCTTTATAACTTCAATCTGAAAAATTATTTCACATCACAATATTAATTTATTGGCAACTTTTAGAAACTTTTCATGTTTCATATTGATTCTTATGTTTATCTTCCCAATAGTTAATAGGATTTTATGTATAAATGCAGATTAATGATAAAGATACATGCAGGGTAAAACTGCAACAGGAACAGTATAAAATAAAAACTGAAAAAAGACGGACATTCAGAGTAAAACAGTGCAAGATAAAAAAAAAAAAAAAAACCTGTACAAAACATACATGCAGGGTAAGCATTGGTGGGAGCAATGCCCAAGCAGTGTAGAGAAATATTTCTGTACGACTTCATTGTTTTGTGCTGTGTAGTATAGTATTGTAATAGCTGATCAGAGTGATCAACTCCCCATGTGCTGGTTATACGCAGTCACAGGACATGTCCTACCTAAGCCACCTGGAACTAGCTTGTTTGTGCTAAATAACATTACTGAGAGCAGTGTTATAAGCTAACCAAAATGGAGCCAAATACACATTAGCAACCATAATCTAAAGCTATCCAAAACAAGGTGAATATAAACATCTGTAAACTCCATAAGGCATTAGCTTAGCCACCGGGAAATATCATGTTTGTGCTACATGAGGCAGCATGCTAGCATGATTTACCTAAACTATATAAATGGCATTGAAAGCCAATGTGTCACACAAGCTGACAAGAGCTAGCTGTAGTGAGGAAAATATTTACTAATATTAGTTTAATATTATCAGAATACTCCCCATGTTTTCCCCAACCAAACTTGGGGTTTTCCAAGATGGCGCCGGTGAGGTCGGCTGCCGTCACGACTGCTCCGACCACCTTTTCTTTGTTTTTGTTTTTTAAGTTAGTTTTCAGTGTTTTAAAATCGGCAAAATCACCACCATTGAGTACATTAGGTATGATAGAGACACTCTTGTTTCTATTGGTATACAATGTACTCACAATTCGACGGTTTTAACTCCGGATCCGAGCTGGCCGAGTGAGATCCTGAGGGAGAACAATGGACGCGACGCGAAGCGACGGACCCGAGGGAAACGAGCTGGTGTGAGGAACCGGCTCCGAGCCCGTGCACACCGCACACCTCTGCCTAGCATCCTGCTCGCCAACGTCCAGTCACTGGAGAACAAACTGGATGACCTCAGGGCCAGCATAAAGTTCCAGAGAGACATTCGGGACTGCAATCTCCTCTGCTTCACCGAGACATGGCTGAACCCAGCGGTGCCAGACCACGCCATACAGCCGGCCGAGTTCTTCTCGGTTCACCGCATGGACAGGACGCGGGACTCGGGGAAGTCAAGGGGAGGCGGCGTGTGCTTAATGGTGAACAACAGCTGGTGCAACAGCGCGAGCGTTGTTCCTCTTACACGCTCCTGCACACCAAACCTGGAACTACTGTCCATCATGTGTCGTCCATTTTATCTTCCACGGGAGTTCACATCGGTCATAATCAGCGCCGTTTACATTCCTCCACAAGCGGACACTGAAACTGCCTTATGCGAGCTGCATGAGGCGCTCACACAACACCAGACACAACACCGGGACGCTGCGCTCATTGTGGCGGGGGATTTTAATAGTGCCAACCTCAAACGCGCAGCGCCGAACTTTTATCAGCACATCACCTGCCCCACCAGGGGCGAAAGGACACTGGACCACTGTTATACCACGGTCAAAGACGGTTACAAGGCACAATCTCGTCCAGCGTTTGGTAAATCCGACCACGCCGCCATTTTTCTCATGCCAAAATATAAACAAAGGCTGAAACAGGAAGTGCCGGCTCAGAGGGAGGTCGCGCGCTGGACGGACCAATCGGTGGCCGCGTTACAGGACGCACTCGATGACGCAGACTGGGACATGTTCAGAAACAGCTCCGATGATGACGTCAGCGTGTTTACCGAAGCGGTTGTGGGATTTATTGGGAAGCTAGTGGACGATACGGTGGAGAAAAAGACTATCAGAACGTTTCCCAACCAGAAGCCGTGGGTGGATAAAACCATCCGCGACGCTCTGAGATCTCGCACCGCTGCCTACAACACGGGACTTGCGTCGGGGGACATGGAACCGTACAAGGCTGCGTCATATAACGTCCGGAAGGCGGTGAAAGAGGCGAAGCAGCGCTACGGGAGAAAACTAGAGTCACAGCTTCAACAGAGTGACTCTAGGAGCCTGTGGCAGGGACTGAGAACAATAACGGACTACAAAGCACCAACATCCGGTATGACGAACGCGGACGCGACTCTGGCAGACGAGCTGAACACATTTTACGCTCGCTTCGAGGCTGCAGCTAAAGACGCTAGCAATGCTAATGCTAACGGCGCTAATGCTAACGGCGCTAATGCTAGCGGCGCTAACGGCTGCAGACAGGAAGACACAGTCAGCACCGGGAACGCGCTCATCATCTCCGAGCACGACGTGAGGAGAGCCTTCAAGAGAGTGAACACCAGGAAAGCAGCAGGACCAGACGGCATCTCAGGTCGTATTCTTAGAGCCTGCGCAGACCAGCTAGCACCTGTGTTCACTGAGATATTCAACATCTCTTTATCTCAGTCGGTGATCCCCACATGCTTCAAAGAGTCCATTATTGTTCCTGTTCCAAAGAAACCACATCCTGCTTCTCTCAATGACTATCGCCCTGTGGCCCTCACCTCAGTAGTGATGAAGTGCTTTGAACGCCTTATCAGAGACTTCATCATTTCTTCACTACCCGACACACTGGACCCACTACAGTTTGCATACCGTCAGAACCGCTCCACAGACGATGCAATCTCTCATCTCCTCCACACATCACTCACTCACCTGGACACTAGGAAAGGGAATTATGTTAAAATGCTCTTCATCGACTACAGCTCTGCTTTTAACACAATAATTCCTTCCACATTCACCACCAAGCTGGAGCACCTGGGACTGAGCTCATCTATATGTCAGTGGATCTCCAATTTTCTGACTGGCAGACCACAGGCAGTAAGGATGGGCGGACATGTCTCAGCTACACTCACTCTCAGCACTGGAGCCCCCCAGGGTTGTGTTCTGAGCCCCCTGCTGTACTCTTTGTACACCCACGACTGCGTGGCCACTACCAACTCCACCTCCATCATCAAGTTTGCTGACGACACCGTCGTGGTCGGACTGATCACCAACAATGATGAGTCGGACTACCTAGAGGAGATTGGAAATCTGGAGAACTGGTGCCAGAGGAACAATCTCCTCCTGAACGTCAGTAAGACAAAGGAGCTGATAGTGGACTTTAGTACAAAGCAGGAAAGGAACTACCAGACCCCCGTCATCAACAGGAGCCCAGTGGAGAGAGTGGACAGCTTCAGATACCTCGGTGTTCACATCACGCAGGACCTATCATGGTCCTGTCACATCAACACCGTGGTGAAAAAAGCCCGGCAGCGTCTCTACCACCTCAGACGCTTGAGAGACTTTAGACTGCCCTCCAAGGTGCTCAGGAACTTCTACTCCTGCACCATAGAGAGCATCCTGACGGGAAACATCACGACCTGGTTCGGGAACAGCACCATGCAGGACAGACGAGCTCTACAGAGGGTGGTGCGATCAGCCGAGCGCATCATCCGCACTGAGCTCCCTGACCTGCACTCCATCTACAGCAAGCGGTGCTGGACTAAGGCCAGGAAGATCATGAAGGACCTCAGTCACCCCAGTAATGGACTGTTCTCTTTGTTGCGGTCTGGGAAGAGATTCCGCTCCCTAAAGGCCAACACAGAGAGACTGAGGAGGAGCTTCTTCCCGCAGGCGATAAGGTCTCTCAATCACACCTCCACACAGGACTAATAACATCTTTTAAGCTCACAACACTGACTGGACAATCATGGACACATTCATACACACTTGCACTAAATACTCATACATCTGGACAATTGCACATGTCACCTTTCATGCATATTTGCACAACCACTGACACTTTAATACCATATTTCTATATTTTTGCAATATTTTATTATGCCCTTATGCACAGTTAATTTTACAAATTTTACTAGTCAAAATTATTTCTTTAGTATTTCCTTTTTATTGATTATTTATTTTACGTACAAGATTTTATTTTATTTTATTTTATTTTATTTTATTTTTTTAAGGTCACTGGCGGTCGTATAAAAGCATTTCACTGCATATTATACTGTGTATGATTGTGTATGTGACTAATAAAATTTGAATTTGAATTTGAATTTGAGAATAAGAGTTATATAAGACTTAATAACTTACCCAGTGTAGCATGGGTCTATTCTCTGTTCAAAATGCTCCTGTTCGGCGTCGGAGTCACACAGTCTTCTTCTGAGGTAAATATAAACTCCTCCAACTTTCCAGAACATTCTGAAGAGTTTCCTTGGATGTGTAAACGCGTGCCATCTTCCAAAACGTGCAGAAAACTCACTGAATCGGAGTATTTTCAAGCCTGTCTCTCTGTGTTCGTTTTTCATGCCGGTGTCCGGGGGCGTGGTCTAGTATGTAAATTACCCGGACTGATTTCCGTGTGATTGGCGCGTGGGCGTGTCCTGCCTCGGGTCATTAGCATATAAGTGTGACAGAAATTCTGTGCCTCTCCTTGGTTTATATGGATTACATAAACTGAGAATATTTGTTTTCAATGTGACTTGCATCATTTAAAAGTAGACACTTTTAGCTTTATATAGATATATTTCTCATTTCAGTTAATTTTAGTGATGTGTTTCAAAAAGATTTTCACGGAGACTGAGGTTTCATATATGTGCATATATCCTCATATACTGTATGTGGGCAATTAGGATTAGTTTTTTATTGATAATAGAAAATATGAGCTAGGCATCATGTATGACAGTTGCCAAAGTGAGGTATGAGCTAAAATGACCAGATCCTGCCATAGGAGACATATCTGTCATATAGGGCTTATATGTGGATATAAAAAAGAACAGGAATTAAGCTCTCAAGTGAGTAAACTAGACAGCAAGGTAAATACACAAAACTTACCGTCAAATTATTTTTTTCCCTCAATAACTATATACAGTGGTGTGAAAAGCTATTTGCCCCCTGACTGATTTCTTATTCTTTTGCATGTTTGTCACACTTAAATGTTTCTGCTCATCAAAAACCGTTAACTATTAGTCAAAGATAACATAATTGAACACAAAATGCAGTTTTTGAATGAAGGTTTACATTATTAAGGGAGAAAAAAAACTCTAAATCTACATGGCCCTGTGTGAAAAAGTGATTGCCCCCCTTGTTAAAAAATAACTTAACTGTGGTTTATCACACCTGAGTTTAGTTTCCGTAGTCACCCCTAGGCCTGATTACTGCCACACCTGTTTCAATCAAGAAATCACTTAAATAGGAGCTACCTGACACAGAGAAGTAGAGTAAAAGCACCTCAAAAGCTAGACATCATGCCAAGATCCAAAGAAATTCAGGAACAAATGAGAACAAAAGTAATTGAGATCTATCAGTCTGGTAAAGGTTATAAAGCCATTTCTAAAGCTTTGGGACTCCAGCGAACCACAGTGAGAGCCATTATCCACAAATGGCAAAAACATGGAACAGTGGTGAACCTTCCCAGGAGTGGCCGGCCGACCAAAATTACCCCAAGAGCGCAGAAACAACTCATCCGAGAGGCCACAAAAGACCCCAGGACAACATCTAAAGAACTGCAGGCCTCACTTGCCTCAATTAAGGTCAGTGTTCACGACTCCACCATAAGAAAGAGACTGGGCAAAAACGGCCTGCATGGCAGATTTCCAAGGCGCAAACCACTTTTAAACAAAAAGAACTTCAAGGCTCGTCTCAATTTTGCTAAAAAACATCTCAATGATTGCCAAGACTTTGGGGAAAATACCTTGTGGACTGACGAGACAAAAGTTGAACTTTTTGGAAGGTGCGTGTTCCGTTACATCTGGCGTAAAAGTAACACAGCATTTCAGAAAAAGAACACCATACCAACAGTAAAATATGGTGGTGGTAGTGTGATGGTCTGGGGTTGTTTTGCTGCTTCAGGACCTGGAAGGCTTGCTGTGATAGATGGAACCATGAATTCTACTGTCTACCAAAAAATCCTGAAGGAGAATGTCCAGCCATCTGTTCGTCAACTCAAGCTGAAGCGATCTTGGGTGATGCAGCAGGACAATGACCCAAAACACACCAGCAAATCCACCTCTGAATGGCTGAAGAAAAACAAAATGAAGACTTTGGAGTGGCCTAGTCAAAGTCCTGACCTGAATCCTATTGAGATGTTGTGGCATGACCTTAAAAAGGCGGTTCATGCTAGAAAACCCTCAAATAAAGCTGAATTACAACAATTCTGCAAAGATGAGTGGGCCAAAATTCCCCCAGAGCGCTGTAAAAGACTCGTTGCAAGTTATCGCAAACGCTTGATTGCAGTTATTGCTGCTAAGGGTGGCCCAACCAGTTATTAGGTTCAGGGGGCAATTACTTTTTCACACAGGGCCATGTAGGTTTGGATTTTTTTTCTCCCTAAATAATAAAACCCCTCATTTAAAAACTGCATTTTGTGTTTACTTGTGTTATCTTTGACTAATAGTTAAATGTGTTTGATGATCAGAAACATTTTGTGTGACAAACATGCAAAAGAATAAGAAATCAGGAGGGGGGCAAATAGTTTTTCACACCACTGTATATATATATATATATATATATATATATATATATATATATATATATATATATATATATATATATATACTTTTTTTTTTTTTTTTTAAGCACCATGGCAAATCTCTCGTAGTCAATTTTTTAACCTGTTTTAAATACACATACACACATGCATACACATTTTTATAGAAATGCACTTAGTTAATTTAATTTGCCTTACATTGTTGAATGAGGATGGGTTCCAAAACCAAAAATCAACATTGATTCAATGTTTGTCTTTTCAACACAGAAAAGCATTGAATTATCAACATTGATTCAACATTATTTAGCATTGAAAAATCAACCTCAACCAAAATGATGATTCTGATGAAATTTCAACATTGAATCAATGTCACCTTGCTATCTGGGTATACAGTTTAAAAAAAATACACTGACATTCAGTTGTTAAGAATGACTTCAATTTTAAATTCTTTTAAATTAATTCAACTTAATAATAATAAGAATAGACTTCTAGATTATTATGATATTATTTTTAATTGAAGTGTCTCTTGCTACATCCTTTTCACAGTTTATACATTATTTCGATCCTCTCGTGTATTTTATCCTTTTTTTTGGTTGTCTCAATAAAAAATAATAATAAAATAAATAAATATATCGACCATTTTGCTATACTAGACATTCTCGTAACACGGCGACGTACATGTAGGGAGAAAAAAAACACGCCGCTACTGTGTTCACTCTGTTTATTTTGCCATTTTCCCGCATTTCCCTCTGTATAGCGTGTAGGATTATGGGATATTTCCGGTCCTTCGAAGTGTAAAATGAACGTGAAGAAAACGCACTAGAAGTGTTTTCCTTGCGTTCGTTGGGGTTTGAACGCCAAGATAAAGCTGCATGCAACGTTTTATTTACACCGTATAACCGCGCAGCCGGACAAACGCACGTCACCAAAGCCCGTGTGAACTGACTCCTACGTATGTGTAGAAAACCCTCAGCGCTTCATCCGCGCTCACCGGACACTACGACTGGCAGAAAACCTCTCGATTTTAACGCCCGATAAGAGACATTTAATGTAAATTGCTCCCATACCTTGGAGGACTTGGGGCGCGCGCTTTTTCCTGCAAACGCTTCTGTTACCTCCATTGCGCGAGCGGCTGTGTATCTGTGTGTGTATTTGTGCATCTTGTGGTTGCGCGCCTCAATAACGTGAGCAGCCCAACTAATCGATAACGGCATTCGTTGACAACGAATTTCATTATCGATAATTATCGATTTTATTGATTAGTTGTTGCAGCCCTACATTTGACGCAACCTTCTTAATTAGTTCTTGCAGTCCTTTTCTTTTCCCTGCCATGGTCTGTGCGCCATCCGAGCAAAAGCCCACGCAGTCCTCCCATTTCAGCTTGTGTTCTGTAAGGTAAGTGTCAAGGATCTTAAAGAGCTCATCAGCTGTGGCTCTAGTTTGGATGTACTTGCAAAATAGCAAATCTTCACTCACTGTTTCTGAATTTATAAAGAGTACATATGAAATAAACAAACAGTCATTGCTTCTGTCAATAGCCTCGTCCACTTGTAACGCAAAACGTGCATCTTTGAGCTTTTCTATGAGTTGATCTTCAAAGTCACATGAAATGTCGCATATACAGTACGTTTTGCAACGGTATCGTTTGACAGGGGGACAGCTTTCAATTTTTGCGGCACTTGTCTCATCCGGCATAATCAACACCATGTCTACAGCAGCAGGGACAATTAGCTGCTCAGAAGTCGTGTGTGGTTTTTTTGCACTGGACAATTCTGTATGCAACTTTGAATGAAGCCATTTGTGCTTTGCTGTTCACTAATGCAGATTTTACCATGTGTTTATCCTGATGTCTGTATTCTGCCAGCTTTCTTTCAAAGAAGTCGAGTGGCTTATTAATGTGACTGGGGTGTGTCTCTAAGTGTCTAAGTGTCTTTTTAATTTGTTGGGTCTCATGCTGTCTGCTGCCAGCAGTTTAAGACACAAAACACACACGGGTCTCTCTTCTGCCCCCACCATCCCCACCATGAATCCAAGAGCAAGACAGGCTTCATCATATTTTCTTTTCGGCTGGCTTTTTGGTTGATTAGGCTTATTGCCTGTCGTTTGTTTGTCTGCTTGTGCTGAATCTCCTGCTTTTTTTGTGGTCCATGTAACAAATTTATCCATTGCCCACTACATACGCTACTGACCCGCTTTGTGAAAGTTCCCCTATATTGTTCCTCTGCAATTAACATGCCGACATTAAACCGTTATTGTTGCACTATGGTTCCACTTTTTCTTTCGGGCCCTGATGATACTTTGATGATATTCTACTTTACTTGTATTAATGACCCATTTATTTGTGTGTGATTGTTTTGTGTTTTGATTATTTTCATTGTCAATGAAGAAAAGCATTAATTAAATTAGGCACTTTAAAAAAAAAATTCCACTAAATTCCTCCCGTCCACCTGTCATGTCTTTATTCCCCACTAGTGGGGCGCACCCCACACTTTGAGATCCACGGCTTTACAGGAAGACTTCTCACTGGTCTTTTCAAACAGTTATTAAAGTCAGTGTAAATCATTGTAATTTCACTGTACGTCTTAGTGTGCTTGCTAATAACGCTTTTGACTTGTACTCAATAGAACTGACATTTATTCACCCTGGCATCAACAAGAGCAAATTAAAAAAGTTGACGGCTCCTGGCACCTCATTGTTTGCATGCATCATGCATGGCCTATCATGGTCTTCTCACATCAACACCTCGGTCGCTTGAGAGACTGCCATCCAAGGTGCTTGGGAACTTTTACTGCACCACACAGAGCATCCTGACTGGTAACCTCACAAACTGATTTGGGAACAGCACCATGCAGGACAGAGCTCTACAGAGGGTGGAGAGATTAGCTTGCCTTTGCTCACTTCACACCTGTTTTGGAGCACACAACATTACTCACCACATCTGCACTACTGCTAAAATGCTGCACATTTCTTGTTCTTGTTTAGACAAAACAAGAATGATTAACTTGCACTTTAAAACATGGACAGTAACACTGCTGCTGACACACACATCATTTCAGTCTATACTTCATGTTCCACTCATACTGCTGCTATACTATACTGTATTATATTGCACTGTCTTCCTGTTTAATGTAGAATATACTTAAAATTTTTCTATTATAATTACAGTGGTACCTCAGCATACAAATTCTATCCGTTCCAGAGGTGAGTTATTAAAATCAGCTAAAATAATCGAAATAAATAAATATTAAACATCACTTAACCTCAATTTTTGATTCCTTTTGGAACTGATTGCTTTAAAAAAACTAATTGAAAGCGGCTCCCTTTTCTTCTTGCTACCATTCTTGCGACCCATGGTGCTATATCTTGCACAGCCGGCATTTGGTTCGTCTCGGTTTGGTTGCTCGTTTGCTGAAAAAACACTTCACATACTGAGTCAAATTTCTTGCAAAATTTCAGCTTTTAAGGTGAACATTCTTAAGGTGGGGCGCTTGTTCACCACGGTACCACTGTATATTTTTATTGTAATTTTGTAAAATGTAGATTCGTACCTTTTAGTTGAAATGTTTTTATTTTTAAACTTACAGTACATTGCTCTCACTGCTATTTTTATTATTGCAGTAAAATACTTCAGTCTTTCTGTCTTTTAATTCTATCCAAGAATTGATCTTTTCCTTTTTATGAACAGTTATATAAGCATTTCACTGCATATCATACTGTTTATGATCGTGTATGTGACAATTTATTTGTTTTGCATTTTATTGTAAGAAATCGGGGCATTGTTTGAAGTTTGCCCTGCTGCTTTAAGGAATATTACACTTCTATACTAGTAGGAGATATAAATATAAATAGATATAAATACCTCTAATACTAATGGATGATGACATTATTATCAATGTTGCTTAAAGGCTCACATAAGGTAATATAGTCTTGATACCTTTCTAATATGCAGGAAATGCAATCTGTATTGTGATTCTACACCGTAAGTACTGTATCACGATTTTATAAATATCAATTTTTTTTTTTTTTTACAATTCTAAACAAACTTTACAAATAATGCTGCTGCCTGCTAATGTTATATAGTGGAGTCCATATTAACTTAGACACATTAAATTTTTCAATTCAATTTTATTTGTATAGCGCTTTAAAAAATTGTCATTTTCGCAAAGCAGCTTTACATAGTCAAAATTATTATTTAACTTTGTATGGAATGTAAATGTGTATGAATCAAAATGGTCAGAGAGGAATGTAAATACATTGAATTGAACCATCAGGCCCATGTGTTTTTAAACATTACATTCTACTTTAGTCTTAAGATGACCTGCATTCTACTGGGAACAGTTTATAATAGCTTTTTGGAGCAGGGCTATGGGGATATGCCCATTCAGCTCCAAGAACATTAGTGAGTATGTACTGTAGTGCCTTGTAAAGTATTCATACCCAAACACATAGTGGTTGTGAAGTTGAAGGAAAATGATGAAAGGATTCCAAATTCTATACAAATAGATATCTGAAAAGTGTGCTGTGGATTTGTATTAAGCCCCCTTTAATCTGATACCTCTAACTAATATCCAGTGGAACCCATTTTGTCTTCAGAAGTAACCTAATTAGTAAATTATTTAATTTTATTATTTAGTTTTAATTAAATTATTTATGGCGGCACGGTGGTGTAGTGGTTAGCACTGTCACCTTGCACCTCCAGGGTCTGTGTTCGATTCCCCGCCCAGGCTCGATTCCCATCTCTGTGTGCATGGAGTTTGCATGTTCTCCCCGTGCTTGGTGGGTTTCCTCCGGGTACTCCGGATTCCTCCCACAGTCCAAAGATATGCAGGTTAGGCTAATTGGCGTTCCTAAATTGCCCGTAGTGTGTGATTGGGTGTGTGAGTGTGTGTATGTCTGTGTGTGCCCTGCGGTGGATTGGCACCCTGTCCAGGGTGTACCCGCCTAGTGCCCGAAGTCTCCTGGGATAGGCTCCAGGTCCCCCGCGACCCTGAACACAGGATAAAGCGGTATAGAAAATGAATGAATGAATAAATTATTTATTTCTTTAACAATTAAATAGTCCACCTGTGTGTAATTTAATCTCCATATGAATACAGCTGTTCTGTGAAGCTCTCAGGGATTTGTTAGCGAACAACATACAGGTCAAGGATAAGGTTATGGATAAGTTTAAAGCAGGGTTAGGTTATTAAAAAAATATCCTGAGCTTTGACCATCTCACAACCTGACAAGAGAGCATTAACCAGAGAAGCAGTCGAGACCCAAGAAAAAACATATTCCTGAAAGAAAGCCATAAAAAGTTTTATTTGCATAATTGCAGTTTGTGGCAAGCCATGTGAGCGACAGACCAAACATGTGGAAGAAGGTGCTCTGGTCAGATGAGGCCAAAAATGAACTTTTTTGTCAAAATACAAAATTCACCCAGAACACACCATCCCCTTCGTGAAACATTCGTGAATCAAGAGCATCAAGATGGCGCCGGTGAGGTCGGCTGCCGTCACAACTGCTCCGACCTACTTTTCTTTGTTTTTATATTTTAAAGTAATTTCCAGTAACTTTAAACTGGCAAAGTCAGCACCATTGAGTACATTAAGTATGATAGAGACACCCTTGTTTCTATTGGTATACAATGTACTCACAATTCGACGTTTTTAACTCCGGATCCGAGCTGGCCGAGTGAGATCCTGAGGAAGAACAATGGACGAGACGCGACGCGGCAGCCCCGAGGGAAACGAGCCGGCGTCAGGAACAGGCTGAGAGCCTGTGCACACCGCACACCTCTGCCTAGTATCCTGCTTGCCAACGTCCAGTCACTGGAAAACAAACTCGATGACCTCAGGGCCAGGATAAAGTTCCAGAGAGACATTCGGGACTGCAATCTCCTCTGCTTCACCGAGACATGGCTGAACCCAGCGGTACTAGACCACGCCATCCAGCCAGCCGAGTTCTTCTCGGTTCACTGCATGGACAGGACGCGGGACTCTGGGAAGTCAAGGTGAGGCGGCGTGTGTTTAATGGTGAACAACAGCTGGTGCAACAGCGTGAGCGTTGTTCCTCTTACACGCTCCTGCACACCAAACCTGGAACTACTGTCCATCATGTGTTGCCCTTTTTATCTTCCACGGGAGTTCACATCGGTCATAATCAGCGCCGTTTATATCCCACCACAAGCGGACACGGACACTGCCTTATGCAAGCTGCATGAGGCGCTCGCACAGCACCAGACACAACACCGGGACACTGCACTTATTGTAGCGGGGGACTTTAACAGTGCCAACCTCAAACGCGCAGCGCTGAACGTTTATCAGCACATCACCTGCCCCACCAGGGGCGAAAGGACACTGGATCACTGCTACACGACAGTCAAGGACGGCTACAAGGCGCAGTCTCGTCCACCGTTTGGTAAATCCGACCACGCTGCCATCTTCGTCATGCCAAAATACAAACAAAGGCTGAAACAGGAAGTTCCGGTTCAGAGGGAGGTCGCGTGCTGGACGGACCAATCGGTGGCCGCGTTACAGGACGCACTCGAAGACGCAGACTTAGACATGTTCAGAAACAGCTCCGATGATGACGTCAGTGTGTTTACGGAAGCGGTTGTGGGATTCATTGGGAAGCTAGCAGATGATACCATGGAGAAAAAGACTATCAGAACGTTTCCCAACCGGAAGCCTTGGGTGGATGAAACCATCCGCGACGCTCTGAGATCTCGCACTGCTGCCTACAACACGGGACTTGCATCGGGGGACATGGAACCGTACAAGGCTGCGTCTTACAACGTCCGGAAGCCGGTGAAAGAGGCGAAGCAGTGCTACGGGAGAAAACTAGAGTCACAACTTCAACAGAGTTACTCTAGGTGCCTGTGGCAGAGTTTATGGACAATTACGGATTATAAAGCACCAACATCCGGTATAATGAACGCGGACGCGACTCTGGCAGACGAGCTGAACACTTTCTACGCTCGCTTTGAGGCTGCAGCTAAAGAAGCTATCGGCGCTAATGCTATCGGCGCTAATGCTATCGGCGCTAATGCTAGCGGCGCTAACGGCTGCAGACAGGAAGACACTGCCATCACCGGAAACGCGTTCATCATCACCGAGCACGACGTGAGGAGAGCCTTCAAGAGAGTGAATACCAGGAAAGCAGCAGGACCAGATGGCATCTCAGGCCGTATTCTCAGATCCTGCGCAGACCAGCTAGCACCTGTGTTCACTGAGATATTCAACATCTCTTTATCTCAGTCTGTGATCCCCACATGCTTCAAGGAGTTCATCATTGTTCCTGTCCCGAAGAAACCCCATCCTGCTTCTCTCAATGACTATCACCCTGTAGCCCTCACCTCGGTAGTGATGAAGTGCTTTGAGCGCCTGGTCAGAGACTTCATCATTTCTTCACTACTCGACACACTGGACCCTCTGCAGTTTGCATACCGTCAGGACCGCTCCACAGACGATGCAATCTCACATCTTCTCCACACATCACTCACTCACCTGGACACTAGGAAGGGGAATTATGTTAAAATGCTCTTCATCGACTATAGCTCTGCATTTAATACCATAATCCCCTCCCCACTCTCCACCAAGCTGGAGCACCTGGGACTCAGCTCATCTATGTGTCAGTGGATCTCCAAATTTCTGACTGGCAGACCACAGGCAGTAAGGATGGGCAGACATGTCTCAGCTTCACTCACTCTCAGCACTGGAGCCCCCCAGGGTTGTGTTCTGAGACCCCTGCTGTACTCTCTGTACACCCACGACTGCGTGGCCACTACCAACTCCACCACCATCAACAAGTTTGCTGACGACACTGTCGTGGTCGGACTGATCACCAACAATGATGAGTCGGCCTATCTAGAGGAGATTGGAAATCTGGAGAACTGGTGCCAGAGGAACAATCTCCTCCTGAACGTCAGCAAGACAAAGGAGCTGACTGTGGACTTTAGTACAAAGCAGGAGAGGAACTACCAGACCCCCGTCATCAACAAGAGCCCAGTGGAGAGAGTGGACAGCTTCCGATACCTCGATGTTAACATCACGCAGGACCTGTCATGGTCCTGTCTCATCAACATCGTGGTGAAAAAAGCCTGGCAGCATCTCTACCACCTCAGACGCTTGAGAGACTTCAGACTGCCCTCTAAGGTGCTCAGGAATTTCTACTCCTGTACCATAGAGAGCATCCTGACGGGTAACGTCACGACCTGGTTTGGAAACAGCACCATGCAGGACAGACGAGCTCTACAGAGGGTGGTGCGCTCAGCTGAGCGTATCATCCGCACCGAGCTCCCTGACCTGCACTCGATCTACAGCAAGCGGTGCTGGACTAAGGCCAGGAAGATCATGAAGGACCTCAGTCACCCCAGTAATGGACTGTTCTCTTTGTTGCGGTCTGGGAAGCGATTCCGCTCCCTAAAGGCCAACACAGAGAGGCTGAGGAGGAGCTTCTTCCCGCAGGCGATAAGGTCTCTCAATCACACCTCCACACAGGACTAATAACATCCCTTTAAGCTCACAACACTGACTGGACAGTCATGGACACATTCATACACACTTGCACTAAATATTTATACATCTGGACAATTGCACATGTCACTTTCATTAGTCACCTTTCATGCATATTTGCACAACCACTGACACTTTAAATTCCATATACATATACCCTATATTTCTATATTTTGCAATATTTTATTATGCCCTTATTGTACAGTTAATTTTACTAGTTAAATTTATTTCTTTAGTATTTCCTTTTTATTGATTATTTATTTTACGTACAAGCTTTTATTTTATTTTTAAGGTCACTGGCGGTCGTGTAAGCATTTCACTGCATATTATACTGTGTATGACTGTGTATGTGACAAATAAAATTTGAATTTGAAAAGCATCTCTGAATACACAACACGTCAAACCTTCAAGCAGATGTGCTACTGTGTAAGGGACTGCCCCTAGAGGGCACTGTGGCTGAGTTTGTTTTCTGTAGTTTTTTGTTAGAAGACCCAGTTTCCCAGAAGGCACCTCGGTCAGGTGATAACGAAGTTTCACCTGTGCCGAGGTGGCTCATTAGAACCATTATAAAAAGCTGTTAGCTCTGGGGAACTGGGTCGAGGAGCAACTGGGCTGTGAATGGACAAAAGATGGCAGAAGGTAGGAATGATACAGAAGTGAAATGGAAGAGAGTGAGGAAGGACAATAGAAGGAGGAAGAGTGGAAAACAGTACAAAGAAACAGGAAAGGAATAAAACGCAAACATCCAAAACAACAGATAAGTGAGGTATCTAACTCGGAAGAAACTGATGCAGGACAAGGGAAAACAGGAAATGTAGGACAAAAAGAAGAATATAAAGTAATCCTGAAACTAACACAGGAAGGAGCGTCGTTTAGAGACTGGAACCCAATACAAATAACACAAACAATAACAACACTAATAGGAGATATTAAAAGCGGCAAAATATTAAGAAATGGCTCCCTACTAATAATGTGCAGGAACAAAGCTCAGCAAGGAAAAGCAAATAAAATTAATGAAATTAAGGGGAAAAGAGTCAAAAGTGTACAAATAGAAGCAAGAAGGACACGGGGAGTGATCAAGGGGATACCAACAACAGTAACAATTGAAGAAATAAAGGAAAACATATCAGGAGGGAAAATAAATGAAATTAAAAGATTAAAAACCACAAGAAACGGGATGAGATGCGATAGCCTGTCAGTATTAATAATATTTGAGGAAAGTAAACTACCATATAGAGTATTTGTGGGGTACATGAGCTATGAGGTTAAGCCCTACATTCCGCCCCCACTAAGATGTTATAAATGCCAAAGATATGGGCATATTGCAGCGGTATGCAGAGGAAAACAAAGGTGTGGGAGATGTGCAGGAGAACACGAATATGGAAAATGCGAGACAGGAACCAAACTCAAATGCTGTAATTGCGGAGGGGAACACAGTGCAGCATACAGGGGATGTGAAGCTAGCAAAAAAGCAGCGGAAGTACAGAAGACTAGAACAGAACAAGGAATAACATATGCAGAGGCACTAAAAGTTACAAACAAGGAAAGAGAAACAAGGAAAAATGATAAGGTCGGGGAAAAGAGAGAAGAGGTACACACTAGATGTAGCCAAATTAAAGAAAACACTCTGATTGTAAACCAAAACAACTTTGTGCTCTTCATGGTAGACATAATCAACTGCACCGCACAGACAAACAAGAAAACAGAGAAAATAAAGATCATAGTGAACGCAGCCAAAAAACACCTGGGGATAGACGGACTAAGCTGGGAAAAAGTCAATGAAAAATTTAATGAGAGTGCAATCAATACATAAACCAGAAATAAAGATAATACAATGGAATGCAAGAAGCTTAATAGCTAACGGACAAGAACTCAAAAAATTCATAGCAGATGAACCAGAAAAACCACAAATTATATGTATACAAGAAACATGGCTAAAAACAAAATGGGAATTCAAGATACTGGGTTATACAACAATTAGGAAAGATAGAGAAAAAGGGAATGGAGGAGGAGTAGCAATACTAATAGAAGAAGGAACTAAATATAAAATAGTGGAAACTAAAAATGAACATGAAACAATAACAGTCAAAGTATGGACAGAGGAAAACAACATAACAATAGTAAAGTACTACAATCCATGTAATAAAATAAAATAACAGTATACTGGAAGAAATAATAGGAAAATGGGAAGAACACATTATATGGTGTGGTGACTTTAATGCGCACAACACACTCTGGGGAAGCAGAGAAACAGATACAAATGGGGAGGTAGTAGAGGAATTCTTAATAAATAAAGGTCTAGTATGTATAAACAATAGCGAGGGAACCAGATACAACAGCACAAATAACACAGAGAGTGCAATAGACTTAACAATAGTGTCAAAGGAAATTGCAGGAATATGTACTTGGAAAACCCAAAAGTACAATACAATGGGAAGTGACCATTATCCAATATTAATTAAAATAGGAGTAAGCAACAGACAAGAGCAGGAAAATAAAATACAAAGATGGATACTGGGGAAAGCTAAGTGGGAGAAATTTAAAGCAAATATAGACACGAGATATGAGGAAGAATCACTTAAAAGTATAACAGAAATAGAAGAACTTAAAAACAGAATAACTAATATTATTAACCAAACAGCATGTAAAACCATTCCAAAAAACAAAGGCGTAAGAAAAGGAAAATGCGTACCATGGTGGAATGAAGACTGTAGCAAGGCAATCAAAAATAGAAATAAAGCATTCAAGCAACTTAAAAAACAACATACACTAGAAAAACTAATCCAATATAAGAAAGCACAGGCGATAGTCAGGAAAAACATAAGAACAGCAAAACGCACACACTGGAGACAGTACTGCAACACAATAGGAAGAGAGACACAACTAACAAACATCTGGAGAATGATAAGGAAAATGAACGGTTTAAATACTAAAAATGAAATCCCAGTGCTACAGTATAATAAAGGAACTGCAATAAGTAATAAAGAAAAAGCAGAGGCATTAGCCATGACATTTGTCAACATACACAGTTCAGAAAATATACAGTACCCAGCGATATGAGAGAGAATATGAAAAACACAATAATTCAACACAAGGAAATAAGAAGAAAGGAAAGCAACACAGAAGAACTAGACCTCCCATTCTCAATATATGAGTTTAAAAAAGCAACAACAAGGGCACGGCAAACAACACCAGGAAGAGATAACATCTGCTACAAAATGCTTATGAACATGCCTGAGAACTCAATTCAACAGATATTAAGACTCTTCAACTTAATATGGGAAACAGGCAATATGCCCAAAGACTGGAAACTAGCCACTATAATACCAGTACTAAAACCAGGTAAAGAAGCCTCAGACCCTACTAACTACAGGCCAATTGCACTCACATTGCAAATAGGAAAGACAATGGAAAGAATGGTAACAGAAAGACTAACACACTACTTAGAAATAAACAAACTTCTATCACCATTCCAAAATGGGTTTAGAAAAGGAAGAAGTACTATGGATGCAATATTAAATCTAGAATCTGAAATAAGAAAAGCACAAACAAATAAGGAGAAGGTAATTGCAGTCTTCTTTGATATTGAAAAAGCGTATGATATGCTCTGGAAAGAAGGTCTACTATGCAAACTAAACAAATTAGGAATAAGAGGCAAAATGCATGATTGGATAAAGAACTTTTTAGAAAATAGAACAATAGAAGTCAGAGTGGTAACTGAATACTCAAAAAAATACACAGTAGAAAACGGCACCCCGCAAGGAAGCGTGTGTAGCCCAATATTATTCAGCATCATGATAAAGGACATATTTGATGGAGTAGAAGAAACAATAGGAAAATCACTATATGCAGATGACGGAGCACTGTGGATCAGAGGCAGGAACATAGAATACATTAACACCAAGATGCAGAAAGCAATAAAAGAGGTAGAAAAATGGGCAAATAAATGGGGATTTAAGATATCTCTAACAAAGACACACAGTATATGCTTTACAAAGAGACATAAGAATATCTCTCTAAAACTATACAAACAAGAACTAAAACAAGTACTGTACAGACAATCAAATACCTAGGAATGTACTTTGACGAAAAGCTAACCTGGAAAACACATATAAAGAAAATAAAAGAAAAATGCAATAAAATCATAAACGTAATGCGGTGCCTTACAGGACAGTCATGGGGAGCTAACAGAGCCTCGTTAGTAAGCATATACAATGCATTCATGAGAGCTACTATAGACTATGGGTGCTTAGCATACATGTCAGCAGCAGAATCCAACCTAAAACAGTTAGACACTATGCAAGCTCAAGCCTTAAGAGTTTGTTGTGGGGCCTTCAAAACATCCCCAGTATCAGCTATGCAAGTAGAAATGGAAGTAATGCCGATAAGAATAAGAAGAATAAAACTACTGTTGGCATACTGGGTTAACCTACAAGGGCATAATAAAGAACATCCAACAAAGAATATTCTTAAAGAATGCTGGGAACACAGCAAAACTAACATATACAGCTTCGGATGGATAGGAGACACTAGAGCAAAAGGCCTAAGACTCCATAAACTCAACATCAGTCCCACAGTACCACTACACAACACCCCACCATGGAAACTGATAGCCCCACCAGTAGATGTAAGCTTAAGACAAAAAATTAAGGACAACCCAACACACATTCCATGCTGGCTAATAGTGCAAAATCATATTAAAACAATAGGAAAAAAGAAATTAATAATATACATGGATGGTTCCAAAGACCCAGGTACGGGACGAACAGGGGCAGCGTTCTACATCCCGCAACACAAAATATCAGCTAAAAAAAAGAATAACAGATCAACTATCAGTATACACCTCCGAACTAATAGGAATACAAATGGCACTTAAATGGGTGGAAAAGAATCACCAAGGAGAGACAATAATAGCATCTGACAACATGTCGGCCATAACCAGTCTAGAAACAGGAAACTCATGTAGACAGGACATCCTACATAATATATTACAATTAGTAACAGAATTATACCATAAAGAGGTGAGGATTACTATTCTATGGGTACCAGCACACGTAGGTGTAAGAGGAAACGAACAAGCAGATAAACTCGCCAAACAAGCACTCAAAAGTAAAAATGTCCAAATAAAAATCCCAATAAGCAGAGCAGAAGTTAAGAAAATAATTAAAGAACACACAAACAAAATATGGCAAGAAAGATGGGATGAAGGAGAAACAGGTAGACACATGCATCAAATCCAAAAAAAGATCAAAAGAGGGAAAGTATGGGGCAGAAACAGAAGAGAGGAGATCATCATAACTAGGCTAAGAATAGGACACACAGGACTAAACCAAAGTCTTAAGGTAATAGGCAAACACCCAACTGGTGAATGTGAATACTGTGGACAAATAGAAACAGTAACACATATACTAACAAACTGTAAAACCCTGGGGGGTCAGGGGTAGCTCAGTGGTTAAGGCATTGGACTACGGTTCGGAAGATCCCAGGTTCAAATCCCACAACCACTAAGTTGCCATTGTTGCCCTTGAGCAAGGCCCTTAACCCTCAATTGCTCAGATGTGTAATGAGATAAGAATGTAAGTCGCTCTGGATAAGAGCGTCTGCCAAATGCCTAAATGTAAATGTAAATGTAAAAGATACGACAAAGAAAGACAGGAACTTAGAGAAACCATGCAGGAGGAAGGAGTAGAAACAACAATAGAAAACATACTAGGGAAGAGGAACTGGAAAATATATAAAAGTCTGTTTAAGTACCTAAATGAAACTGGTCTAGTCAATAGAATCTAAGAGAATTTAATTTAATTATTTTTTTCCCAAGCTAATGATCCACACTCCAGCCCAGCAGGTGGTGGTAATGCACCTATAAGTTGGCTGCCAGCCGCCATAAAACAACAAAGAAGAAGAAGAAGAAGAAGAAGAACTGGGTCGAGCATTATTATTGTTTAGTGGGCTATTGTTTTGTTTTATCTGAATACGGTCTTGTTTGTACTGGCTCTGTAAGTCTGTTTTTCTGTGTTAAATGTGATTAAGTGTACGTTTGGTTTAGTCTTTGAGTAGGTGAGTGTGAGGTATGTGATTTTGTTCTATTGTTTCTCAGTTCTCCCAGTTTGTTTATTCCATGTGTTCCCAGTGTCTTCCCGCCTTCTCTGGTGTATCCCCCTGTTGTAGACCAAAGCTCTAAGCCTGGGTATGTTCTGCGAGTGCTTAGCTCATAGGAGCGAGTGTGTGTGAATGCCCTGCTCATGGCAGCGAGTGCGTGTGAGCGCCCTGCTCGTAGGAGCGAGTGCGTGTGAGCGCCCTGCTCGTAGGAGCGAGTGCGTGTGAGCGCCCTGCTCGTAGGAGCGAGTGCGTGTGAGCGCCCTGCTCGTAGGAGCGAGTGCGTGTGAGCGCCCTGCTCGTAGGAGCGAGTGCGTGTGAGCGCCCTGCTCGTAGGAGCGAGTGCGTGTGAGCGCCCTGCTCGTAGGAGCGAGTGCGTGTGAGCGCCCTGCTCGTAGGAGCCAGTGCGTGTGAGCGCCCTGCTCGTAGGAGCCAGTGCGTGTGAGCGCCCTGCTCGTAGGAGCCAGTGCGTGTGAGCGCCCTGCTCGTAGGAGCGAGTGCGTGTGAGCGCCCTGCTCGTAGGAGCGAGTGCGTGTGAGCGCCCTGCTCGTACGAGCGAGTGCGTGTGAGCGCCCTGCTCGTACGAGCGAGTGCGTGTGAGCGCCCTGCTCGTACGAGCGAGTGCGTGTGAGCGCCCTGCTCGTACGAGCGAGTGCGTGTGAGCGCCCTGCTCGTACGAGCGAGTGCGTGTGAGCGCCCTGCTCGTACGAGCGAGTGCGTGTGAGCGCCCTGCTCGTACGAGCGAGTGCGTGTGAGCGCCCTGCTCGTACGAGCGAGTGCGTGTGAGCGCCCTGCTCGTAGGAGCGAGTGCGTGTGAGCGCCCTGCTCGTAGGAGCCAGTGCGTGTGAGCGCCCTGCTCGTAGGAGCCAGTGCGTGTGAGCGCCCTGCTCGTAGGAGCCAGTGCGTGTGAGCGCCCTGCTCGTAGGAGCCAGTGCGTGTGAGTGCCCTGCTCGTAGCAGCGAGTGTGTGTGTGTGTGTGAGTGCCTTGCTCATAGCAGCGAGGGTTTGTGGGTGATTTGCCCTCGTAGAGGCTTACCAGGTTTAAGGCCAGCTTAAGGAAGTGTGATCCTATGTTTAAGTCATGTGTTAACGTTGGGTGGTTTTAGTCTTCGTATGTGTTACGTTTAAGAGATGTTTGGGACCTTTTGTCCTAACATCGCCACGGCAGTGCGTCTAACATAAAGCTTGTCTTTGAATGTTTTAGGTATTAGAGCCTGGATGTTTTGCATGTATGTCTCAGGTACTAGAGCCTGTATGTTTTGCATGTATGTCTCCGGTATTCGAGCCTGTATGTTTTATGTCTCAGGTAGTAGAGCCTGTATGCTTTACACGTATGTCTCAGGTATTAGAGCCTGTATGTTTAACTGTGTCAGAGCACCAAGAGTCCAACCCCAAGTGTGTGTTGACTTTTCAAGGTTCCCAGAACTTGTGTAGGTTTGTTCACAAAATACCAGTGTATTTTGTCCTTCTAGAACCTCTGTGTGTTAAGTTCCCAGAGCCAGTGTTTTGTTTGTTTATCTCTCGTGTGATTATTTTGGTTGTTTAATAAAAGACTCTTGAGTTCCAAAACCAACCCCTGTGTTTATGCCCGCCTTTGTGTGCCCACGGCTACTCCAACAGCCCGTAACACCACATACGTGACATACTACAGCAGAAGACCGAACTGGATGCCACTCTTGTCAGCAAGAACAGAAAACACTGCATGAAAAGAGCTGTATACAGACCAGTAAATTCCTGTAAATTCCACTGATGTATTCAGAAAAATACTGTCAGAAAATGTCAAATTCAACATGTCCATATATGCCCGCATCTGTACCGTTTCAGATGTGTGACTGTTGTCATGGCAGATAATCCTCTCAGGATTTTTTCACACCCAGGAGATATTTGTATTTTACACCTATAGCCCTTTCAGGTCAGGTTCAACGTAAAACTTTATTTGTTCTTTTTTTTATTTATTTTTTTAATCCCAACTCAAAATCCTATCAGCTATTATCCTATTAGCATTTGCCTTTTTCTTTTTGGTCATGCTTAAATTTTAACCAATCCACACCCTCAGATATGTAGGCCTGCTTATATACCTACAGGACTTCAATAATGTTCAAAATATAAATACTCAGACAGTGATGGAATTTTAAAAAATTTTATAATAAGAATGAAATATATTAAACAACTTGAAAAATCTAATTAATAACAATAATAAAAAATATAACATGGAATATAAAGCTGTATGTATTATATAAAAAGAAAGAAATTACAGATAAATGAATAAACTTGAATATTCTGTGTCAGCCATGTCACTCTGTGCCATCACATGGTTATGATGGGTGGCAACGTAGCGTGGGTCCGCTTCCAGTCTTTTTCTGTAGCTCCTGACATACTATGTCTTGCAGGATGGACAACAGAAAAAAGACATACAGATGTCGCCATTAAAAAGCACGTTTCGAGAAAAGGGATCCTGCGACTTGCCGCGCTGTGAAAATGCCCTTCATTACCTGTAGGGGGCAGTGTTTCAGTCTGAAGTATTGTGTGTCTACTGAAGCCGAAAATGTGTTATGTCTCTTAGGCGCCCATTGACAGCAAAGGACAGAGCTCATAAACGAAGACAAAGACGAAATACAACTAATAATACAAAAATGTATGATTATGTTAGCCTAAAACAGTGGTTCTCAAACTTTTTCTGTCATTCCCCACTTAAGGGGGTGAGCGAATTTTCAAGCCCCACTTGTCAACAAAATAATAACGAAATCGGCCAAGTTTACTGTTTATTGAAATATCAATTCCTAAACCAATACGATCAAACAACACCAAGTTAAAAACAGATAAAATACACGTGCAATTGTTATAAAAGGCTTACGTTGTCACTTATCTTTGCATAATTGACCCCATGTTTATTAGCTGCTCAGCAATCGTTTGTAGTTTTTTTTGCACTGGCCAATTCTGTATGCAACTTTGAATGAAGCCATTTGTGCTTTGCTGTCCACTGATTCAGATGTTACCCTGCGATTATCCTGCTGTCTGTATTCTGCCAGCTTTCTTTCAAAGACGTCCAGTGGTTTATTAACGTGACTGGAGGGTGTTGTCTCGAAGTGTCTTCCTAATTTGTTGGGTCTCATGCGGTCTGCTGCCAGCAGTTTAAGACACAAAACACATACGGGTCTCTCCTCTGCCCCCACCATCCCCACCATGAATCCAAGCTCAAGATAGGCTTCATTAGTGGTGGGCGATAAAACCAAAATCCAAAATATCACGGTAGAAGCTATTTTATAACTCAATAACGATATACATCACAATATAGCTATTTGTATCTGAAAATGCATAAATAAAAATGAAAACACAAAGAAATTGTTTTACATAAGTTCATTTTTTAGTGTAATTTTATTTAAACTGTGAATTGCTGAGGTTTGCCGCATTCTTTTTACTTTGGCGATATTCGTTTGGATGTTTGAATTTCAGATGATAGAAAAGGTTTGACGTGTTTCCACCACTTGTTAAAACAGTGCACTTGTGTACCTCACAAATCACGTTCATCTCATTCGTATCACTTTTCTTCTACCCAAACCAATTCCACACCACAGACGATTCACCTTTTCTTTCTTTACAATCTCCTCGTTGTTGGTTTCGTCACATGTAAACAAACTCTTACTGCTGCTGCAGCGTCTTCTTCCATTGTCGAAGTGTATGTGAAGCCAAACACATCAAAAGTGGGACGAATCTGTGGCACCCGATTGAACCAAATATCTGCGCAAATACAGCGCAGCGCGACTATCTGGATAGCGCAGTGATGATCTGGTTTATTCGCGCAGCCCGGTGGATCGCGCAGCGCCGCTTGAATCACAAACCTGCGCGACTCACTGTGTTTTATTTAAAAACTATTTATTTAAAATGTCAGGACTGTTTAATTTTGTTTCCGCCTTGCCATGCCTGGTTTGTACGTGCGCATCCCAGCGGGGTAAAATGTATTTTGATGGTCGGCGCGGTTTATTTCTGTCAGAGTCGCGCAGCGCTGCCCAGTGGCTCGCGCAGGTTTGTGATTCGAGCAGCGCTGCTCAAGTTTGTCCGACGTTAAACTATTATTGTTCCACTATGGTTCCACTTTTTCTCCCGGCCCACAACTGATGTAATTTTAAATTTACTTGTATTAATGATCCATTTATTTGTGTGTTATTGTTTAGTTTTGAGCGTACGCTCTTCATTATCAATAAAGAAAAGCATGAATTAGAATAGGTACTTTCCTGTTTTTCCTCCCGTTCATTGCGCCCCACCTGTCATGTCTGTATTCCCCACTAGTGGGGCGCGCCCCACACTTTGAGAACCACTGGCCTAAAACAATATTGTTTTATTGTGTTTATGCGCTTTAAATATACGCTAAACAATAAACACTGCCTTTTGCATAGTGAAAGTGAGTTGCGCGTGCGGCTTTTTGATCAAAAGGCTGATAAACGCGTGCGGAGATATGAGGAGATTTATCGATAAAACTACAGACATGAAAAATATGCGCTACTCGCTGAATACAACGCGACAGCACGCAGAATCCCCGGGCTTTGACTGCACTTCCTCCATTCATTAGTACTGTAGTACACTAAAAAAATGCTGGGTTTCTGTAAACACGTCGTTGGGTTATTTATGAATACTAAAAGTGCTGCATGATTAAACTCAATGCAAAAAACGGAAAAAGAAACTTATCCGTTTCCTCCCTTTTGTTTCGGGGTATATGCAGTAAACCCATGGGTGAACACGATGATTTAAAAATTTAATTAAACATGAACATATATATATATATATAAGTAGCATTTTAATTCAAATCCAACATTTTGATTGGTGCATGGGCGTCAACTCGCACGTTCTGTAATATTCCATTGTCATTCATACTGCCATTGTTTTAAAGCCCTTTACTAAAGCATTCTCTGGTAAGTAAGTAAGCAATAAAAGAGAAATTAATAAATAGCTTTAAATGGTACTTCAGTTGTCACATTACAGCCACAAACATGAATCAATTTTATTGGAATTCCACGTGAAAGACCAATACAAAGTGGTGTACACGTGAGAAGTGGAACGAAAATCATACATGATTCCAAATATTTTTTACAAATAAATAACTGCAATGATTATGATAATCTTCTTTTGCCGGTTGTGCGTGCGTGGATGTGTTTGTATCAAAGACAGCGTTTATTTAACACATATAAATTTGTATTTGTTATATTTCTCTTATAAATCTCTCATATCAGCGCGCGTTCATCTGCCTTTAGATAAAAACTCTAAAAGTGAAAGAGCACACACGTGCGCCGTGGGTTCACGCGAACATTTTACATTCACTAAAAGGCTTATTTACAACACATTACAGCCATTCACACACATGCATTGTGCTATGTTGTTGGTACACACTTTTACTCCCCTTTGATCAAAGTGCTCCGGATATAAGCCGACACGAGCAGCTTTGTTTCAGTATTCATCTATCATAAAGGGGAGCGACATATACAGTACTGATTAAACACTGCATTTTTTAAAAGTGAAAGCGCGCGTGATGTGAGCACATGTTCATCATTAAATACCTGTTGTAAAACAAAATAAAATTCATGTTTGCTTCAACATTGGAATAATATTGTTTTAGGCTAAACAATTCTTGGTCCAGCTTTTAGATAAAGTCCTTCCATGCGCCATCTGGCGGATATTCAGTGAAGCACAAAAATTTATTTACATTCCCGAATGTTGCTTGCGGCATCTCGCGGGAAAACACGCTCAGTCTTAATGGCGACATCTGTATTATTATCAACACCAGTTGTATGTTTTGTAACCAAAACTCACACATAACTCCTTAGGAAGATGCGAGATCACTATTTGATTTTGGAAGGAATTTACCTTGATTAGAGGAGAAACCCAGACATGAATTTATATTTACCCCATTTGGGGATCATATCTGGGCAAATAAAAAAAAAAAACTAATTATGCAGATGCCAGACTGATTCCTGTAAAAATTGTGAAAGTGGAAAATTTTTTATGGCTCACACCAACTTCCCATTGTTTTGCAAAATAATTTATAAAGGGTTTTACATGAATGCTATAAAGAAAATAAACACAAACATATATTGATTTGGTGACCTTCTTAAGACTGTTCAGAACAAACAAACAATGAAAGGAACTGTACAGATTAGATAAAAGATTAGTACCTCAATGTTGTGTACTGCATTATGTGCCCTTTCAGTCTTTTTGTTTGTATTTGGCAGTTCTTCTGTGGTATAATTTTTTCCACTTGAAAAAAGTTCCACTTTTCTTTCGAACTCCTTGAGATGCTGTTGGTTTCTCCCTTAGAATAACAGCAAGCATGTAACACTTTTCACTTACAACAGCCATCCATTATCATACAGTATGACAGGCAGCCAGTAACCAGGGGCCTCATGTATCAACGCTGCGTACGCACAAAAACTGCTTACACCAGTTTTCACGCTCACGTGAAAGCTCTGTGCTGAGTTGGGTGCAAATTTGGAAAGAGAGACAGCGAGGAGCCACGCATTACCCATTCCCTTACAGGTTCTGACAACGCTTGGTTTCCTGGCAACTGGTTCTTTCCAAAGGGAACCGGCAGACCGCTCGGGGTTAAGCCAGTCGTCTTTGAGCCGTGCAGTGCCAGCTGTATGGGACGGGATCATCCGCATGTCTAACAGTTATATAAGATTTCCATATCATGTTGTTGACCAGCCAAACATTAAAGCTCAATTTGCAGCGATCGCCGGTTTTCCTAATGTAATCGGAGCCATCGACTGCACGCACATTGCTATAAAGTCGCCATCCGAAGACGAATTTGCATACGTGAATCGTAAACATTTCCATTCAATAAATGTGCAAATAATATGTGATACTCAAACAGGGCCAGTTCTACGGGGGGGCAAATAAATGTCTTGCCCCATCAAATAAAATATTTTAAACGTTGAGAAAGCACATGTTAATATACTCACAAAATGAATTTATAACAAGTTGATAAAATGATCTGCGTTAGCGGAAAAATCCGCCTAAAAAGGGACACTACACAATACGGTATTAAATTTCACAGGCTGCAGCACGCGCAACCCCCACCCCCGTCGCATGATCTGGGGAAAAACAATGCTAGACCAGGATGCCCCCTTCAAATTTCTGACTGCCCCTCCATATGGTCTGGTCTAGAACCGGCCCTGCTCAAATGCGCCTAACAAATATTGTGGCAAGGTGGCCTGGGTCAACCCATGATTCATTCATCCTCACAAACAGCATGGCTGGGATGAGGCTCCAAGGTGACAGGGTGCGCGATGGGTGGCTTCTTGGTGAGTGATGTATTTAAAGATATTATTCCAGCTAAGTTTTTTTTTATTTTGTTATTAATTCTGGAGGACAAACATTTCGTACGGACAAACAGCTTTGTCCGTACGCAATGTTTTAGTATGAATTCAACGCAAGTCTTTGTACATGAGGCCCCAGAGGTTCTCACAACTAGCTGTATTTTGTCACAGTTTCCCAGGTCTGTCTGCTGAATTGAGTAACATGGCTGTTTGTGGACATTTTCGATTTTTTGTAACCTGATCAGGTTTTTACCCGTATACATCCGACAAACTTGAAATTAAGTGGGAGTTTACTGTTTCCAAATACTTCTGGATTGGGCTCTTTTCATGCAGTGACAGAGACTACATACAGTATGAACAACATAACGGCCTGGATTCCTTCTGCTCTGTACCAATGGTTCAGGCTGGTGGTGGTGATGATGGTTTAATGGTGTGGTGGAGATTTTTTAAAGCACATTTTGGGCAAAAATACAAGCAAGTTGTAACTAATGAAGTGGCTGTGAGTAAATGTTCTAAGCCTAATGTCTGTCAATGCATTTTATTACATTTGAAATGAAACTTCACACACCATGATGGTTTTTATATCTTTAAAATACAAACAAATTCTCATTATAAACAAACATTTATTTTTAAAGAAAAAAATAGGTAAAACATTTCTCATTTTATGTCTCTATCAATGCCAAATAAATGCTTTAAATTAATAATTCAACTCTCTCTCTCTCTCTCTCTCTTTCAAAAACACAACAACTCAAATCACAGCATTTGCATTTACATGACCTTTAGACTTTCCACTGTGTCATTTGGCAAACATGTTTTTCATAAATAATCTCTTCAGGCAAATTACCATACCTAAAGTATAAATGCTTGTAGGAAGGACAATGAGTGTGATAGCCAAACACAATACTGAACTTTTCAAAACTCTACTAATTCATGCTCCTGGTTTGACTAGTGTAATGACTTGTTGTGTCCGAATGTTCTAGTAGATACATGAGCAGGCTACAGTAAGTCTATAATACAGCAGCAAGAGTCCTTACGCTCCTGCCAATGTTCTTTGATTTAAAGGTGCAGCCTCTTTGTTGATGAGCTTTAAGATCCCACACCACCCCACTCCTCCGCTCCCTGCACTGGCTTCCTTAAGCGGCCCGCATCAAATTTAAAACACTGATGCTTGCCTACAAAGCTAAAAATGGCCAAGCACCCACTTACCTCACTGCTCTAATCACAGCACGCACTGCACCACGTTCCCTCCGATCCTCCAGCACTGCTCGCCTCATCCCACCATCTTTCAGGGATCGAGGGCGACATTCATCCAGGCTCTTTTCCGTTCCTCTTCCTCTAGATGTCCGTACAGCAGAGACTTTGACTACCTTTAAACGACGACTCAAGACGCATCTGTTTCTCCAGTACTTGGACTAACCCCCCCCCCCCTAAAAAAAAAAACCCTCTTCCCAGTTGTGTTGGACTAATGACACTTATTTACAGTATTAACCTAGTTAACTCAGTGTAAGTATGTAACCAGTGATGTAAACTTTAAAGCACTTTTTGTAAGTCGCTCTGGATAAGAGCGTCTGCCAAATGCCTAAATGTAAATGTAAATGTAAGATCCCATAACAAAAAAAAATCTGTCATTCATCATAGTAAGTGTTTTTTTTTTTTTTTTTTTTAGATATTTGTTTTAGGGGAGGATGAGATATGGAAGAGTACCTGTAGAAGATTTGAGATCTTGAAAACATATATTTTGTTGTTGCAAGCCCCATATTTGTAACATGGAGCTAGACTTGAAGGCAGTCAGGCCATTATCTCCGAACAACCCTTGCTTACCCAGAGCCATTTTCTTTTCCGTGTACACACTGTTGTGGTCTGATTGGTCTCTGGATGGTCCGTCCAGTGTAGTTCATCCTGCGATACTCAAGAGCATGTTTTTGTTCTGTGGGAAGAAACCGCAGAGGAAACCAACCAAGCAGGCTTACCAAACTGTACAGCAAACTGCCCTCCCTCTCTCTCTCTCTCTCTCTCTCTATTTATCTAACTATCTGTCATGCTACACATAGTGTTCCTGGGCTGCCAGTGATCTAAACCCCCTCTTTGCCCTCCAGACCTGTCTGACTCATCCTGGTTCCCTGCTTGGTGTGGGTTGGAGATCTTCATTCACCTTAACCGAGCCAAGACTGCTCCCCAAAAAAACAAAGATATACAGCAATTAAAAAATAAAATGGTGTGTTTGAATACAATAAATTGCCAGATTAAGTGAAAGACTTAATGAATTGTGTTTTATATTTTGCTGTTCAACTCTGTGTGAACATGCCATGGTACAATGACGGAGAATGTTGGCAAGAAAAGACACTACGCACACAGTGCTACTGTATACAAATACATTTTAATTCAAAAGCCAAGTTTAAGATCCCATCAAATTAAAATTATAACTACTACATAACCATTGTTAGCAGTCACCATATCAGATCATCAGCTTTAACCATATTAAAGGGTAAGAAATGAATATCTACAGTATGTAATTTGTTCTATAAGAGAATATTCTCAAAGTTTAAAGTTAAAAATACAGTTTGAAGTACAAAATGGAATAGAAAATATTGAAATATAATTCATTTATATATAGGTTTTTAAATAACATAAATTTACCCTTTCCCAATTTTTGTACACATCAGAAATCCTTTTCAAGGGCAGACAGTGATGTTTTAACCACACTACTCATATTCTAAATCTAGCTCAGATGAGATCCAGGCCGTGAATATATTCTTTTTGAAGATGACTGCATCCCACGGAAATGATCTGATAAGAGAGGAGCGGGAAAAAATGTGATTCATTGTAGTACTGTATGCTTTTTTAATGTATTCATTATCAAGATAATGCTGGCACTGTGTATATATACTGTAATAAAAGAAAGGTTTTGTCTGTACATTGGTCAGAACCCACTCTTTCAATGATATATTTAAGTCTCATATAATGGAGGACCTAAAACCAGTCTCAAAAATGTTTTTGGGCTGTCTGTCTGTCTGTCTGTCCAGCTGATTTTGTCACAGTGTGGGAATTTTTTATCTTAATTACCTTCATTAAAAATATTAAACTAACGCTGTATCTCTAGTCAAAAAGGACCAAAGAACGAATCAGGACTCTGAGCAGAGACCTGGATGGAGTAAGCAGGATTTATTTCAACAATAAAACCCAAGTGAGCCGCACTTGTAATGCTTAGGTGGTAAATCCAAGCATTATCAAGCAGAGGGATGCATACATTATCTCCTCCCTTTTTGTCCCTCCTTACCAAATTATGAACCTATTATAATCAAACTTTTCCCAAGGAATTCTCCCAATATATTTATAATTATTTTTTATTACAGTAATTACATTATTTTTTCTATCATATTATGTCACGTCATATACCTCATCATCTGACTCCCTACGTCATCTGTACCAAGTTATTATAATTTTTCTCATTATAATTAATTTTTCTTGTAAATTACTTTCCATTATCTTTACACTCATTTTGCTTAGTCTATAAAAAAAATAAAACAGGGCGGTGAATGTTTTTACTATTCATTCCTGGTTTTTCCTCGTTTATTCTACAGTTGTCAAGAGACTGACCATGGGTAAGCATCTCTTTGTTTGGTATTATGTAGATGCACATACTAGTTTATTTTTGTGTCTACTCTTATTATTATTATTATAATAATATATTATTATAGTATTCTAAACTGAGCATGTGTCTTTTGGTTATTTGTTTATATTCTTACTTAGACATTTGTGCATGACTGCAGGTGTACGTGTAGCACGTGTATCCAACACATGTTTCAATCCTTCATTAAGTCTGGCACCTGACGCCTTATCTTATGCTCGTGTCTCTGTCGGGTCCGGCCCCTGGCGCCTCATCTTGTCTATTATACACATGACAGCCAATTATAAAATAAGTACTGTACAGTTCATGTCTGGGTCACTCTAGGGTTTTTCCCCATGCACTTTGGGTACACACTGTACACTGAGTATCACTACCCATCCCCTTACCGTTTATGTTTTATGACCTGTCTCAGACTCAGACCTGCTTTTCTTGTCTCACCTTTAAGTGAACCCATTATGTTTTATGACTTGTCATACTCCCTGCCTAGTTCTATATTATTTCACTAAGTTTAATATTATGTTGATTAATATGATCATATTGTTACATTGCTGCATACACAAATATATTTTAATAAAATATGCTTACAACAGCATAATGCAAAATTGACCAGACAGAATTTAATGAAATTTTGCTTGAAGTTAAATCAAAATGTTGAGTAGAAGGGATGTTATGAGCAATTTTGTGCCAGATTACCTCACATCGCTTGCTTTTTTAGATGAATACAGCACTTTTGCCCTCAAAATGGCTATACACTTTACTCGACAGATAGTTTACCGTTTACAGATAGTTACCCTGAAAGAATAATATTATTAATTACATTAAAGCTGATCAGCTTATATTTTAGCTTTAACCTTTTAACTGTTAAAACACTTTATCCTAACATATATTGTCTATGCCGCTTTTGTCCGCTCACTTACTGTACTATGGGCAATTTGGGAACACCAATCAGCCTAATCTGGATGTCTTTGAGTGGAAAACTAAGACACCTGATTATGTATATTGCTCATAATTTTCATTGTGGATTAATAAAAGGTAAAAAAAAAAAAAAGCTATTAAAAATATCACCTCTCCTTAGTAGTAGCAGAGGAAATTAAGCTTCTCATTGCAGTCTCTGTTTTCCCAAATGTGTGTTTTGATGTTACGAGCACCACAGCGGTAAGGTGGAGCTGGACATGAATGGAACACCTCATCCCCCAATTCCCCCTTGGTTAACCAGAACCATTTTCCATCCAGGAAGCGCAGGGCAGCCCACAAACTGTCTGTTTGGGATTGACTGCTCTCAGTTTCAGCTGCCAGATCCTGTGAGTCAAAGGACAGGGATGCCAGGCCAGTGTAGTTCACCTTACAATATTCAAAAGCTTCTTCCCAAGTCATTTTCTCATTCACCAGGACTAAAAACACGTAACAAATAAAAGGTTGTTGTTGACCGCAGACCTGAAATGTCCAGCCAGTTTGGTCGATGTCAGCACAGCCCGAGGTAAAAGGCTGGGTGCTGGCCATTGGAAAATAGTTGCTTTGTGTTCCATCAGACCAAAACCAATACTGGTTTTCGTATAAGCCAATCCAAGCATTATAAGTTGTGTTCTGCACAACTGCATAGAGTCTGTTGTTTTCCTCATAATTAGTGATTGTAGCCAGATCCTTAAAGTTCTCTCGACAGTACCATTGAGCTCCCGTCCAGTTCATAGCCTGTGAACGAAAAATATATTGTCTTGTCAGACCTGAAGCAACCCCAAAAAGGAGCACAAGAACAGAGATAAACATGGACATCTTCTATGCTGTGATGATTCTGAGCTCTAGTAAAAGTTGCAACTACATTCTTTCCCTTGGAAGAATACAAATCAACTAAGTTTTCCATATAATTACCATAAACAAATGTAAGATGCACAAGGTCAGATGCACAAGGAGGATGTCAGATGCACAAGGAGGATATCAAATCCATGTGAGAGTCTAGTCGTGCTTCAAACCAACGCAACTCACAAAAAGCACTTGTTGGGAATACAAACAAACAAGCAAACAACAAGAACAAAGAAACACAAAGTTATTGTACTGTAAGTTGCAAAGTTGCAAAATTTCAAGTGAGAAACTCCACATAAAAAAGTAAACAGTTGAAATTTCACAGGGTCAAACATCCAAAGAGTGAAAAACTTGCTGTAGGATTTTGGATAAAACATCCAGGAGACACAAAAGGTTCTGCACTAGGTGGACACCAAGGAATTTAGTGTTCTTGACAATCTCCATGGAGTGGACCCTCTAATGTCAACAACTATCTCTTTAGTTTTTTTTCCACATTCACAGACAGGTTGTTGGTTCTGCACCAGCCATGGCACCTCCTCTCATTCTTGCTACTGAGGAACACTATGATTGTGTCATTAGCAAACCTGATAATATTAGTTCAAGCTGATAATTCCTGTACAGACTATAGTCAGCAGAGTGAAGAAAAATGGACAAAGCACACAGCCCTGAGGGCCCCAGTGCTCCATGTAGTAGTGGTGGAGAAGCTGTTCCTGATCCAGATCGACTGCGGCTTCGCGATCAGAACGTCTAGGAGCTAGTTGTTCAGGAATATGTTAAGGCCCAGCAGGATACATGATCTGCAGTGTTCCAGTGAAGGCGTAATAGGGTGTTGATGTGCCTCATGAGGAGCCTCTCGAAACACTTCATGATGGTGGGTGTGAGAGCAACAGGATGACAGTCTCTGAGGAAGGACCATGGAGATGTCTAGGGTACAAAGAGGATGTGTCCTTTAAGTTAGTTGAAATGACTGCAGTGCTCATGGAGATGTTGAAGATGTCCATGAGAACATCCACTACCTGGTCTGCACATCCTCTGAGCACACTGCCAGTAATGTTGTCTGGTCTATAGCAGCCTTCCTTGGATTGACTCTGTCTTAAAGTTTACCTCACTTTAGCTGTGGTAAGACAGCGTACCTGCTCATTGGCACAAGGGGTAGTCATCAATCTGCACCTTGAAACAAGCATAGAAGTTTTTCAGGACATCTGGAAGAGAAGCAGCACTTTAACACAAAGAGTACTTGTCCTCTAGTTTGTGATGACCCGAATGCCCTGCCACATGCACTGTGTGTCTCCTGAAAGTGGCTTATGGCCTCCCTGATGGCCCAGGTCAGTTTCAGCACTCATTGTTCTAAATGCTGCATTGTCACTTGCTGATGTACGGTAGCTATTTGCTGATGTTGTGTACTCCTCCATGTAGAATCTTAATGATTGAATTTCCTAAAACTTTCTATTTTTAAAATTAAAATAAATCTGAATTGATCTTATTTGCTGGTGAAGAGGGGATGGATCTCTCTTCTTTGAGTCAGATGGGGCTGCGTCTTCCATAAAGACAGAAGTTAGGAATTTATGAGTTATTTTAAGATTTTAGGTTTGATAAACATATAAATGCAATAGTGAGAGCTACTGTAGCTATTCCTAACTCCACCTGATGTAAAGTGAAACCATTTTCTGTCTTGCGGATTTGGAGACCACCATTCATACTTGTCAGTTCAAGATTACACTATTGCAATGCATTACTCATGGGCATCTATTCATTCATTCATTCATTCATTTTCTATACCGCTTAATCCTGTGTTCAGGGTCGCAAATCAAGTGACTAAGTATTGCAGGCGTTAGTTTGTCCCATTCTTCCTGCAAACAACGTTTTAAGTGCGGAACAGTACGGGGTCTTTGTTGACGCACTTTTCGTTTAAAAATGCGCCAAACATTCTCTATAGGAGACAAATCAGGGCTGCAGGCAGGCCAGTCAAGCATTCGCACCCTCTTCTTACGCAGCCATGCCTTTGTTATGCGTGCAGTATGTGGTTTGGCATTGTCTTGCTGAAATAAGCATGGGCGTCCCTGGAAAAGACGTCGTCTTGAAGGCAGCATTTGTTCCTCCAAAACTGAGATATACTTCTCAGCATTGATGGTGACATCGCAGAAGTGCAAGTTACCTTTGCCGAAGGCACTGACACAACCCCATACTATGACAGACCCTGGCTTTTGGACTTGTACCTGGTAACAGTCTGGATGGTCCTTTTCCTCTTTGGTCCACAGCACACGGCGTCCAATTCTTCCAAAAAAGATGTGAAAAACCGATTCGTCTGACCACAATACATGTTTCCACTGCACAATGCACCATCTCAGATGCCTCCGAGCCCAGAGAAATCGACGGCGCTTCTGGACACTATTTATGTAGGGCTTCCTTTTGGCACAGTACAGTTTTAGCTGGCATTTCCTAATGTAACTACGTACTGTAGTGCTTGAGAGTGACTTCCTGAAGTAGTCCTGAGCCCACGCGGTTATATCATTTATTGATGAATGATGGTTTTTAATGCAGTGCCGTCTGAGAGCTCAGAGATCACGGCCATTCAGTTTAGGCTTGTGCCCTTGTAATTTCTCCAGATTCCCTAATTCCTTTCACTATGTTATGCACTGTAGAGGGAGAAATGCCCAACTCTCTTCCTATCTTTCTTTGAGATACGTTTTTTGTCATCATTTCAAAGATTTTTGACCGCACTTGGTGGGTCATCTGCCCATCTTTGCTCCTAAAAGAGTAGGCCTTTCCTCGATGCTGCTGTTGTACTGAATCATGATTGCAATCACCTGTTTCAAATCACATCATTATTTAGTTATTATACCTCATTACTACCCCTGAATTGCCCCCGTCCCAACTTTTTTTGAAATGTGTTGCAAGCCTGAATGGCAAGAATGGATATTTATTTACAAATCAAATGATGTTGACAGAAAAAAAAACATGAATTATTTTGTATTCATACTGTCTGCAATGAAATACAATTTGAGGAAAATTTATAACTTTCTTTTTTCTTTTTTTCTTCACATTTTCCACCCTGTCCCAACTTTTTCTGATTTGGGATTGTAAGAAAAAATAAATATGGGTCACTTAAGCACAAAATGACACAGACGCAAATGATCAAGTGTTTAATTGTTGTTGTCGTTTGTCAAACATGATTTTCCCAACTTGGCGTTGATAAAGATTCAGACAGACTGAATTTAAGAATGCACCCCTAGTAACCTAGAACACACACACACACACACACACCGAAGAGCAAAGCGAAGATGTGCATTCACACCTCTGACCGTCTTTTGTCTTATAAATGAGTATCCTCAATCACCTTCCAATCCCCCCAGCACACACACTGTTTGTACTGTAAACTGTAGCTATATTTGCTATAGGGCACTTTGTTGCTACTGTATGTATGGAACACTTACTTAACTTACTGGTTACTGTTTTTTTATTTTAAATATTGCTTATTACCTTATTCAATTATAATATGGTAATAAGCAATATTTATAATTATTAACGTATTGGAGTACTTTAGTTAAGGACAAATACAGACCCTGCGCTTGTGTTTAGGACTGATGCTGAACAGCTGTGTTCGTACTGTAGGTTTAATCAACGATTTACAAGACAACAGTTAAATCATTTGTGGATGGAGAGGTGTCTGTGTGTGTGCGCGCGCGCTCCTGCATTTCTCCGTGGGCTTTTTAACATACGCACATAAGTTGTAGTGCGGACTGGATATTCCACTATGGTGACCACTGAGGTTTCTCACCTTCCATTCCTTCTAAGTTTGTCTTTGCTCTTTTGATGGAGTTCTTAAAACCCAAAACATTTATTTATACTGAGAAAAAATTATTATGGGTCACATAATCACAAACACAAACTAGCACAGATACATATGATCATGTGTTTAACTGTTTTCATTTGTTTCTATGACCAATAATAATAATTATTATAATAATAATTATTATTATGATTTTCAGCCCAACTCTTTGACTATTTAAAACAAAGTTGTGTCCCATTTTTTGCCCATTGAAGTCGTTGGTTCAAGTAAACGTTTTTAAATACCCAAACAATTCCCCAAAAATTAAAACATGCAAACATGACTTTAACAATTCAATTTATTCTTCTAAAACTAGTCAAAGTTAAAACAGTAATTTGTATAAAACAGATGAATACATGTTTTATTTTTGCTTAAAGTTCATTTAAGTCTTTGTTTCCAAACTATAACTTACTGAAGCCCCCCCAACACACACCTCCCCCCACTCCACTCCTTAACTGATAAACACTTCAGTGTTTTTATCCAGCTCGTTAACTAAGCGCTCGCGCTACCGCGCAAAGTGAATAAAATATAAACCCGGTTATGAGCGTTACTAGCTCCTGTACATCTATCCTCAGCTTGTATCCCTCAAGACCTGCATCACATTATATTCCAGTCATAGAAATAACCTGCAGATTAACTCTTACCCAAAGAATAAATAAACGCTGAATTTATCCAGACAACACGCGGTGAGATTCTCTCAGTATTTTCAGAGAGCACAAACACTCTTCATCGGGTAGTGCAGCTTTTGTAATAGTGACATTAATAGTATTTTCGAAGCTTTAGCATCTTTTTGAGTTAAAGAGGAGTGACATTGTGAGTTTGTGACACTGACAGTAAGCTGTAATGTTAACTCCAGACTTGGTAAACAGATCATTAAGTTCTCTAAAGTCACATCTGACCGCTGCTGGTGCTGGCAGTAATATTTAAAACGGCCAATAAAAACTAAACTGGGAAATAAACTGTAAACTACCTCAAACAAATTTTATAAAATAAAACAGCACTTACCGCGAATAGTCCGCTAAGCCGACATCTTCATCTCTGTACTGCAGTTTGATAGCGTCAGTTCGGCAAGGGTGGGGGCGGGTTGTTAAAATCACGTGATTGCAACTCAGCACTGCTAAATTGCTGGCTTGTTTTATTTCAGGCTCAAATTTAGTTTTAGTAACAGGAAAAATCGGATATTTGGGGAAAACTATCATATGGGGTAGTACAATAGAATCCTGACTTTTTTTTTTAGAGAGACCTTCACATGCAAGGCGTTCTGGGATGTTGCGGATTTGCAACATTGGCCCAGTGTGGTAATTAGACACTGAAGACAGAATATGACACGAACAAAAACTTTATTTGTATACAACTTTTCAAACAATGTAACAAAGTGCTTTTCAGTGGCAGAACAACAACAAAAACAATATGGGATCCAAACCCAATATCTCAAATCCTCATTAAGTAGAGCATGTTTCCATGTCACTTTGTCATGTGGTACTCCAAGAAACAGTTTTTGTCTTTTGTAAAGCACAGAAGTACTTTGCACTTCAGGCAGGCCATTTGCGTGTAGCCAGTCTTGCACAGTCTGCATCGTCCACGTTTCTCAGCATGGATGGGGAAATTATCGTATCGGTCTAATCTGACATCAACCGATCGTGCAGAGTGGAGGTCAATCCTCTGAAGTGGAGGTGGGGAAGCTTGATGGGATGTTGGATCATCTTCCAATGACGGTCGTCCTCTTTTCCTACTGTTCAAGTCAGCCTGTTTGCCAACCTTGATGAGGGCATCTGCAACTTGAACACGGAAGTCAAGAAGTGGCATATACTTCTTCTCCTGCTTCTGGTTGAGATGACGGCGATAGAGGAGCCAACCATTGACCAGTGATAGGTCAATCAAGTAGTACAAGATGCGCAGATACCAACGACGTGGGCGGATGTCAATGCGATAGAGAGCTGCAAACATGTCTGCTAAGTCTACTCCTCCCATGTTGTGGTTGTACACCTTGACAATGTGGGGTCTGTCCACTTCCACATATTGCTTCTTCTCTTTCGACCACCTTCTGCATCTCTCAACAGGTTCAGGGCCAATGAAGGATGATGCCAGCAACACTGCCTTATCACCACTTCACGATGGACATCTCGCTTGTCTTTTCGTATTTCACTTCATACGCACCACGGCCTTTGAGAGTTCCTTGTCACTCTTGAGGGTACATCCACGGAGACGGTTACGATTGATGGTAGGAACTGTTAGAATTCCCATTTTCTTCAGTTCCACAATGAGTTCAGGGGAAGTGAACCAGTTGTTGAAGAAGCACTTGTAGTTTAGTCCTTTTGGAACTTCTGATACGAGACGAAGCACAACTTCACCAGCAACACCAAGTCCATGCTCATTGGTCACGGTCCCTTTTCTAGTGTATACTTCAAAGTCATAGACTAGTCCAGTGACACCTGCATGAGTAAAGACCTTGATTCCCCATTTTTGCAGCTTGTTCTTGATATACTGTTACAGTAGATTCCAAGCTTTCCTTTGAAGGGGATCATCTGCTCATCAATGGAGTGGTTTTCTTCTGGTTCAACCTTCAAACAGTTGGCATGGACTTTCTCAAGAACTGGACGCACCTTGAATAATGGATCGTATCCAGGCTCACCGTTTTGCTTCACACTGGTATTGTCGTTCATGTGGATGTACGCAGATTATCAAATCGCTTACATCCCATGACTTTCGCAATTGGGTCGTATCGGGTTGCTGTCTGCCAGTACATGCGGTACGATGGCATACGTACTACGGTCATCAAGATGTGTAAACCAATGAATTGCTCTATTTCAGAAGGGGTTGTTTTCAGTTCGGGGTCATTCTTCATAACTGCATACAAGTTAGATTGGTGAGAAATATGTTCAAACACAGATTTGTCCATGAACTGATCAAAATACCACTTTGGACTTGGTATTTTGTCTGGGGGAGGTGAGAATGCAGGTCCTCGGAATGAAGAGTCTATGTCAGCTGCTGGGGGTTTTCTCTGCCTCCAAGAAAACTCTTTGTTGACTGGAGCTGGGCCTGGCTGAGGTTCATTGTCATCTGGGACCTCAGTGTCACTGTCTGCATGTATGTTATGAATTTCAACATCAAGGTGCTAGAGATTAGCTTTTGGAATTGCTGCCAGGGGCTCATCATCATCAAAGCTGGAGTCAGACTCGTATGCTTCAGGAGAGTCCTCAAAATCTGTATCAGCAATTTCATCGTCTGAAATGGATTCTGTGTCAGATAAAGCACCATCAGGATGGCAAATGTACTCAATGGCTTCCCTGGCTGTGTAAAACTTCCATCTGCCTGCCATAACACACTGCAAATCCTGCACAGAGAGCATTCTGTAAGGTAGTTTGCCAAAAAATGCTTTGACACAATGATCTGTACTAATAAAAGTGGCATGGAATTTAGGCTAAATCAGTTTTCCTCACTGCACAGTCAAATGAACATGGTATTGTGCCATTGCTTTTGATCAAATCTGCCTCTGATTGTTTGTAACTTCATTCATTCATTCATTCATTTTCTATACCGCTTAATCCTGTGTTCAGGGTCGCGGGGGACCTGGAGCCTATCCCAGGAGACTTCGGGCACTAGGCGGGGTACACCCTGGACAGGGTGGTTTGTAACTTCACTCCAAATTATTAAATTTTCCATATGATATACCCTCAGTTACACCTCAAAGTAATAAGTAAACACTGGTAGGAAAATAACCCTAGTATAAACTGTTACTCAAAATATAGGCAAACTAGTAGATTATATGCAAATATGCACATTCTTGCAGGATAACAACATCCTTGAAGAATTTCAGTCTGGTTTCAGGCCCCATCATAGCACAGAAACTGCACTAGTTAAGATTACAAACGACTTGTTTTTAGCTTCAGACCAAGGCTGCATCTCATTGTTAGTCCTGCTCGATCTTAGTGCTGCATTCAACACTGTAGATCATAACATTCTCATAGATCGCTTACAAAATTATGTAGGTATTCAGGGACAGGCATTAAAATAGTTTAGATCATACCTGTCTGATCGCTACCATTTTGTAGATCTAAATGGAGAACCGTCTGGTGTAATGCCAGTGAAATATGGGGTCCCACAAGGGTCAGTTTTAGGACCTCTGTTGTTCTCAATATACATGCTTCCCTTGGGTAACATCATTAGAAGACATGGGATTAGTTTCCATTGTTATGCTGATGATACCCAATTATTATCTCAACAAAACCAGACTAAATACCTAAGTTGTCTAGGTTAACTGAGTGTGTCCAGGACATAAAAGATTGGATGACCAATAACTTTCTTTTATTAAATTCAGATAAGACAGAGATATTACTTATTGGCCCAAAAACCAGCACACAACAGCTTTCACAATTCAGCCTGCGCTTAGAAGGATGTACTGTTACTACCAGCTCAGCAGTAAAAGACCTCGGCGTAATATTAGACAGTAACTTGTCTTTTGAAAATCACATTTCAGATATCACAAAAACAGCCTTTTTCCATCTTAGAAATATTGCCAAACTTAGGAACATCTTATCCGTATCTGATGCAGAAAAACTAGTTCATGCATTCATGACCTCCAGACTGGACTATTGTAATGCATTACTAGGTGGTTGTCCTGCATCCTCAATAAACAAGCTTCAGTTAATCCAAAATGCAGCTGCTAGGGTTCTCACTAGATCCAGAAAATATGATCATATAACCCCAATATTATCATCCCTGCACTGGCTACCTGTTCAGTTTAGAATAAATTACAAAATAGTATTACTTACAGGCCTTAAATGGTTTAGCTCCCACATACCTAACCAGTCTTCTGATACACTACAATCCACCACGCGCCTTAACATCACAAAGCTCCGGACTTCTGGTAGTTCCCAGAATTTCAAAATCTACAAAAGGGGGTAGAGCATTTTCATATTTAGCTCCAAAGCTTTGGAATAGCCTTCCAGACAGTGTTCGGGGAGCAGACACGGTTTCCCAGTTCAAAAGTAGACTCAAGACGCATCTTTTTAATCTGGCATACACATAACTCATCCGATAATCTCATACTCCAGTACACCTATCCCGAATGGGAACTACGCTAATTCTCCCTATCTGTTCTGTATTTCTCTACCCATCCCGAGGCATCGGGAGATTGTGCCAGCTTCAGTAGACAAAGGCTGACCTTGCGAGGTTCCTGAGGCATCCAGAGAAGGACCAGCTCCAGCTGGATTCAGCTTTATGATAGTTGGAGCTACACATGCTGCTCCTGTGCTTCCAGTGATCCAGACCTCATCTGCCCTCTGCACCTACTGACTCGTCCCTATGCTGAACTGGTCTTCATGTCAATTTAAATAATTTCTGTCATATTGAATTTTCACCTGCACAACACACAAGATGTTATATCATTTCTATCTGTTATCACCCAAATGAGGATGGGTTCCCTGTTGAGTCTGGTTCCTCTCAAGGTTTCTTCCTAATGCCATCTCAGGCAGTTTTTCCTTGCCACCGTCGCTGTCACCCTTGACTTGCTCATCCGAGACATTTCATTCATTCGTCTCATTATTATCTACACATTTTTCACACACATACACACTTCAAATTATTTTCTTTTCTAAAATTTTTTTTCCTTTTTTTTTTTGTAAATTTTTTTTCATTTTTGTGAAGCTGCTTTGAGACAATGACCATTGTTAAAAGCGCTATATGAATAATTGAATTGAATTGAATAGATTGGTATCCATGTGGTATCCAGTGGTACCTATCTGGTCACAAGTTGCAAATCTGCAACGTTGAAATAGTGCTGCATCAGGGGAAAAATCCAGAAGAGATAAAATCTACCAATTGGCATTTACTGTATCTATATACACTTATGATTCTCCTTATGCAGGTTTAGTTTCAAAGTAATGGAGGTTGATAGTGATACTTACACGAAATTGATGCCAAGAAAATCAGTTTCAGTGAACCCATGGAAGCAGAAATGTTGGAAGTGAGACTACACTGCCATCTGGTGGGCAGGTGGGAAACTGTTTGTTGCTAAAGGACAACCAAGTCCTGCAGTGGTACTTCTGAGTAAAAAAAAACTCATAAAATATGTATCTGGGGTAATAAGGTAGTTAGTTTTTAGCTGTTGCAAATCAGTAACACCTGCCTTGAAAGGGTTTTAACGTGTTCTTGAGAACGAAGCGCCATCTAGTGGTGGCATCACGTAAATGAATAAATAGGGCTTGAATGGGTGTGTTTACTGTGAAATCTTGACACGCCTTTCTGGCAGAAAAAGGAGGGGGGATTACGGCGTGCATAGGGCAGTCACACGCCATTCACACGTCAGTCACACGGTCGCGGCTATTTGGCATGGCTCCCACTGTATGTACGTCCTGAGAGTACTAGGGTACAAGCCCGAGGACGACTTTTCCTGCAGAAACTCCAGCACTGACCAATTCGGCAGTGGACTGGGTCTACCTGCTTCGCAGACACTTGCTGCAGGGGAATTCCTCTTGCTAGTTCAATAGATGAGGCGATCCCCCTGTTGAATGAGCCCTGATTCCTAGAGGTGAAGTGAGCCCATGCGTCTCATAGGAGAGAGCAATAGCATCTCTCACTCAGTGTAGAGTCGGCCGGTCGCGGCCCCAAAAAACATGTAAAAGCTGCTCTGACTTACGCCACTAGCTGACGCGGTAGACGTAAATCTGAAGAGCAGTAAAAGGCGGAGTCTATTTTTCGAAGCAAAGAGGTCCACCTCTGCTACATGAAATCTCTCCCAGATTGACTGACTACTTCGGGGTGGGATTTCCATTCCCTGTGTGTCAGAGATTGCCTGGACAGTACTACTGCTCCCACATTCATAAGCCCTGGAATATAAATCTCCCTGAGGGACAGAAACCTGGTGCGCTAGCTATTAGTGGCGCGAGCACAGTCCGCCCTGGCGATTAAGATATGAGTCTGCCATAGTGTTGTCCACTCGCACTAGGACATGGCAGCCAGGCAACTGCTGGTGGAAGTGCTTTAGGGCCAGAAATCGAGCCATCATCTCGAGGCAATTGATATGCCGCCCACATTAGAGTGGAACCCAGAGTAGAAACCGGGGAACATAGGAAGGGTACGAAGCACTTGGCGCATAACTTTTATTGGGGATTGGCCCTAGTGAAATGCCCTGGTTCTTAGCCACAACATGAAATGCTCTCATGTGCAGAAGGCCCAAAGTTGTCACCGTGGATACAGCTGCCATGAGAGCTAGGATCTCTGGCACTTTCTGGTCTAGCTTGATTTCCTTGAGGGTGTTGAGAATGGATTCGACACGAGCGGGAGACAGCTGTGCCCGCTTACGATCGAATCCCATGTGGCACTCAATATGTTGTCCTCTGAACAGGAAAGAGAATCAACACTTCATAGTCGTCTTGAGTAAATCCACTGTGATTACAGACACCAGTTGCTGCATCTTGCAAATCTCTGACTTTTACAACAACCTATTTGCTGTATCTTGTAAATTACAGTCTTGGCTTAGGTATATAACAACACTCTCGTTGTATCTTACATTCCCAGCTTACGTTAGCTTACGGTTACAACAACCTAGTTGCTGTATCTTACATTTTTAGCTTACCGGGAGCTCTCATTAGCTGACGGTCAAAAGCTTGTGTTTCCGTAGCCTTCCGCATCTATACTGAACTCTCTAACATATGACAGTCACACAAATGCATGTAATAGTAGAATGACATCACAGACCAACTTACGAGTGTCAAAATGGATGCATAACTTAGAAATATAAAGCTTAAGGCTTATGTAACAAACTTAGTGCTTAATGCATTACTAATGAATAGAACAAGGTAGAATAAATGAAATAACAGCAAATAAAATAAAATAAAATAAACACAACAACAAATTCATAACAAGTACGATATGGCACTTACATTCCAGCCCCTAATTGACAGGTATGGAGACTGACAATTACAATTTTGTGTTTTTTTTTTTTTTTTGATAAAGCCATGAAATCAAACATTCTTAACCTTCTAAAACGTTTTAAATCTTTTAAGTGTGTAATATTTATCTCAGGTGTTTATCTTTGCATATCAAATATCACAACACATTACCACACATTTAACAGTCCATTTCACATGTGAGGCACAGCTTGTTGATGGGTCTTTCCAGAGTGTTGGTCTTAGTTTTAACTAACACACGTCTCACCAGTCCCCCTTTGTCGGGGAACACTTTCGTGATTCTTCCCATGACCCATGCATTTCTTGGAGACGACTCATCAATTATTAAAACTATGTCTCCAATCGAAAGGTTTTTTTTGTTTTGAAACCATTTTTGGAAGCACCCATCGCTTCCAGAGCAGGTCTGATAGATGCTGGATCTGCTTCTCCCTGCGACGTGCATTGATGTCTTCCTTTTTGACAAATCCAGGTGGCAGGTTTGGCTGTTTTTTCATCAGCAGCAGGTGGTTTGGTGTCAGAGGATCTGTGGGATCCTCCGAGACAGTATTGAGGGGTCGGTTATTCATTGTCGGTTCTACTTCACACATGAATGTATGCAGGCTCTCGTCAGTTAATGTTTGTTCTTTCAGCACTGATCTCAAGATCTCTCTAACTGACCTGATCTGTCTTTCCCATATTCCGCCAAAGTGAGATCCAGAGGGCAGGTTAAATGTCCACTGTATGTTCCTTTGAGTAAGGAAGCTTTCAATTTGTGACTGATTCCATTGCTGAATAGCCTCGCGCAGTTCAGTCTCAGCGCCTATGAAGTTTGTTCCATTGTCACTTCGCATCACTGACACCTGACCTCTCCTGCTTATAAAGCGTCGCATGGCATTCACACAAGAGTCTGTGTCAAGCAAGTGAGCGATTTCAATGTGCACGGCTCTTGTTGTCAGACAAGTGAAAAGTACGCCATATCTTTTAACGTTACTTCTGCCACGTTTGACCTCGAAGGGTCCGAAGTAGTCTACTCTCACATTTATGAAGGGTGGGTGGTCTGGTATTATTCTGTCGAGTGGCAATTCTGACATTTTTTGCTCACATGCTTTAGCTTTAGACTTCCTGCATATTACACACCGGGAGAGAAACTGTCTTACGAGTGAGTTAGCAGTCGGAATCCAGTATTTCTGCCGTAGTTCTGAGAGCATGTAATTTCTGCCACTGTGTCCTATTTTGTCATGAACGTCTCTTAATATTAACGTTGTGATATGTGAGTCTTTAGGTACAATGACTGGGTGTTTAACGTGCTCTGGCATTGCGGACCTGCCGAGACGTCCTCCGACTCTCAGCAATCCATCCTGTAGCACTGGGTCCAGTTTGGACAAGCAACTGTTTCTTTTTACAGATGTCTTGCGTTTTTGCTGTGTGTGAATTCCCTGTTTGAGTTCTGCTTCTGTTTTATTCTTTTGCAACGTGAGAATTTCTTCCTTAAAATTTTGTCTTTGAGTAAACTTAATGATTTCGTTTTCTGCTTTTGTTAGTTCTTGAGCTGTTAGCGACTTGTGATTTTGTGTCTTTGGTTTATCTCCTTGTGTTTTGACCCTTTCTGTTTTTTGTTTGAGCATGTCTCTAATGCGAAGGATCCAGGCAACGGATCTTTTTAACTTGTGCCAATCAGAATGATGATTAATCAATTTTCTCACTGCGTCTGCGCATTTTGTAATGCTCACAGTATTCACTAAAGCTGAGAGTTTAATTTCATCATCATTTTGTGTTATTGATGTGTCATGAATATTTTCAGGCCATTTGCACTCTGCTTCTTTGAGAAAGGAGGGACCATGGATCCAGTTAACATTTTTCATGAACTTTTCACAAGATACCCCCCTGGAGGCAGAATCAGCTGGGTTTTGTGAGGTATTAACGTACCTCCATTGCTGTGACTTGGTTGACTTTCTTATAATGGCGATTCTGTCGGCCACAAAGGTTTTAAAACGAAGTGTTTCGTTATCAATGTATCTCAAAACAGTTGTACTGTCAGTCCAGAACATAGAGTCCAGCAATTTCAATTCTAGCTGTTCTTTCAACATTTTGTCATTTTTTACAGCGACCACTGCCGCAGTCAGTTCCATTCGTGGAATGGTGGTTTGTTTCAGGGGTGCTACGCGGGAGTTCCCCATCATGAATGCACAATGTGTAAGTCCATCAGCGTTTACTAACCTGAGGTATGAGACAGCTCTGTATCCCATTTCACTTGCATCCGAGAAGTGGTGGAGTTGTGCTGTAGCTGTAACTCCGAAGTCAGCTGGTTTTATGCACCTTGCTATGCTGAACTCGGACAGTCCGTGCAGCTCTTGCAACCAGGTTTTCCATGCCGTTGTAAACTGCTCGGGAATGTCATCATCCCAGGCTAGTTTTTCTTTACATAGCTGTTGCATTGGGATTGTAGCTGGCAGTACGGCAGGTGGGAGAAAGCCTAACGGGTCGTATGTTGAGCTAGTGATTGACAGAAATCCTCGTCTTGTCACAGGTTGTTCCTTTAAGCTAATCTTAAACTTGAACATGTCTGAATCAATGCACCACAGCACCCCCAGAGCTCTCTCTATGGGCAGGGCATCTTTACTCAAGTCTAAGTCTCTCATGTCTTTGATCCTTTCGCTCTCGGGAATGACAGTCAGTAGGGCACGGCTGTTGCTTGCCCATTTAGTGAGGTTAAACCCACCACTTGCACAGAGACTAGTGAGCTCATTGTATAGGGCGACTGCTTGGTCATGACTCGAAACAGATTTCAGGCAGTCGTCTACATAAATGTTTTTAAGCACTGTATTAACTGCCACAGCGGATGCATTGCTGCGGTTTTCTTCTGCTGTCTTTCTGAGGGCGAAGTTAGCAACACTAGGCAACAATTTTGCACCGAACAGATGAACTACCATTTTATTTTCAAATAAGTCTTGGTTCACATCTCCATTCGGCCACCATAGGAAGCGCAGCAGATCTGTGTCCTTCTCGGGGACTTTCACGTGATAGTACATGGCTTCTACTGTGTCCTTTTTTTTGGACTTTATTTTAACGGGTACAATGGGGAGGATGCAATTACCTCCAGCCCCAGTGAGCGCATTTAATTCATGACTCACTGCAGTTAGTGTATTTGTTGTGTCACTTTCAGTTTCGTTTCTACGGGCGCTCGTAACTGACTGCACCGTGTCTGGCACTGCTATGTGTAGCATGCTTGGATGTGGCTTTGAACACAATGAACATGTAATTTTTCTGGTACGGTCTTTCCACCAATGACCCTTTCTTAAGCATCCGAAACAGAATCCATTCTTTTTTATGACTTCTACTTTGTCTTTGTGTGTCTGATCGTTAAATTTTACGCACTCGTCTAAGATATGGTTCTTTTTACAATGTGCGCACGGCTTAGTGAAAGCGCTAACAGCTAACATACCGGCATTCTTCATTGTAATCGAGTCTTTGTGAATTTTACCAACCTGTCTGTCCTCGGTTGCGACGCTGACCCTGGGTTCTCCTTGGCCCCTTTGTTTGGGTCCTTGAAGGGATGTGTGACTGGGTTTTCTGTCGCTGGTTGCGGCGTCCAGGTCTGTAGAGTGCGCGCTGCTTAGGTGCACGTTGCTCGATTCAGTGACTGCGCTTTCGTTCGCAGGCTGCGCTCGGCTGTTACCTGTTGAGTTGAAAAGGTGAGAGTGCGCGCTGCTCGGGCACGCGCTGCTCGATTCAATGAGTGCGCTCTCGTTCGCAGGCTCCGCTCGGCTGCTGCATGTTGAGTTGGAAGGGTGAGAGTGCGCGCTGCTCGGGCACGCGCTACTCGGACGCGCGCTGCTCGATTCAATGAGTGCGCTCTTGCTCTTGGGCGATCGGATGTCGTATTTGCGATCTTGACGTTGAAGCACTCTTAATTTGGCATTATGCATAGCGAGCGCTGTTTTGGTTTCCAGTCTTTCTTTTTTCGCTTTTAGTTCTGCCATTAGTTGTGCTTTCTCTATTTCTAGTCGTGCCTTTAGTTGCGCCTTTAGCTGTGCTTCCTCTATTTCTAGTTGGAGACGTTCTTCCAAGGTTGCAGCCTTTGCCAACAGCGCTGCTCTTTCGGCTTCTTCTTTCTTTAGTAGGGCTGAGGATGATGTAGAAGTTACAGACCTTTTGGATGCTGCCGTTATCAGTGACACGCTGACGCCCGGCGAGACATCTTCGCGTAGTCGCGACGTCACAGAGTGGCTCTTAGTGTCCTTGGTGTCCGCTATCCAGCGACCAACCTTAGCTATGAATTCTGTGCGGCCTTGAGCCTCAGGTGCGCCGCAGGCGACCTGATCACGTCTGTGTTCATGTGCATAGTTCATAGGTGTCTTTAATGTAGTAGACATTGCATTCAGTCGAATTCGCTTGCCTTTTCTTGCATCCAGCGCCTCGTTGAGGTTCTTTCTGTTCATCTCGTGGAGCGCCGTTAGGCTCCCCAGCCAAGTGCTGGGAGCGTTGTCCTCGTTGTTCGGCATGGTGAAGTTCGACGGCTATTCTCTTTTACTTTCCCTTTCAGCGTTCACTTGTTTTCGTTCAAACAGCAGAAAAGCTTTTGACTTTGTGTAGATGCGGTCATATTATTTCACTAGTTTTGACGCGTAGCTTTGTCTTAAAGTTTCACTCACACGACAGAAGTCCGATCTCTTTGTCTCTTGTAGTTTATTTTGTCAGCATCAAAGAATCAACACTTCATACAGTCGTCTTGAGTAAATCCACTGTGATTACAGACACCAGTTGCTGCATCTTGCAAATCTCTGACTTTTACAACAACCTATTTGCTGTATCTTGTAAATTACAGTCTTGGCTTAGGTATATAACAACACTCTTGTTGTATCTTGCATTCCCAGCTTACGTTAGCTTACGGTTACAACAACCTAGTTGCTGTATCTTACATTTTTAGCTTACCGGGAGCTCTCATTAGCTGACGGTCAAAAGCTTGTGTTTCCGTAGCCTTCCGCATCTATACTGAACTCTCTAACATATGACAGTCACACAAATGCATGTAATAGTAGAATGGCATCACAGACCAACTTACGAGTGTCAAAATGGATGCATAACTTAGAAATATAAAGCTTAAGGCTTATGTAACAAACTTAGTGCTTAATGCATTACTAATGAATAGAACAAGGTAGAATAAATGAAATAACAGCAAATAAAATAAAATTAACACAACAACAAATTCATAACAAGTAGGATATGGCACTTACATGCCTCAATTTAGCGCATGGCGTGTCGCGACTTGCCATAAGCAACATTGGGGAATTTAAATAAATGTGTTGTGCTTCACTGAATTTCCACTAGATGGCGCATGGAAGGACTTTATCTAAAAGCCGGACAAAGTACAACGAAGAATTGTGTATAATTAGTTAGCCTAAAACAATATTGTTTCCAATGCTGATGCAAACATGAATTTTATTTTGTTTTACAACAGATCTTTCATGATGAATGTGTGTATATGTGCTTCATATTATATACAACGCGACAGCACGCTCAGTTACTGTAATCCCACTTCTCACCTTTCATGACTTATTAATTCGCACTTAACGAAAAAGATATTGAAAATTCATAATTTTTTAAATAAAAAATGTATTAAAAAAATTATCAAACTGAATATTGCAAAGGGAATTGTTGTAGTTATTAGCAATGATGGAGTGGATTATAGTCCAACTATTGTTACCTATGTAGCCCACTTAACGAAAAATCTTTTGACAATTCATATTTTTAAAAAATAAAAATAAAACAAAAATATATTAAACTGAATATTGCAATGGGAAACTACAATGGTTGTAGTTATTAGAACTGATCCAGTTATAAAAACAACCCGACTCTCATTTAACAATTTATCTGTTTTATTGGCACAAGAATTGTCTGTGTAATAATTTATTTTATAATGTATATTAAAATAATTATAAATTAATTAAACAAACAAATAAATAAACAAATAATCCATATTGTAGCCTAAGTGTAATATGTTTGATGTCATGTGAGGTTTTCAGAGCGCACCGGCAGAAGTAAACTAATGATTATGAATGCGTCGGGAAAACAGCAAGCAGACTGTCTCTGACCATTTTTTAAAAAAATGTTTGCGTTCATTTTCTGACGCGCTCAAGTTCACCAAAAACAATACAGAACAGCGCACCTTATTTGCTTTCAAACATTTACAAAATCACGTTTTTTCGTTATTGTGAGTGCGCTTAAATAAAAGTTGAATCCTCCTCTTTAGTGTCTCCTATTCCTATTAATCCTATTGTTGTTCTTCTAGTGTCACTTTACAATGCCAGACAACATTCAAATGCAAATTATTCACTCTCCCAAAGTGTGAATCAGCTGCTCTCACCTATCTTCTGGATTCTAGATCCTAAAGTTGACATTGTTACCATTTTTCCTTTGTTTCTTTGTTTTACAAATATGACCCAATATATGTTCAGTGATACTTTTTTTTTACGTTTTTGTATTGTGTTATATTTTTATACTAGTAAGTAGTTTTAAAATTGAATCCCACTTCTCACCTTTCATGTAGGTCTGCTCGGACTTATTAATTCGTTTTAAACGCCCCAAAAAGGGTTTTTAAACGCGATTTAAAATGCAGATTGACCTGCATATCAGCTGGATAACTAGCGAATGCTTTATTAATGGGCTCTAAAAGTAAATGGATTATTACAGAACGTGCGAGTTGACGCCCATGCACTTTCCCCGTCACTATGTCATGCATACAGTAGCCTGGATAAATACAGTCCATCCACACGTACAGTAGAGGCTTTTCAAAATGACCAAGATCAGTAAACTTCATTCTCAAGACATCAGGACAATGAAGTCTGCTGGAAGTTCCAGTCGCGAAATACACCGCCATCTGAAATCTGTTGGTGTAGACGTAACATTGAGCACCATCAGAAGACATTATAAAGAACTGACATCACGCAAACGCAACCCTCGCAAAATGAATCGGTACGTAGCTCTGTCTTATACACTGTAATGTGTTTGTTAGGCTTTTAATGTCAAAAAAGTAAATTAATGTTATCCACTTATTTAACAGAGCCGTTGTCGCAGCCATAGAAACCATCACTAGCCAAAACGACGAAATGGTTGCAAGCGCTGTGAAAAAACAACTGTGGCGTGAAAATGGAGTGGACATCAGTGAGAGATCAATTCGTCGAATCAGGCAAAAAGTTGGTTGGAGATATAGGAAAACTTTGCATTGTCCCATGATCCGTGACAAAAACAAAGAGATACGTCTCCAACAAGCTCAGACATGGATCAATGAAGAGGAAAAATTTCACGACGTCATTTTCACTGATGAAACGACGGTGGCTTTGGATCGCTTTGCCACAATATCCTTTCGTAAAACAGGGAGACAAGTGTTCAAACCCAAGCCGAAACATCCTGTTAAAATTCATGTTTGGGGAGCCATTTCTAGACTTGGACCAGGACCTATTGCCATCTTTGAAGGAATAATGGACAGGTCTTTCTTCGAAGAGGAGATTATAAAAGGAACCGCTGCCCCATACATAAAGGAAACCTTCGGTATTCGTCACCGTTTTTTCCAGGACAAAGACCCGAAGCTGCAAGAAAAGTGATCGCTGAAGAGGGAATTAACTGGGTAAAGACACTCGCCGAGTCTCCCGACATGAACCCCATTGAAATGGTGTGGCATGCTCTGAAAGACTATATTCGAAAAGTAGCAAAACCGACTATAAAATCTGATTTAATTACTGCCATTGAAAAATTCTGGTTTGAGATACTTACATATGAGGCATGTAATAAATACATATATAGGTTGTTTAAAGTCCTTCCAGCAGAGGTTAAAAATCAGGGTGGACACACAGGAATGTAACTGAACACTGCATTTATGACCCAAAAAATAAAAGCTTTGAGATGATATATTTGCTGTATGTTGTGTTTATTTGATTATACTTAAACATAAACGTAAAGTGAAAGTGCAAGCCACGGATTTAAGCACACCGGTTTTAAACAAATTTTAGAAAATGTTTAATGCACTGTAAACTCGAATAAGTTGGCAAAACTAAAAAATACTCACCACGGTCTATTAATTTGAACTAATTGTAATTATCTAAGTTATCAGTACTTCATATGTTTTCATGTTCATATGACTTTGAGCACTAGGGTTTACAGTGTGATTCAAAAGGTCTAGGAAGGAAACAGGTTTAGTTATTTTACACAATCTGCATATATTCAGTAAATTTGTGAATTACACTCAAAGTATCAAATCCAACTATTAAGTCTGATTTAATTGTTACCATTAAACTTTTTATTATGTTTATTTTTCTGTTTATGTTTTGCTGGCGAAATACATTTTAGGCTCGGTCTTGTTAATTTGTTTTAAAACCCAATTCTGCGAATTCCCCCAGCAGCTAAACCGGTTTGATTACTTCACACCTACAGTACAGTGTGAATGAAAGGTGAGATGGGGGATTACAGTAACTGTGGGTGCGCTTCACCTCGGAGCGCGCTATCGCGTTGTATTCAAAGAATAGACTAAAACAAAATCATGTTTGCTTCAGCATTGGAAACAATATTGTATTAGGCTAACTTTATTACAGATTATACACTTTTGTATTCTTTGTTCACATAGGGCATCTTTAAATTTTAACAGAAAATAATAGTGGGCTGGTAGGCACGTTATTTTTCATATAACTGAATGAAGTTAAATATACACAATAAATTAATAATTGCGTTTGCTTTACATTTGAGCACTCATGTGTAAATAGCTTTTTCTTTGCATATACTACCATATCATATATTTGTGTCTAATACTGTTTTATTCATATTTTAAAATGTAACCTACGTATCCTACAGTATAAACATATTTTACTACTTCAGCAGTGAATGAGAAATTTGGTCGATCTGGCTTTTAGATAAAGTTCTTATTTGATACAATTTTATAATTTATTAATTATCTTATTATAAACATGATTATTGTTCTCTATACTCTTGTCGAGTATAGTCCTTCATGTCTGCATTTTTTCAGTTGTTTTTTGGCCCGCTCCGTCTGACCGTTATTCTGTGGGTGGTATCCGGATGAGTGACTGCAGGTCGAATCGATCAGACGGCAGAAGGCTTTCCAGAACCTGGCAGTGAACTGGGGCCCTCTGTCCGAGACGATGTCCTTGGGGAACCCATGCAGACGGACTACGTGCTCTAATATCAGCTCAGCTGTTTCCTTGGCTGATGGGAGTCCGGCGAGGGCCACCAAGTGCACGGCCTTAGAGAACCGATCTATGATGGTCATGATGGTGTCCTTTCCTTCCGAGGCCAGCAGGCCCACAACAGATGTCTGCAATGTGCGTCCAGGGCCGACGAGGAACCGGAAGAGGTTGAGGATCTCCTGAGGGTGGTTGATTTGGGTTTTTGGCCCTGGCGCACACTGGGCATGCCTGAACGAACTCTTTGATGTCCTTCGCCATTGATGGCCACCAGAAGTCCCGTTGGAGGAACTGAAGGGTTCGTTTGGTGCCTGGTTGTCCCGCGATGGTGGAAGAGTGACCACACTGAAGGACCTCGGACTTCATGGCGTTGGGCACGTAGAGTCGCCCAGGCGGCACACCTGCCGGTTCGGTCTCTAAGGTCTGCGCCTGGCGGACCCTCGTTTCCAGATACAGGTGCAGTGTTGCAATGATTCTGGAAGAGGGTAGGACAGGCGCGGGGTCCGCCCAGGGTGGCTCCATCTCAAGTTGTCGTGAGAGAGCATCTGCCTTGGTGTTCTTCGACCCCGGGCGGTATGAAAGGTGGAAGTTATAATGTTCAAAGAACAATGCCCATCGCGCCTGTAGAGGATTAAACTGTTTTAAACTTCTGATGGTGATAAGATTTTGGTGGGCTGTCCAGATGATGAATGGCTCCCTGGCACCCTGGAGCCAGTGATGCCATTCCTCCAAAGCCCACTTTATGGCCAGCAGCTCGCGGTCCCCTACCCCGTATCGCTGCTGAGTGGTGTAAAATTTTTTGGAGAAGAAACTACAGTGGGAGCCACGTCAAACAGCCGCCTGGAGCATGATGGATTCATGGCAGGATCATGAAGGGTTAATGCACGGTCCGTGCACGAAATGTGATCCCCCGCGATGATGCAGTTAACAATGCCCCGCCCCATAAACGCCCCCATGCGCTTTCTAAAAAGATGGTTGCAATGCCGTATAATTCCGCCAGATGGAGCATTGACTGGCACAGTTAACTGCAGTGTCCAGGAAACACAATACCGTATCTTTAATATATAGTTCTTGTATTGTCAACATAGTTTCATAAATAGATAATGTGGTAAAAAACAACAACAACAAACCGATTAATAAAACAGATTTGTTAAATCACTCAATACACAACCCATGATGATTATGCTATTTATTATTTAATAATGACTTAATAAAACTAGTTAGTGAAATATTTTTTAAGACATCCTGAAATGATCCTTAAAGACACGGTAGCAGCTGTAATTTGTCTATACCGATCATTGTAGGTAAGGAATAAAAACGCGGGCTATGTACAGTATTTTACATTACGGTGTATTTTACCTAGTTCCATTTAATATTCTGATTGATAATATTTTGCTGCAAAGTAAAGCTCAAAATGTAACGTCTGCTTGGGTTTGTTTTCGTTATATTTTTGATGATGTTTTTTTTTTCACTGATAGTCAACAAGTGGCATAAGAAAGGCAATTAATGGCGCATGCAACCTGGAACAAATATCTGCCCATATGGATCAGTATTTCTTTAGTCATTTAATCATTAAGCATTAATCACTTTTCACAACTGTGAATGGATGCGGCAGCAGAGACAGATTAAATCCCCATAAACACTTGGAAATAATAGTAAAAAAAAGTTCCAGAGGGTTAGCGCCTATTATACTAATGTATTTTTACAGATTTTTTTACTGCTTATATTTCGTTTGGTTTTACGCAATTTCATGTGTTGTGTGTGTGTGTGTGTGTGTGTGTGTGTGTGTGTGTGTGTGTGTACGAGAGAGAGGATACTCTGACAAGAGCAACTTCCGTGTGGCTCCAGTGGTGCAATCGGTTAGTGCGTGCTACTTATAAAGCGGTCCAGGTGAAGCAATGCCGAGTTCGAGCCTCACTTAAAGCACCCAAAGCATTTTACTGCATATCATGCTGTGTATGTGACAAATCAAATTTGAATTTGAAAGTAAAGCTTAAAATTTAACTTCTGCTTTGGTTTGTTTTCGTTATATTTTTGATGTTTTCGCTGATAGTCAAATTGGCATAACAAATTGATTAATGGCGCATAATATCTGGAACAAAAAAATCTGTCCATACGGATCAGTATTTCTTTACTCATTTAACCAGCATAATGTCCTACATCAAAGATCTGATGGGGCATAAATCACTTATCACAACTGTGTATAGATGCAGCAGCAGAGACAGATTTAATCCCCATAAACATTCACACTTGAAAACAAAACTAACAGAAGTAAACAGTTCTAGAGTGTTAGTGCCTGTTATCACAGGACAGGAATCACCTACAGGATACTACTGTATTTTTACTGCTTATATTTTACCCTAGTTTCATTTGGTTTTACGCGATTTCACGTGTTATTTGTGTGTGTCTGTGTGTGTACAGTGTGTGTACAGTGTGTGTGTGAGTGTGAGAGATAGCGTGAGAGCGCATGCGCGAGAGAGGGCTTACATGGTGATTTGTCCAAGGTTACTAAAACCTGGCTTACTACCTATAAAAATTATTTCAGTTTAACTCATGGGTCTCAATCACAGATGACACGACAAATTATATACTCTGAAACGTTCATTTGAACATTTAAAAATATATACAAAAAATATATACATTGATTGATAAAATCTGGATTAAGGATATTTTATTTTATTTCTTTAATTTAAATTTTTTAGTTTCCCCCCTGAGGGATTGCCACCTTATTGTGGTCAGGGGGTTTGCGTGCCTCAACACAATTCAGGAAATACAATACTGTTACTATACAGTAAGCCCAGGGAAAAACAGTGCTCGAACATGATGCCCCCTTAAAATTTCTGACTGCGCCCCTCCCCCCTGGTCTAGAACGGCCCTGCCTCTGACCGTCTTTTGTCTTGTAAATGAGTATTCTCACTCACCTTCCAATCCCCCCAGCGCACACACACTTTGTTTGTCCTGTAAACTGTAACTGTGTTTGCTAGGGCACTTGGTTATACACAGTACTTTAATGTATGGAACACTTACTTAACTTACTGGTTTGGTTTAAATATCGCTTATTACCTTATTCAGCAAAATTAATTAATTATTAACGTATTGAAGTATTTTAGGACAAAAACAGACCCTGCGCTTGTGTTTAGAACTGCTGAACAGCCGTGTTCATAGGTTTAATCAATGATGGGTGAATGGAGAGGTGTGTGTGTGTGTGTGTGTATACACGCGCGCGCGCTCTCCTGAATTTCTCCGTTGGCTTTAACACGCACACCCATCCCCCCGCCAAAAACACACACACACCCATCCCCCCGCCAAAAACACACACACACAGAGCAACTAACCCCATGTCATACTCAAGAGTGGAAGGTGAGAAACCTCAATGGAGAATACCAAGTTTGTCATTGCTCTTTTTGGAGTTCTTAAAACCCAAAACATTTATTTATACTGAGAAAAAATTATTATGGGTCACATAATCACAAACACAAATACATATAATCAAGTGTTTAACTGTTTTCATTTGTTTCTATGACCAATAATTATTATGATTATGATTTTCAGCCAAACTCTTTGACGAGTTAAAGGAAAGTTGTGTCCCATTTTTTGCCCATTGAAGTTGTTGGTTCAACTAAACGGTTTTTAAATACCCAAACAATCTCCCAAAATTAAAACACGCAAACATGACTTTAACAATTCAATTTATTTTTCCAAAACTAGTCAAAGTTAAAACAGTAATTTGTATAAAACAGGTGAATACATGTTGTCTTTTTGCTTAAAGTTCATTAAACTACCCGGATACACCAGCTGCTTATAAGTCTCTATCTATAGTCCTTTTATATTAAAATATTAATTTTTCAAATATCAAAACTATTAAACATGGAACAGTTTCCCCCAAAGTACTGTATCGGACGTTTTGCAGTTCTATGTTCAGAATATACAGTAGACCTGACCAAACATCATTCTAAAGCTGTCGGACTGTGACGTCATCCTTCCTACAGCTCCCTCAACAGCTTGTTCAGGCTCCTCCAGTCCTGTAGCTCCAAAAGTCCAGCCGTCAGCCGTCTGATCCCCCAATCCTCCACAGCGGAGCTCTGCTTAAAGACAACAGAAGAATTTAGTGAAGACAAAGATAAATAAACTTCACAGAACATATACAGTGGTGTGAAAAACTATTTGCCCCCCTCCTGATTTCTTATTTTTTTGCATGTTTGTCACACAAAATGTTTCTGATCATCAAACACATTTAACTATTAGTCAAAGATAACACAAGTAAACACAAAATGCAGTTTTTAAATGAGGGGTTTTATTATTTAGGGAGAAAAAAAAATCCAAACCTACATGGCCCTGTGTGAAAAAGTAATTGCCCCCTGAACCTAATAACTGGTTGGGCCACCCTTAGCAGCAATAACTGCAATCAAGCGTTTGCGATAACTTGCAACAAGTCTTTTACAGCGCTCTGGAGGAACTTTGGCCCGCTCATCTTTGCAGAATTTTTGTAGTTCAGCTTTATTTGTGGGTTTTCTAGCATGAACCGCCTTTTTAAGGTCATGCCACAACATCTCAATAGGATTCAGATCAGGACTTTGACTAGGCCACTCCAAAGTCTTCATTTTGTTTTTCTTCAGCCATTCAGAGGTGGATTTGCTGGTGTGTTTTGGGTCATTGTCCTGCTGCAGCAGCCAAGATCGCTTCAGCTTGAGTTGACGAACAGATGGCCGGACATTCTCCTTCAGGATTTTTTGGTAGACAGTAGAATTCATGGTTCCATCTATTACAGCAAGCCTTCCAGGTCCTGAAGCAGCAAAACAACCCCAGACCATCACACTACCACCACTATATTTTACTGTTGGTATGATGTTCTTTTTCTGAAATGCTGTGTTACTTTTACGCCAGATGTAACAGGACACGCATCTTCCAAAAAGTTAAACTTTTGTCTCGTCGGTCCACAAGGTATTTTCCCAAAAGTCTTGGCAATAATTGAGATGTTTTTTAGCAAAATTGAGACGAGGCTTAATGTCCTTTTTGCTTAAAAGTGGTTTGCACCTTGGAAATCTGCCATGCAGGCCGTTTTTGCCCAGTCTCTTTCTTATGGTGGAGTCGTGAACACTGACCTTAATTGAGGCAAGTGAGGCCTGCAGTTCTTTAGATGTTGTCCTGGGGTCTTTTGTGGCCTCTCGGATGAGTTGTCTCTGCGCTCTTGGGGTAATTTTGGTCGGCCGGTCACTCCTGGGAAGGTTCACCACTGTTCCATGTTTTTGCCATTTGTGGATAAGGGCTCTCACTGTTGTTCGCTGGAGTCCCAAAGCTTTAGAAATGGCTTTATAACCTTTACCAGACTGATAGATCTCAATTACTTTTGTTCTCATTTGTTCCTGAATTTCTTTGGATCTTGGCATGATGTCTAGCTTTTGAGGTGCTTTTGGTCTACTTCTCTGTGTCAGGTAGCTCCTATTTAAGTGATTTCTTGATTGAAACAGGTGTGGCAGTAATCAGGCCTGGGGGTGACTACAGAAATTAAACTCAGGTGTGATAAACCACAGTTAAGTTATTTTTTAACAAGGGGGGCAATCACTTTTTCACACAGGGCCATGTAGATTTGGAGTTTTTTTTCTCCCTTAATAACGTAAACCTTCATTTAAAAACTGCATTTTGGGTTCAATTATGTTATCTTTGACTAATTGTTAATGGTTTTTGATGAGTAGAAACATTTAAGTGTGACAAACATGCAAAGGAATAAGAAATCAGGAAGGGGGCAAATAGTTTTTCACACCACTGTAGTTCTAATAAAAATAAAATATATTAATAAACCTATTTACCACAGAGTGTGTAAAATACTGTTTTGGGGATTCTGGAATGTAAATAAACTGCCTGTGCTAATGTTAACCAGTGAACAGTGTTAGTGTTAACCACTGACTGTCTGTATTATCGTCTGAATTAAATTAACCGAGAATTTACTTAATGCGCTTTTCATACAAATAAGTTAAGCCATATAACACTCGTATATGAGCATTAGTTCATCCCTGAGGCCAAACTATAACTTACTGAAGCCGCCCATACCTCCCCCACACCTCCCCCACCACACACACACACACACACACACACACCTCCCCCTCCTCCTCCTTAACTAATAAACACTTCAGTGTTGTTATTCAGCTCTTTAACTAAGCGCTCGCGCTACCGCGGAAAGTCACGACCAAAGTGTATAAAATATAAACCCGGTTATGAGCGTTACTAGCTCCTGTACAGCTACCCTCAGTCTGTGTCCCTCATCAACTGCATCACATTATATTACAGTCACAGAAATAACCTGCAGATTAACTCTTAACCAAAGAATAAATAACCGCTGAATTTATCCAGACAACACGCGGTGAGATTCTCTTAGTATTTACAGAGAACACAAACACTCTTCATCGGGTAGTGCAGCTCTTGTAATAGGGACAATAATAGTATTTTCGAAGCTTGTGCATGTTTTTGAGTTAAAGTGGAGTGACACAGTGAGTTTGTGACACTGACAGTAAGCTGTAATATTAACTCCAGACTTGATAAACAGAACATTAAGTTCTCTAAAGTCACATCTGACCGCTGCTGGTGCTGCCAGTGATATTTAAAACGGCGAATAAAAAACTAAACTGGGAAATAAACTGTAAACTACCCCAAACACATTTTATAAAATAAAACATCACTTACCACGAATAGTCCGTTAAGCCGCCATCTTCATCTCTGTAGTTTGGCAGCGTCAGTACGGCGGGGGTGGGGGCGGGTTGTTAAAATCACGTGATTGCAACTCAGCGCAGCTGGCTTGTTTTAACGTGTTCTTGTGAACGAAGCGCCATCTAGTGGTGGCACCAGGTAAATGAATAAATAGGGCTTGAATGGGCGTGTTTACTGTGAAATCTTGACATGCCTTTCTGGCAGAAAAGGGAGGGGGGATTACGGCGTGCAAAGGGCATTCACACGCCATTCACACTTCAGCCTACACGGTCGCGGCTATTTGGCGTGGCTCCCACTGTATATGGGCGTAGTTTCTGATCTGGACCTCGTTGTGAGAGAACTGCTCCAGTGCCCACATCTGAAGCGTCCACCTCCACAACGAATGGTTTACTGGTGTCAGGATGGAGAAGGATGGGAGCGGTGGTGAAGCGATTACAAAGTCTTTCAAAGGCGGAGATGGCAGCAGAGTTGAGGTGGAAAGGGAGAGAGGAGGGACGAGTCAGGGCAGTTAAGGGGGCGGCAACTGTACTGTAGTCCCGGATAAAGCGACGGTAGAAATTTGTAAACCCGAGAAGCCGTTGAAGTTGCTTGAGGGTCTTGGGTAGGGGCCAATGATGCTCAACTTCCAGCTTCTGCGGGTCCATGGCCACACCCTAGGGCGAGATGACAAAACCCAGGAATGTGGTGGAACGCTCGTGAAAAGCGCACTTTTCCAACTTACAGTACAGCTTTAGGACCGCCCTGACGTGCTGGGTATGTTCCTCAGTGGTACGGGAGTAAATGAGGATATCGTCCAAATAAGCAAATGCCCACCGCCCTAACATGTCTCGAAGAACATCATTAATAAAGTGTTGAAAGGGGGCGGTGGCATTGCACAGCCCAAAGGGGATGACAAGGCTCTCATCATGTCCGGTCGGGGTAATGAAGGCCGTCTTCCACTCATCGCCCTCTCTGATGCGCAACAAGTTGTTGGCGCTCCGGAGGTCGTACTTAGTAAAGATGGTGGCACCAGAGAGGGCGTCCAGGGCAGAGTTGGTAAGAGGCAGAGGGTGCCGATTTTTGATAGTGATGTTATTGAGCCTCCGATAGTCGACACATGGGTCGAAGTTCACCGCCTCTCTTCTTTACGAAGAAGAACCCCGCGGCGGCAGGCGAGGAGGAGGGCCTGATGGTTCCCTGGCGGAGGGCGTTGGTTATGTATTCCTCCATAGCCTGCGTCTCTGTAGATGTTAATGAATAGAGGTGGCCGCGGGGTGGGACTGCGCCTGGTTGAAAGTCGATGGCGAGATCGTATGGGCAGTGTGAAGGAAGGTGGATGGCCCGCCGCTTGCAAAAGACCTCTGCCAGGTCCCTATAGGTCTCGGGGATGGCGTTGGTGTTGACGTCGGGGGCCTCGGACTCCCTAGAGCACATCCCAGCAGGTCGCGCCCCATTGTAAAATCCGGTGTTGCGTCCAGGAGATGAGGGGGTCGTGTTGCAGGAGTCACGGATGCCCCAGGATGATGGGAGGAGATGAGATGGAGGTGACGTGAAACCTGAGCTGTTCGTGGTGTTGATCGATGAGGAGGATGATGGGTTGAGTTTGGGTGGTGATAGGTCTGGTAGATAGGGGCCGACCATCGATGGATGTAAGCCGAACGGGCTGGGATAACGCCTCAAATTTTACCCCCATTTTTTTGGCATAAGAAGAGTCAAAGTTACCTGCTGCACCAGAGTCGATGAACGCAGTACTTTGGACTCATTTGTGGCCAATTTGGAGGGATACCTGAACCGTAAGGCGAGAGATTGTGTCGGTGGTGGTGGAGATCCGAAGATGGCCCGGTGAGTCTCTCCTTCTGCTCACCCGGGCTGGGCGTTTCCCGGGTGCAGTGGACAGATCGCCTGGTGATGTTCCGCGGACCCACAATAGGCGCACAGGCCCTCTCTAAACCGACGTGCGCGTTCAGCAACGGTCAGGGAGGCGCGCCCTAATTGTATGGGTTCCCCGGGGCTCCGGTGTCAACCACGGCAGGAGGTGGAGAACCGACAGGTCAAGTAGTTGTGGTGGTGAAGGTTGTGGGTGGTCGTGGAGTAGGAGAAGGTGGGTGCGGGCGCCAGGGTCCTCGGAGTCGGCTTCGGACGAGAGAGAAGGCGCTGATCTATGCGTAGGGCGAGCTGGATCAGCCCTTCCAGTGTGGCGGGAAGCTCTCGCCCGGCAAGCTCGTCTTTTATTCTAGAAGCCAACCCCTCGTAGTAGGACGTCTGGAGCGCCGCATCTCCCCAGGTGGTCTGGACAGCGAGATGCGAAACCACAGGTGGTAGAGCTTTGTGTCGGTCTCCACCTCGCCCGCAGGGTGTTCAAAAGTTAGCTTGAGCTGGCGGGTGAATTCATTGTATGAATGGGCGGTGTCCGTATCAGCCCGGAGAACTGCCGTGGCCCACTCAGCTGCCTGCCCTGATTGACGAGTAGAGCAATGCTTAGCCGATCAGTGGAGTACTTGATGGAATTAAACTCAAACACCAACTCAACCGCTGTCAGAAGCACACTGCATTTCCCGTCCGTGCCATTCCACTTCTCTGGTAATGAGAGAAAAACATCAGAAGGGGGGTGGGGGAGGATGCGGCGCCGCGGCCGCTGCGATGGGAGGCCGGCTAGCCGCGCTGTCAACAGCCGCACGAAGATCCGCGTTCTCTCGCCTGAGCTTCGCAACCTCCCGGCGCAAGGCCGCAACGTCTTGGACACTCAGGCGCAGAGTAGCGATCTCCCCAGTTAGCTCATTGATCAGCATGGCATGCTGATCCACCACATCGCAGAGACGCGCATGATCCACTGGGTTTACTGCGCCCGGCTCAGTCATTCTGTCAGAGTGAACTAACCTGAAGTGACCAGAAGACGTAGCTTTAGCCCAATGTAGCGTGGATGGTAAACCCAAATGCGGAAGAAAGCGAGTAGGCAGGATAACCATGCGATTTAGTTTAAGGACTCTCACAAAAGGGGAGCAAGGGAAAAACACAAATTTAACCTGTGTCCTATAAATAGACACACAAAAGGTAGGAAGCAACAACCAAATACAGTGAGTACTCATGGTTTGAAGAAAGCCAACCGGAACCGACATGGGCCGAACTCAATGACTGAGCGTTAAGCCATGGTTTGTTTTCTCCTCTTATACTTCCTGGTAGGCGACCGTCTTACTTCCGGGTCCTAGTGCCGGCCGCAGATTGAGTGTGCATGACAGTTGTGGCAACATCATGTTGTGGAGATACTTTTCAGGGTACCAGGGAAGCTGGTCAGAATTGATGGGAAGATGGATGAAGCCAAATACAGGGCAATCTTAGAAGAAAACCTGTTAATTAATAACTGGATGGTTAATATATTAATTCACAACCATTCATCCGTCTTATCAAAACTTTGGTCATAGCATTTAATAGCAATCTGTAAGCTATATTCTGTAAATAATAATTCAGAATAAGAATGCATGTAAACATCCAAGGGATTTTAGGGTGAAAACTGGGAACATTTGACCAGTAGTATTCCACAAATTAAATCATCCAATTAGTATAATTCCTCTAAAGACATATGATGATCTAAATTATGTTTTTTTTATTTTTCCAAATTTTCAAACTATGTATCACGCTTTTTACAATCGACACTGTCCCAAAGCACAATTACAGCAATAAAAATTCTGGATACACAGTAAAAGTTTATTTCTAATGAGCAAGCTGAAGGGAAGGAATAGTTTGTAGCAAGAAAACCCCCCTGAGACAAACATGGGAACATTCCCAAAAAAGGGAACTGATTAGGTTAATACCAGATAGTATAATCATAAACAAGTCCGTTCTATCTGTGTGCTCTGATGTTGAAAGTCATTGTATAACAGGAAATGTTTTTGTTGAGGAGCTGTTCACTGATGGAGTCATTTTCTGTTTTTCCATTGTTAAAGTCATCCTGATGCAGAAATTAGAATTTACTCTTTCCCTCCACCTAATATTTATTTGGCTACTCTAAATAAATGAATACATATAAATAAAGTTGAAATGGTTTAAAAACTGATGCTTCATTCACAGCATGAAAGGGTGACATCTGCTGGTGAAGAGTGTGTGGTGCAGGTCCTGTCTGCTAGCAGTGCCATACAGGGGAGATAAGAAAGGAAAAGTCCATGGACCATTCAGCGACAAGGTGCCTTTAAAAATGCTATTCACATGTTTTCCAGCCCAGTTTGACCAGTCTATCTCTTTATCATCTTACCTTCAAATGAATATGTCCTCTAAATATACACACACTATACAGGGCCAAAAATATCTGGACACATGATAAGTTGGTTATAGAAGTACAGTATACAAAATGAATGGTAGGGATGAAAATCACCATGGCATATTATCATGATACCTAGGTGCTGATTTTTTTTGGGATATTAATAAAATTGTGATACTAACTGAATCAAAACTGTGATTCATACACATTCAAAAATGCTGCTTTGCAACAATGACAATTGTTAAAAGCGCTATACAAATAAAATTTAATTGAACAAATTCAGTATCATGATTTTAAGTATCACAATTTTATAAATATCCCAGTTTGATATTTTTCCTCTGAATTTGTTACAGTTCTAAACATTTAATTTACTCCTACCAAATAATTGGCTTGTATCCCCTGTGGGATATTAGAGGAACAGCAATATTTTACCATTTTTAACACTAAAAATTTATAGGACATCATGTACATTTAGATAATCATTACCAAAATTACCCTTTTTCAACACTATAAACATATTTTTGTACATAAATATAATCAAAACATTTAGAAACAACATGTAAATTAAGTAAAATCTGAAATAAATAGATATTAAACCTCACTTAACCTTAACTCTTGATTCCTGTTGGCACCGGCTGCTTTAAAAAACAAACTGAAATCAGCTCCCTTTTCTTCTTGCTACTGTCCTCACATTCTTGGGACTCATTGTGCTATGTCTTCACTCAATTATAAAAAAGAAACAAAAAAAACGCACAAAAGAATATGTAAACTGCTTCACTTGGTTTTCCACTGATACGGCTCCTGGACGTACGCACAACTTAGTCGCCATTCGGTTTGGCTCTGTTTGGTCACTCATATGCCGAAAACGCTTCACATGCTGAGGCAATTTTCTTGCAAAATTTCAGTTCTTAAGGTGACAATTCTTACTCCAGGGTGTTTGTAGAACGAGGTACCGCTGTATATTTGTATTGTAACTTTGTAAATTGTAGATTTGTAGATTTAGCCCAAATGTTTTTATTTTAAAACTTACATTTCTTTCACTGCAATTTTTCTTACTGCAGGAAAAATACTTCTGTCTTTCTGTTCTACCCGAGAATAAATCGTTCATTTAAAGGGCACCTACGGTGCTACATGGACTTTTTCAAGCTGTTTGGACTGCATTGTGTGTTAGGAGAGTGTGTACACAACTACTCTACAGTGATAAAGAGCCGCCCAGCGATTTTCTTTTAATTTAATAATATAAGATGCCCCTTCTGAAATCAGCCCGTTTTCAAAAGCCTGTCGGTGTGAAGTCACACCGACAGAGGCCGCTCCTACTACAGTTGATTGACACTGGTGTTTTAGCAAAGACCCGCCCCGAGTGAAAAAAAGAGCCGTCGGCCATTGTTTTTCTACACTGGCGCAAAATGGCACCTACATGAGTGTGGTGTGCTGTTTGTTGTAGCAGTATTGTGGTGGTCTAGTGGTTAGGATTTGGCGCTTTCACGTGGGAGACCCGGGTTTGATTCCTGCTTAAGGTACATGCTTTTTTTGCACTACATATTTATAAAGTTTTTCTAAAGTTCGTTTAGTAACGAGGCGAGTGCGCTATGCTTCGATAAGCTTTTCTGACATAAGGAGAGACTCAGTCAAACACACACACACACACACACAATGCTTCGCGTGTATGTTGTCCTATTCCCGGCATCTATATGCCTCATTCACACACACAGACACACACACACACACGTTGTCTGTCAGAAAGGTCTCTGTTTATTAACAGCAAAAGATCGGTATAAATATGTTTGACTAAACGGCTGTGCTATAGACATATGTTACTACAAATTAACCATTGTAAATGTCCTGGTGAGATCCCGAAAAAAACAATGCTTCGCGTGTATAAGGTCGCGGGTTGAATAGCCGGCATTTCCAACTGGCAGCCATTAATCCTCCGTGGTCTAGTGGTTAGGATACGGCGCTCTCAGCGCAGCAACTCGAGTTCGATTCCCGGTCTGGGAAGTCAAAAAAGTTTTACAACCAGATTCACATGAAAAATTTTATATACATATATAACTATATATATATATATATATATATATATATAAATATGAGTGCATAATAAAAATCTTACAAACTATAGGGGAAATATATATATATATATATATATATATATAAAAAAATTATATATATATATATATATATATATATATATATATATATATATATATCCCCTATATTTTGTAAGATTTTTATTATGCCCTCATTTGTACATTGTATATTTGTACAACTATTTTACTAGTTAAATTTATTTTCTTTAGTATTTCTTTTTATTGATATTTATTCCTTACGTATTTATTTAATTTTTAAGGTCACTGACTGTCGTATGAGCATTTCACTGCATATCATACTGTGTATGACTGTGTATGTGACAAATAAAATTAGAATTTGAATCAAAGGAGAGGAAGAGAGACAGAGAGAGAGAGAGAGAGAGAGAGACAGAGTATGGGAAGGTGAGCATGAATGAACAGATGCAAGAGGAGACAGGAAGATAGCAGCAGGGAAGATTTAACACGTTAATATCAGATCTATGAGGAAGAGAGCAAGAGAGTAGAAATAACTCCTTTATATATAAAATTATTCTAACATCATGTAAAATTATTTTTAACTGTTTTTTTAATTTTTTTAACTGTTGTCAAAGCTATACCCCACTTGTATTGTGAAGACACGCCCCACAGAACTGGGGGGCGGGTTCAGTAGAGGTCATTAACATTTAAAGGAGCATGTACTGAAACAGGTTGCTGAGAACAGAGCTACTTTTTACCAGGTAAAAGTAATGTTTTTTTTACACAACAATTGAGAATTTTTAATTAAAGTATATTACAAACTTTTCATTAGGACCCTAAAGAATCATATTAACTTATGCAAAATTGAGTCTGTATGGCTCCTTTAAAGAATATTACACTTCTGCACTAGTACAATATAAATCTAAATAGATATAAATATCTCCTACTAATGGATGATGACATTATCAATGTTGCTTAAAGGCTTACATTGGGTTGCATAGACTTGATGGCTTTCTAATATGTAGGAAATGCAATGTATTGTGATTCTATTGTGTAAGCATCACAATTTAATAAATATCCAGATTAAAAAATTTTAAATTATAATTATATTAATAATTATAAACAAACTTTACAAATAATTCGCTATTATGAGAAATAATGCTGTGCTGCCTGCTAATGTGTGAATAATGGACTCCATATTAAGTTAAATACATAAAACTCCTGTTATATTGAACTTCCAACCTCCTAACACTCAGCATGACTGAAAATTCAATAATTTTGCTCATTTTCCTTTGACTCTGCAAAGCTGCTTGGTGACAGTGCCACTGTTAAAAGTGTTATGTTCTAAGGTGATTTTTGAACATTACATTCTACTTTAGTCTCACGCTTCTGTTAAGATGACCTGCATTCTTCTGGGAACGGTTTATAATAGCTTTTTAGAGCAGGGCTATGGGGAAATGCCCATTCAGCTTCAAGATCATTAGTGAGTATATATAAAGAATATATAGTGCCTTGTAAAAGTATAGATACCCCAACACAAAGTGGTTGTGAAGAGGAAGGAAAATATAAAATGTATTTAGTTTTATTAATTATTAGTTAATTAGTAATTAGTCCACCTGCGAGTAATTTGATCTCCATATAAATACAGCTGTTCTATGCAGCCCTCAGAGGTTTGTTTGAGAACATTAGTATAGGAACACTCCAGACAGGTCACACCAGACAGGTCAGAGATAACTATGCACCATCTGACTGGCGGTGAGTGACACATCAGTTTTCGATTACAATAGTCACATTAAAACTCACCATACTGATAGACATGCACACATTGCACGTCCTATAGAAACTGTGTCTTTTCCCCAAATTGAGAGAAACAAAGAATACATTTATTAAATGCACACAAAATAACCTAATAACTATAAAATCAGAAAAGGGCCAAATAAGTAACAAAAATCTACTTCTTAAGGTTGGACTCAATATTAGATCCTTTGTGCCTAAAGCTCAGAGTATTGTCTTGAATTAATATATTGGTCTGAACGAGTCTACTCTATCAAGATATCTCTGTACAGTAAGTATGAGCCCCGTCAACCGACAAAGTGTTGATACTGTACAGTAGTAGGAGATTTTAACATTCACGTAGATGATGCTAACGACACTTTAGGACCCGCATTTATGGATTTGCTAAATTCCTTTAAGGTTAAACAAAACATAAATAGACCAACTCATCGTTTTAACCATACGCTAGATTTAATTATATCCCATGGTATAGATGTCACTAATATTGAGATTCTCCCTCAAAGTTATGATATCACAGATCATCACCTCTTAGTACAGTATATACTCTACCTTTAGAACAGATTAGCTTTGTCTCCCCACATTATCGATTTAGTAGAAATATTAATCCGACCATGATCTGCCGGATCTGTCCAAACACATTACTAGACCCCTAAATGCAGATGATCTATATAAAATGACAAACAGCATAGGCACTGCTTTTACCAGCACATTAGACACCGTAGCTAAAAAGGTAAGAGAAAAAACAACTGCATCATGGTACAATAGTCATATGCATACCCTCAAGAAACTGTAACCTCGAGCAACCTACTGTTCTTTGTGTGTCCAGTGTTTGTTTGCCTCTTGTTTAGTTCCTTGTGTTTTTAGTTACTTGTATTTATAGTTCCTTGTATGTTTAGGTCCGTGTAAGTTTAGTTATTTGTATGTTTAAGCGGAAGCAGGTTTGTCCACTAATATGGATTAGTCTCTATACCTGTGCTACGCTAGAGAGCCTGTGTTGCACTAGAGAGAGCCTGTGTTACGCTCTATTCCTGTGTTACGCTCTATATCTGTGTTACGCTAGAGAGCCCGTGTTATGCTCTATACCTGTGTTACGCTCTATACCTGTGTTACGCTCTATACCTGTGTTACGCTCTATACCTGTGTTACGCTCTATACAGTGGGTGCACAAGCGGTATGTTACATTTACCGTCGCGGCGTCAGCATTAGGGTTTGTGTGTTTGCTGGCTTTTACCGCTGAGTGGCGCTATATAACTATAGACTGACGCCTCAGGCCTTAATTTGTTCTACCCAGGATTAATGAGTCGCAGCTCATCTAGAGCCGCATGTAGTTGCAGATAAAATCAAGTGAAGCATTATAATTAAACAAATTTATAATCACAGTAGTAACATTACAGTACAAATTTATAATGTAAATTAAATTAAATATTTTTTGACAGTGACAGAGTGCGCATGACATTTTTAGGATCAAATTTAAGCGAATTTAAAGAAGTGCTGGCTTTCGACATCATCATGATGGCGCCTTTGTTTGGCTTCGCCACAGTGCGTCTGGCAATCTGTTATTTTTTAATCTGTTCTGCTATTTTTATTTTTGAATCGGCATGTACGTTTTTAAATTACGACCGGCAAACACTTCTGGGCATACGACACGATATGAAGAGCCGGAATCCGCAAGTGTTCGCTCCAGCGGTTTTCAGATATGCAGGAAATACTGGAGACCATGATCGGGCAAGTCGCAACGCTGTTATTTATGCGCCTCTACCCCCTAGGACGAGGCTGCCGTTCCGGCCTATAGGTACGGCAAAGGTGGCTAGTAAAGCTGGGCTGTAACTGGGAGTTGGTCCTCGGCGGCATGGGAGCCGCCACGGGTCTCATCCACCTAGCCCCCACTTTTCGAACAATGTGCCTGGTCCCCGTGTGGCCGGCGGTGCCGGGCCCGGCACCCAGATGGAGGCAGCAACGGGACATGCTGCACGAGTATCGTGGAGTGAACCGGGAGGTGCTGATACCACTAAATCAATCATCGTGCACTTTTCAAACCCCCGTTCAAGTTCTGAGGATGGTGCTGATCAATACAAGGTCTATCTCAAATAAATCTTTTATTTTAAATTACTATTTTAAATCTAGTGGTCTGGATTTTTTATTTCTTTGTGAGACATGGGTTAATGCTGATCAGGGGTGCGTTTCCCAAAAGCATCGTTAGCCAACTATGGTCGCAAGTTCCGTCGTTACCAACATAGTTCAACAACTAGGTGTTTCCCGAAACCATAGTTCAAACGAACATTCGCAAACAGCGTCACAAACTTACGTGGTTGGAACTACAGCCTTCGACCTGTGGTTAGAAGCATAGTTCCTTGCCGAGGCTGGGTGTGTTCTATTCACAGTTAATGACCCTACGCCCTATTAGTTTCTAAAAAAAATTTCCCAACCACTTTGAGCGATTTGGAAAACTTAATGTTTTGGTGCTCAGATATTAGGTTATTAATTTTTCGGTTATTTTGATTGCAAATTCACTTTAAACGATATAACAGCGGTACCATCGCAATTATTCTCCCTTCGAAGTGCCCTACGGAAGCATTATTTATGCCGGTTGGAACACAGCCTTGGTTTCGTTTGTGCGAAGAAAAGGTGAGTTTTTAAGTGAGTATCTTTAAACATACCCAAAGAGAAATGTCTCATAACAATATTTGTAGCAGTATGTTAGAGGTTTTCACTTATAATTAATGTTATCTGTACTGTTCACGTATTCAACATATACAGTGCATATACAGTGCACAAAGTGTTAAGCACTAAGAGATTGTAAAATTTATACACTAAGCCCTATTTAAAATGTTACTCAATATATGTAAGCCTATTTAAAATATTACTCAATATATATTCAATGAATGTACCCAAATAAATCAACAAACTGGGGTTTGGGCACTGGCTGGGAATCGAACCCGGGCCATCTACACGGCAGGCGGAACAGCTACCACTGAGCCACCAGTGCCCTTCAGAGAAGTAGGATATGGACTATTCATAGGTTTATTTAATATATATATATATATATATATATATATCCAATTTGTTTGTAAAATTATTTAAAGTACACGTGCAGATGGGAAACCATTTAGGCAAATAAACAAAATATTTTTTAACACAAGTTCATTCGAGATTCATTTAAACCAAAAGAAAATACAGGATCCAAACTGTAAAAAAAAAAAAAAAAAAACCTAACCAAACATATTCTGAATTAACAGTTGTCTGACTGCAGGATGCATTCTGCCTTGATGTGTGTTCGAAGGAATTAATCATCATCATCATCATCCTCATCAGAAGTGTAATCTTCCTCATCCACAGCAGCACCAGAAAGACCCCCCTCTTCCTCATTACAAAGCGGGACATTTTCCTTGACTGCAATGTTGTGGAGAATTGCAGTAACTACAATTACATAACAGCTTTTGGAGGGGTTCAGTTTCAGGCCACCACTGAACTTGCTTGTTTGGTCACACTTGCAAAGTCCCTCCACTTGTTTCTGACTTCCTCTGGGCTTCTCTCATACCCATTCCCAGACGCATTAATTTTTTGTGCGATTTCATTCCAAATTTTTTTGTCCGAATTTGTAACTGCAAGCTCTTTTTATTTTAGTAAATTGTGGTTTTCGTGTCATTTTTTCACGACAACTCTCATTAAACCATGGCTGTACAGTATGTAAAGGGACTTATATAGGAAATAATATTGAGCAAAATAGGTAACAGGTGTTCACAACACAATCCCAGCATTTTCAAAACCCATCATTTCTTTTTATTTTAATTGTACTGATGTATCAATACCAAATAAAAAATTAGTTCAAATGAAATATTGAAAAATTAAAAATGTTGCGTTTGTGACATTATTACACCACTTCTACGTTACGTCACTGTGAAAGCGCATTGAATGCGAGCCGAAGAGAGAGAGAAAAGAAATAAACACACTATACAGTAGGGGGCGATATGTGCCTATGGCACTACTCCGCCATTGTATTGAAGAAGAAGAAGAAGAAGAAGAACGACATTTTAAACCAACATAGTTGTAACCATGGAAGTGCGACACAGGTACTATGGTTTTGGGAAACACTTGTGACTAGTTAGTTAGTTTCTTCAACATTGCATTGTACTATGGTGGTTAAGCAAAGAGCTACATAGTTGTACGGGAAACGCACCCCTGACTGGTGTTCTAAAGGAACTGACCCTTGTAGCTGCTTTAGTTCTCCAAGGTTGTCCGGGAGAGGAGGTGGCTTAGCCACCGTTTTAAAAAATAGTTGGAGCTGCGCGTTGTTACCGGCAGCTTCTTATAGTAGTTTTGAACTGCAGACTTTCAAGATCAATATTGGGAAACCTGTTCTTTGCTGCGTGGTTTACCGGCCGCCTAAACCCAATACTCATTTTATACAGGAGTTCTCTGACCTTCTCACTATGATTGCTTTACATTGGGACAGAGTTTTAGTTGTTGGGGACTTTAACATACATATTTGCTGCCCCGATAAGCCGTTAGTGGCTGAGTTAATTAATTTAATAGATTCGTTTAATTTGAAGCAGTATGTTTCTGGGCCGATCCATGAGCGCGGCCACATGTTGGACTTGGTTTTAGCTTATGGCCTTGATATTGAGAATATCCAGACATGTAATAATGGTATTTCTGATCATATGACCATTGTGTTTAATTTGCATGTGCAGGGCGCAGATAATGTTTGTCGCCCTTCTCCGCTTCACGCACGGTTGATAAACAATAATACAGTAACACGGTTTATAGATGCATTTTCTTCTTCATCCGCAAATTTATTTTAATATTCAGCTTTAGACGAACTCGTTTGTAACTTTAATGCTACTTGCAGTACTATTTTGGATTCTATAGTGCCTTTGAAAAGAATTCGACCTAAAACAAAATCTCAGCCGTGGCTCGATGATACGACAAGAATTCTCAGACAGGCATGCAGGAGAGCGGAAAGAAAATGGAGGAAGGACAGATTGCAAGTTTCGTATCAATTTTTTTAAAGAATCATTAGTCAAATTCCAAAATGCTGTGAAAACAGCACGAGAAAAATTCTTTTCTGATTTAATATTCAAATACAACCATCAACTGAGAGTTTTATTTAATACATTAAGTACTTTAATAAGTCCTCCTGAAAATGTTTCCAGTAATATATCGCACTTGAATAGTGATTTTTTTCCTTAATTATTTTGTTAGAAAAATAACCAACATTCGGACCCAGGCATGTTCAGTTGATGCTCTGGTAGTAGTCACTCCAGCGCCCACTTGTTGAATTTTCTCCAATCACTCTTCAGTATTTAAGGAAACTAATATCTAAATTAAAACCCTCCTCTTATCCCCCATGATTCAATGCCTCCCCGTCTTATAAAGGAAGCTTTTAATTGTATCGGTCCTTCCATTTTACATATAATTAACACTTCCCTCATGTCTGGTCAAGTACCCACTGTTTTTAAACATGCAATCGTCCAACCGCTTTTAAAAAAAACAGGTTTGGATTTTAATGACCCAACGAATTATAGACCGATTTCGAAGCTCCCATTCCTTTCTAAGCTACTTGAAAAGATTGTATATTACCAACTTCAGCCATTTCTTAATGAAAATAATATTCTGGATCCATTTCAATCAGGTTTTCACAGTACCGAATCTGCACTGATTAAAGTCACAAATGATCTGCTTATGTCTGTGGATTCGAGGGCTTGCGCAGTGTTGATATTGTTAGATCTAAGTGCCACTGTCGACACCATAGATCATGGTGTCTTGTTAGAGCGCCTCCAACAGTGGGTTGGTATTTCGGTTCTGTTTTGAAATGGTTCTCATCGTTTATGAATTCTAGAACCTTCTCTGTTTCTTTTAATGAATCATTGACTGCTCCAGCCCCCCTTCTGTATGGTGTTCCTCAAGGGTCTGTACTTAGCTGTGTTTAATTTTCGTTATATATGTTGCCTTTAAGTCACATAATAACAAAATATGGAGTTTCCTATAATTGTTACGCTGATGACATGCAGCTTTATCTGCCCTTAAAATTTGGGAAGCCGAAATCGTTGCAACCCTTATTTGATTGTTCATGTGATTTAAAAAAATGGATGGCCACTAACTTTTTAAATTTAAACGAGTCCAAGACTGAGATTATATTATTTGGATCGCCATCAGTTGTTGAAATCTTAACCCCCGCCTTGGGACCACTGTCACCCTACAGTATATAAGATCACATGTGAAGAATCTTGGGGTGATATTTGACTCCGATTTTAAATTTGAGAAGCAAATATCAGCTGTGGTGAAGTCGTCCTTTTATCATTTGAGGATATTGGGTTAGATGAGGGGCTGTTTTTCTTTCAATGACTTTGAGGCGTTGATTCATGCTTTTATTTCTTCCCGCTTAGATTATGAAAACGCTCTATATTATGGGGTCAGTCACTCGGCACTAGCCGGTCTGCAGTTGGTTCAAAATGCTGCAGCACGACTTTTGACTAAATCAAAGAAGTCTTGTCATATTACTCCGATTTTAGTTTCATTACAGTACATTGGTTGCCGGTGGAATATAGAGTCATATTTAAAATTTGTATTTGTTTTTAAAGCGATCAAGGTGGTAGCACCTCTATACAGTGGTGTGAAAAACTATTTGCCCCCTTCCTGATTTCTTATTCTTTTGCATGTTTGTCACACTTAAATATTTCTGCTCATCAAAAACCGTTAACTATTAGTCAAAGATAACATAATTGAACACAAAATGCAGTTTTTAAATGAAGGTTTACATTATTAAGGGAGAAAAAAAACTCCAAATCTACATGGCCCTGTGTGAAAAAGTGATTGCCCCCCTTGTTAAAAAATAACGTAACTGTGGTTTATCACACCTAAGTATAATTTCTGTAGTCACCCCCAGGCCTGATTACTGCCACACCTGTTTCAATCAAGAAATCACTTAAATAGGAGCTACCTGACACAGAGAAGTAGACCAAAAGCACCTCAAAAGCTAGACATCATGCCAAGATCCAAAGAAATTCAGGAACAAATGAGAACAAAAGTAATTGAGATCTATCAGTCTGGTAAAGGTTATAAAGCCATTTCTAAAGCTTTGGGACTCCAGCGAACCACAGTGAGAGCCATTATCCACAAATGGCAAAAACATGGATCAGTGGTGAACCTTCCCAGGAGTGGCCGGCCGACCAAAATTACCCCAAGAGCGCAGAGACAACTCATCCGAGAGGCCACAAAAGACCCCAGGACAACATCTAAAGAACTGCAGGCCTCACTTGCCTCAATTAAGGTCAGTGTTCACGACTCCACCATAAGAAAGAGACTGGGCAAAAACGGCCTGCAATGGCAGATTTCCAAGGCGCAAACCACTTTTAAGCAAAAAGAACATTAAGGCTCGTCTCAATTTTGCTAAAAAAAACATCTCAATGATTGCCAAGACTTTTGGGAAAATACCTTGTGGACCGACGAGACAAAAGTTGAACTTTTTGGAAGGTGCGTGTCCCGTTACATCTGGCGTAAAAGTAACACAGCATTTCAGAAAAAGAACATCATACCAACAGTAAAATATGGTGGTGGTAGTGTGATGGTCTGGGGTTGTTTTGCTGCTTCAGGACCTGGAAGGCTTGCTGTGATAGATGGAACCATGAATTCTACTATCTACCAAAAAATCCAGAAGGAGAATGTCCGGCCATCTGTTCGTCAACTCAAGCTGAAGCGATCTTGGGTGCTGCAGCAGGACAATGACCCAAAACACACCAGCAAATCCACCTCTGAATGGCTGAAGAAAAACAAAATGAAGACTTTGGAGTGGCCTAGTCAAAGTCCTGACCTGAATCCTATTGAGATGTTGTGGCATGACCTTAAAAAGGCGGTTCATGCTAGAATACCCTCAAATAAGGTAAATAAATATGGGGCGGTGGTGGCTCAATCGGTTAAGGCTGTGGGTTTCTGGGTTACTGATCGGAAGGTCGGGGGTTCGAACCCCAGCATTGGCAAGTTGCCACTGTTGAGCCCTTGAGCAAGGCCCTTAACCCTAACTGCTCCAGGGGCGCTGTAAGCTGGCTGACCCTGCACTCTGACCCCAGTTTCCTAATTGGGATATGCGAAGAAGAAATTTCGCTGTGCTGTAAAAAGTACATGTGACAATAATTGTATATTAAAAAAATAAATAAATAAAGCTGAATTACAACAATTCTGCAAAGATGAGTGGGCCAAAATTCCTCCAGAGTGCTGTAAAAGACTTGTTGCAAGTTATCGCAAACGCTTGATTGCAGTTATTGCTGCTAAGGGTGGCCCAACCAGTTATTAGGTTCAGGGGGCAATTACTTTTTCACACAGGGCCATGTAGGTTTGGATTTTTTTTCTCCCTAAATAATAAAACCCCTCATTTAAAAACTGCATTTTGTGTTTACTTGTGTTATCTTTGACTAATAGTTAAATGTGTTTGATGATCAGAAACATTTTGTGTGACAAACATGCAAAAGAATAAGAAATCAGGAGGGGGGCAAATAGTTTTTCACACCACTGTATATCAATGATTTGATTCAGCCTTACTGTCCACAGAGAGCACTTAGATCATCTGATCACCTTCTGCTTACAATCCCGAAAAGTCGATTAAGAAGGAAAGGCAATCGTGTTTTTTCTGTGTCTGGGCCCACCCTGTGGAACAAGCTCCCTTTCCATGTCCGTTCAGCTCAGAGTGTTTAAATTTTTAAATCGAACTTAAAAACTTATCTGTTCACCGAAGCTTTTAAACATGTGTTATAGTGGTTTTGTATCGGTAATTTGATAGTTTTGGTGTTTTTGAATCATTTATTTATTTATTTTTATTATTATTTTATCATCATTGTTGTTGTTATTATTGTTATTATTATTTTAATTTATTTTGGCTCTGCTATGTAAAGCACTTTGGTCAACTATCGGTTGTTTTAAATTTGCTATATACAGAGGTGGAAAGAGTAATAAAATTTTGTACTCAAGTACAAGTACTGTTAGTTCAGTGAAATTTTACTTAAGTACAAGTAAAGTTACCATTATAAAAGTCTACTCAAGTAAAAGTAAAAAGTAGCTCATTAAAAAATGTACTCAGAGTAAAAGTTACCGAGTTACTTTTTTATTTTAATTTTTTTAACAGCGGGGGTGGGATGAGGCATTCTAGCGTAGTTCAAAAAAGATGAGCAGATATAAATCTCAAACTAGTTGTTTTTAACTGAAGGAACACCTTTGCATAATAAAGCTGTTGTCTTTGTTGTGCTTGAAAATCAAAGTGGTCACTTAAATATGGTGTTACGTCCCAGTCTAGGGTCATACAGCAAAAGAATGGTTCAGGGTTCTATTTTAAACTGTATGGAAATGGTGGTATATGGCAGAAAGAACTAGATCCAATCATTAACTGATGAAATAATGAGGTTTGTATACACACACACGCACACACCAGGAAGAGGAGGATCAGACTCAGGGTGGACCCAGGCCAAAATAATAAACAAAATGGTATTTATATTTAGTAGCTAGATTACCTGCAAAAAAAAAAAAAAAAGTACTGGTAACTTCCCGGACTCCCTAAACCAAAAACAATGAAATTATCTACAAATATATACAAAGACCAACCAAACCAAAGGGACAAAGCAATAATCAAAGTCAATTGGAGGCAAAAAGTCAAACCAAATATCAAAACGCCAAAATCACAACCTCTTTCATCTTTCCTGCGTCTCTCTCCGGTTTATATATGGTCACGCTAGTCGATGACGTCACTCTCAGGGCGGAAGCGACCGTGTGGAAGGTCAGGAAGATGCCGATGTCAGAAAACCTGGAGTGGAGTCTGGAGCGGCGCGCAACCAGGACATGATACACACACACGCGGCGCAACGGAGCATTTATAAAGCATAATATATATATTTTATTTTATAATAAAATTATTATTATTATAATTATATAATTATTATTATAAAAGTTTAAATAATTTTTTACTCAGTAGTGAATATGATTTAAAATGTAGCGAATTACAATACGTCAAACAAAACGTACTTAAGTAAAAGTAAAATTACAGATTTTTAAAACTACTTTAAAAAGTAGAAATACATAAAAAAGCTACTCAATTACAGTAACGCGAGTAAATGTAATTCGTTACTTTCCACCTCTGGCTATATAAATAAATTAACTTAACTTAACTTAAGCTACTTCTTAAATAGCCGTTATCACAGTGAGTCTTTACCACCGCCGGCAAAAACCTTATAAAATACAAGTAAAACATTAAACTCTGGCTGTGTGTATCAGAATTCGTGGGTGAGCCACAGGTGTTGTCAGATTAATGGGCAAAAACGATATAATAAACCTATATAAGCTACATAGCCTTTATACGACTTTACTTTATTTAAGTGCATGCACAATGACGAGAAAATTTTATGATTTTGTAAAATAATGAAAGCAAACTGGGATACAGCGCTATTCTGTATCGGTTTCTGTGAACTTGAGCATGTCAGAAAATGAACCGAAACTCTGTGTATACTCTCCTCACAGACGTGAAAAATATATACTTACAGAAAGCAAAATGTCTGCTTTTATATAAACTAATGGGGAAAAAAAATCAGCTTATGTAATTTGTATAAAACGAATCTACTCACAGCCGAAACCAAAAACATCAACTTATCAATGAATGATTAAAATGGCCAGTCAGTTTTCTTGCTGTTTTTCCTAGCCATATTCAGAGGCTCGCCTGCGAGAGGTCCACTACACAGCAAAAACATGTTAGTATATTAAGACTGAAATAAAGCGGCTCGCAAGGACATCGCTTATTTAACACGTATAAATTTGTGTTTGTTATATTTCTGGGAAATAGAAATCTCTTACAAATCTTTCATATCACACGCGCGCCGCGGGTTCACGCAAACATTTTATATTCACTAACAGGCTTATTCACAACCACATTTCAGCCATTCACACATATACATAAAGTAAATAGAAATAAGAGGCCCTGATTATACTGCATAAATATGATTTAGTAAAAAAATTAATTCCTCCGCGTCCTCGAATTCTTTGTGCATACGGTTGAGCGCTGATTAGACTGTTGGAAATTAAGGAGGAGAATTATGATGCCGGATCAAACTTTTAAAAAATATTATTGATTAAATGTGTGCTGAAAAAACTGTTGTCACCAAAAATGTAACAGATGAGAACTCATGTCCATCAATCTGATATACAGTATGCTGGAGAAACTCCCAGGTGGGAAGACACTGCTTTGTGTAGTTAACATCAAAGACAAAAATAAATAAATAAAATGAACATCATAAATGACCAAATGACCATAAAATTCGCGCCAGCAGATGTTACACAGCAGCGCTTGTGTTTTTGTGTTTTTATAAGAATGAAATGCAATAGGCTGGTATGCATGATTTTCTTTAATAAATAGAATAAATTGTTTAAATGTATGTATCATGAACTATTGACCAGTGACTTATGTAAACAACTCAGTTTAAATAATATAAATATAAATAATATAATATAATAATAAACAAACTTAACTTTAATTTTTTTGGTTGTGTAAAGCTGTTTGGGAAGGACGTGCTAATGACGATTTGGTCTGCTGTGCGTGTGTGTGTGTGTGTGTTTGTGTGTATGTGTGTGTGTGTGAGAGAGAGAGAGACAGAGAGGTCTTACATCCATATGAAAAGGCATGAATTATTCAGTGAAACATAGGCTCTGCTGAAAAAAGTTAGGCACATCAGTCATGAATAATGAATAAACCCAGATGCATGTTTCTTAGCCCCACTCCCGTGAACACAGCGTATTCAGAGAAAAGTGCGCCCGCGAGAGGTTGTGCTCAGACCACTCAGCTTCTTCAGATTCTAAAATTGACAGTGTTACCATTTTTTAAATCGCTGGAATAGAAGAGATAGAAAGTTTCCTTATCATAATATGCCTTGTATTGTTTTTAATCAGTCTATACACAGCCCGTGATTTTTATGTTATTTCAGAGATGGGAAATTTTCAGAAATTTAAAAAAAGGCCTGAATAACTGCAGGTCTTCAAAATCCAGGTCTTAAAGTGGGGAGGGGTGCATTTCAGTTTATCTGAATGTATAGGTGAGAACAGCTGATTGACACCTGGGAAGGGTGAATAATTTGCATTTGAATGATGTCTGCCATTGTAAAGCACACACAGTAACAATAAAAGAACAACATCCCAGGACAAATAGGAATAAGAGCCCCTGATTATACGGGTAATATTGTTAAATATTACAATAAAATTCCTCTGCGCGTGGGAAAACTTTGTGTGCGGGTGAGCGCTGATTAGACTTTGTAGGGAATTAAAGAGGATGAGATAAACAACAATGTCATGTTCGTAGTGTTATGGCAGGTGGTATAGCCGTGGGCTTACGAAGGCAGGCATAAATGCAGAGGGCTAGTTGCGCGACAAAGAGTCTTTTATTTGATACACAAGACACCACAAACATACTGGAAACAAACAACAGACTGGCTCTGGACACAGTTCACAAGGGGTTACTACACAAAACTATACACACAGAGGTACACAGGAACGTATCAGGAACTCTCAGACTTATAGCTTTGGTTCTGTCTGAGAACACCGACTCTAACTCGTTGGACAAGCAGGCCCTTGTATCTGAAACATAAAACCATACACACTGACAAGACAAGTAGGCTCTAATACCTAAGACAACACACATGTAAATAAGACGTGTAGGCTCTAATACCTAAACATCCTACATACAAACAAAACGAGTAGGCTCTAATACCTACAGTAAAACAGCATACATGTAAATAAGATGAGTAGGCTCTAATACCTAAAACATCCTACATACACACAAAACGAGTAGGCTCTAATACCTAAAACAGCATACATGTAAATAAGATGAGTAGGCTCTAATACCTAAAACATCCTACATACAAACAAAACGAGTAGGCTCTAATGCCTAAAACATATAACAGTACATACACAAGACAAGTAGGTTCTATTGCCACAAACAGATCACAGTGCCTAACCAAGGTTCAGCGTTGTCAGACAGACGTTAATACGTTACCAAAACATGGGACCGAAGCTCCTTATACCTGGTACCTCCACGAGCGCAACACACTCACCCGCCTTTTTCTGAGCGGACTCACACTCCCACACTTGCTCTTAGGAGCTTCACACTCACGCACTTGCTGTGAGGAGCTTCACACTCACGCACTTGCTCTTAGGAGCTTCACACTCAGGCACTTGCTGTGAGGAGCTTCACACTCACGCACTTGCTCTTAGGAGCTTCACACTCCCGCACTTGCTCTTACGAGCTTCACACTCCCGCACTTGCTCTTACGAGCTTCACACTCCCGCACTTGCTCTTACGAGCTTCACACTCCCGCACTTGCTCTTACGAGCTTCACACTCCCGCACTTGCTCTTACGAGCTTCACACTCCCGCAGTTGCTCTTCTGAGCGACGCACTCACGCAATTGCTCTTCAGAGCTACGCAGTCACACAGTTGCTGTTCAGAGCGACGCACTCACACAGTTGCTCTTCTGAGCTCCGCACTCACACAGTTGCTCTTCTGAGCTCCGCACTCACACAGTTGCTCTTCTGAGCTACGCACTCACACAGTTGCTCTTCAGAGCTACGCACTCACACAGTTGCTCTTCAGAGCTACGCACTCACACAGTTGCTCTTCAGAGCTACGCACTCACACACTCGCTCTTATGAGCCACACACACATTGCCTTGCTCTTAGGAGCTTACTCACGCACGTACTTGCTCTTACAAGCTACCCTCACACACATGCTCTTCTGAGCCACACACTGACACAGTTGGTCTTCAGAGCTACGCACTCACACAGTTGCTCTTCAGAGCTACGCACTCACACAGTTGCTCTTCAGAGCTACGCACTCACACACTCGCTCGTACAGTGGGAGCCACACCAAATAGCCGCGACAGTGTGGCTGAAGTGTGAATGGCGTGTGAATGGCCTTTGCACGCCGTAATCCCCCCTCCCTTTTCTGGCCGAAAGGCGTGTCAAGATTTCACAGTAAACACGCCCATTCAAGCCCTATTTATTCATTTACCTGGTTCCACCACTAGATGGCGCTTCGTTCTCAAGAACACATTAAAACAAGCCAGCTGCGCTGAGTTGCAATCACGTGATTTTAACAACCCGCCTCCACCCCCGCCGAACTGACGCTGCCAAACTACAGAGATGAAGATGGCGGCTTAACGGACTATTCGTGGTAAGTGATGTTTTATTTTATAAAATGTGTTTGTGGTAGTTTACAGTTTATTTCCCAGTTTAGTTTTTTTTATTGGCCGTTTGAAATATCACTGGCAGCACCAGCAGCGGTCAGATGTGACTTTAGAGAACTTAATGATCTGTTTACCAAGTCTGGAGTTAATATTACAGCTTACTGTCAGTGTCACACACTCACAATGTCACTCCACTTTAACTCAAAAACATGCTCAAGCTTCGACAATACTATTAATGTCCCTATTACAAGAGCTGCACTACCCGCTGAAGAGTGTTTGTGTTCTCTGTAAATACTGAGAGAATCTCACCGCGTGTTGTCTGGATAAATTCAGCGCTTATTTATTCTCTGGTTAAGAGTTAATCTGCAGGTTATTTCTGTGACTGTAATATAATGTGATGCAGTTGATGAGGGACACAGACTGAGGGGAGCTGTACAGGAGCTAGTAACGCTCATAACCCGGTTTATATTTTATACACTTTCCGCGGTAGCGCGAGCGCTTAGTTAAAGAGCTGAATAACAACACAGAAGTGTTTATCAGTTAAGGAGGAGGAGGGGGGGGGAGGTGTGTGTGTGTGAGGGGCTTCAGTAAGTTATAGTTTGGCTTCAGAGATGAACTAATGCTCATATACGAGTGTTATATCGCTTAACTTATTTGTATGAGAAGCGCATTAAGTAAATTCCCGGTTAATTTAATGCAGACGATAATACAGACAGTCACTGGTTAACACTAACACTGTTCACTGGTTAACATTAGCACAGGCAGATTATTTACATTACAGAATCCCCAAAGCAGTGTTTTACACACTCTGTGGTAAATAGGTTTATTAATATATATTATTTTTATTAGAACTAGATGTTCTGTGAAGTTTATCTGTCTTGACTAAATTCTCCTGTTGTCTTCAAGCAGAGCTCCGCTGTGGAGGATTGGGGGGTCAGACGGCTGACGGCTGGACTTTTGGAGCTACAGGACTGGAGGAGCCTGAACAAGCTGTTGAGGGAGCTGTAGGAGGGATGACGTCACAGTCCGACAGCTTTAGAATGATGTTTGATCAGGTCTACTGTATATTCTGAACATAGAACTGCAAAATGTCTGATACAGTACTTTGGGGGAAACAAAGACTTCAACTGTTCCATGTTTAATAGTTTTGATATTTGAAAAATTAATATTTTAATGTAAAAGGACTATAGATAGAGACTTATAAGCAGCTGGTGTATCCGGGTAGTTTAATGAACTTTAAGCAAAAAGACAACATGTATTCATCTGTTTTATATAAATTACTGTTTTAACTTTGACTAGTTTTGGAAGAATAAATTGAATTGTTAAAGTCATGTTTTGCGTGTTTTAATTTTGGGGGATTGTTTGGGTATTTAAAAATTGTTTAGTTGAACCAACAACTTCAATGGGCAAAAAATGGGACACAACTTTGTTTTAAATAGTCAAAGAGTTGGGCTGAAAATAATAATAATAATTATTATTGATCATAGAAACAAATGAAACCAGTTAAACACTTGATTATATGTGTTTGTGATTGTGACCCATAATAATTTTTTCTCAGTATAAATAAATGTTTTGGGTTTTAAGAACTCCAAAAGAGCAACGACAAACTTGGTATTCTCCATTGAGGTTTCTCACCTTCCACTCCTGAGTATGACATGGTGTTAATTGCTCTGTGTGTGTGTGTGTTTTTGGCGGGGGGATGGGTGTGTGTGTGTTTTCGGCTGTTCAGCAGTTCTAAACACAAGCACAGTTTTTGTCCTTAACTAAAATACTTCAATACGTTAATAATGAATTTATTTTGCTGAATAAGGTAATAAGCGATATTTAAACCAAACCAGTAAGTTAAGTAAGTGTTCCATACATTAAAGTACTGTGTATAACCAAGTGCCCTAGCAAACACAGTTACAGTACAGTTTACAGTACAAACAGAGTTTGTGCGCTGGGGGGATTGGAAGGTGAGTGAGAATACTCATTTACAAGACAAAAGACGGTTAGAGGCAGCGCCGTTCTAGACCTGACAACACGGGGTGGGGGGAGGGGGGCATCATGTTCGAGCACTGTTTTTACCTGGCCTTACTGTATAGTAACAGTATTGTATTTGCTGAATTGTGTTGAGGCACGCAAACCCCCTGACCACAATAAGGTGGCAATCCCTCAGGGGGAAACTAAAAAAAAAAAATATATATATATATATATATATATATATATATATATATATATATATATATATATATATATAATTATATAATAAAATATCCTTAATCCAGATTTTATCAATCAATGACATAACATTTATCTAAGCTGGATGGTAAAATTCTCAAAAACGTTTAACCTAAAGTAAGACTTAACACACTATAACTAAAATATTTACAAAACTGAAAGGTTGTCTTATGAATAATAAAAAATACAAACTAAATTAAAACAGATGGGCTATTGAACAGATCATAATATGTTTTATGTTTTCTGATTATAAATGATATATGGGTTGATTTTAGAAAGGCTAAATGAAATAGCTAGTTTTTGGTCATGTCAGTCCAGTAACTATACTATGTAAAAGTAATTATAATATGAATTAATTAAGGGCAGGACCTAACCTAATGTTAATAATTTACACCATGATAACATTAGTATTCGTGTTTTTGTATATATTTTTAAATGTTCAAATGAACGTTTCAGAGTATATAATTTGTCGTGTCATCTGTGATTGAGACCCATGAGTTAAATTGAAATATTTTTTATAGGTAGTAAGCCAGGTTTTAGTAACCTTGGATAAATCAGCATGAAAGCCCTCTCTCGCACTCACACACACACACACACAGACACACTGTACACACACAGACACACACAAATAATACATGAAATCGCGTAAAACCAAATGAAACTAGGGTAAAAAATATGAGCAGTAAAATACAGTAGTATCCTGTAGGTGATTCCTGTCCTGTGATAACAGGCACTAACACTCTAGAACTGTTTACTTCTGTTAGTTTTGTTTTCAAGTGTGAATGTTTATGGGGATTAAATCTGTCTCTGCTGCTGCATCTATACACCGTTGTGATAAGTGATTGATGCCCCATCAGATCTTTAATGTGGGACATTATGCTGGTTAAATGACTAAAGACACACTGATCCGTATGGACAGATATTTGTTCCAGATATTATGCGCCATTAATCAATTTGTTATGCCAATTTGACTTTCAGCGAAAACATCAAAAATATAACGAAAACAAATCCAAGCAGAAGTTAAATTTTAAGCTTTACTTTCAAATTCAAATTTGATTTGTCACATACACAGCACGATATGCAGTAAAATGCTTTGGGTGCTTTAGGTGAGACTCGAACTCGGCACTGCTTCACCTGGACCGCTTTATAAGTATCACGCGCTAACCGATTGAGCCACGGGAGCCACACGGAAGTTGGTCTTGTCAGAGTATCCTCTCTCTCGTGCGCGCACACACACACACACACACACACATGAAATTGCGTAAAACCCAACGAAATATAAGCAGTAAAAAAAAAAAAAAATCAGTAAAAATACAATAGTATAACAGGCGCTAACCCTCTGGAACTTTTTTTTACTATTGTCTCCAAGTGTTTATGGGGATTTAATGTGTCTGCTGCCGCATCCATTCACAGTTGTGATAAGTGATTAATGCCCCATCAGATCTTTTGACGGGGGAGCATTATGCATGATTCCATATGGGCAGATATTTGTTCCAGGTTGCATGCGCCATTAATTGCCTCTTATGCCACTTGTAGACTATCAGTGAAAAAATCAGCGAAAACATCATCAAAAATATAACGAAAACAAACCCAAGCAGACGTTTGAGCTTTACTTTGCAGCAAAATATTATCTATCAGTATATTAAATGGAACGGGGTAAAATACACAGTAATATAAAATACTGTACGTAGCCTGCGTTTTTATTCCGTACCTACAATGATCGGTATAGACAAATTACAGCCGCTACCGTGTCTTTAAGGATCATTTCAGGATGTCTTAAAAATATTTCACTAACTAATTTTATTAATTCATTATTAAATAATAAATAGCATAATCATCATGGGTTATGTATTGAGTGATTTAACAAATCTGTTTTATTAATCGGTTTGTTGTTGTTGTTTTTTCATCTATTTATGAAACTATGTTGACAATACAAGAACTGTCTGTATATTAAAGATACGGTATTGGGTTTCCTGGACACTGCAGTTAACTGTGCCAGTCAATGCTCCATCTGGCGGAATTATACGGCATTGCAACCATCTTTTTAGAAAGCGCATGGGGGCGTTTATGGGGCGGGGCATCGTTAACTGCGTCATCGCGGGGGATCACATTCCATGCACGAAGCCTTCATGGAACTGCCACGGAGCAGTCATGCTCCAGGCGGCTGTTTGACGTGGCTCCCACTGTATGAGCCACACACACATTGCCTTGCTCTTATGAGCACGTACTTGCTCTTACGAGCTACACTCACGCACATGCTTTTATGAGCGACACACTCACTCCCTTGCTCTTATGAGCTACACACTCACTCCCTTGCTCTTATGAGCTACTCACGCATGTACTTGCTCTTACGAGCTACACTCACGCACCTGCTCTTATCAGCGACACACTCACTCCCTTGCTCTTATGAGCTACACACTCACTCCCTTGCTCTTATGAGCTACACACGCATGTACTTGCTCTTACGAGCTACACTCACGCACATGCTCTTCTGAGCAACACACTCACTCGCACTCGTGGAGCTTACCCCGGTCCAGAACTTCAATCCATCACAGAGAAATAAACTCCAACAAGACTATAAAGGCATAGAAACAAAACAGGTTAATAATCACATCCTAATCATCACAACCTACAAACTCACATAAACTAAACTCACAGAGCCAGCACAAACAAACACACAAATTACACAAAACAAAGCCCACAAGACAATCTTAATGCTCGACCCAGTTTCCCAGAGCTAATCGCTTCTTATAGGATTACTAATGATCCACCTCGGCACAGGTGAAGCTTCGTCACCTGACCGAGGTGCCTCCTGGGAAACTGGGTCTTCAAACAAAACTACAAAAAACACAAAACACGGACACAGTGCCCCCTAGGGGCAGACCCTTACAGTACCCCCCCCTAAGACGCTCCTCCGGAGCGTTATCGAAGATACCTTCACCAGACTCTCAATGTCGATGCTCTAGTCTCTCGAGCTGGGTGGACAAACCCGGACAGCCGCTGAAGTCCGGCTGCGGCGGGAGCTACTGGTCCCTTTACGTAGCCCAGGCAGTTGAGGCAGCATTGGGTCATTGGAGTAGGCCGGTCGGCGGAGGCAGCACTGACTCGCTCTTGTCCATGAGCAGCGAACACAGCACTGGAATGTCCTCCAAGCCAGGCGGCCGACGCAGCACTGGATCGTCCTCAACGCCGGGCGGTGGGTGCCGCAGCAATTTCGCCTCGCAGCCAGGCTCCGGTGACGGCTCCTGCTCGCTATCAAGGTCTAGCGTTGGTGGACTCTTGAGCTTGATGCAGACTGGTGGAGGCAGTCCTAGATTCTTGGGTGGACCTGGCTGAAAAGGCAGTGCCGGATCAAGTTGGCCGGGCGGCAGAGGCAGCACTGCATGCTCTTTGAACTCGAGCCTGCTTAGCAGCGCTGGGTTACTCTCTTAGCCGGGCGGCCGATGCAGCACTGGGTTATCCTCCTAGCCAAGCGAGGGCCCTGGATCAGTTCTGTGGACTCGGCTGATGAGGCAGTACAGATCCTGTAGGCTGGGCGGTGGAGGCAGCACTGCGTCGCTTTTGAATCTTGAGCCCTTTGGGCAGTGCTGGGTTGCCCCCTAAACCGGGCGGCCGATGCAGTACTGGGTTCTCCTCCCAGCCGGGCCTCCACTGCTGCTCTTGCGATGTAGATGGCTTATCGGGGAAGGGGGGGGGGGTGAAGGGACCTTTTCCATGGATTGCTGTGGCCCCCCTCTGCTATGCCCTTGTTCAGGTCGAGCATTCTGTCATGTTCGTAGTGTTATCGCAGGTGGTATAGCCGTGGGCTTACGAAGGCAGGCATAAATGCAGAGGGCTAGTTGCGCAACAAAGAGTCTTTTATTTGATACACAAGACACCACAAACATAAACAAACAACAGACTGGCTCTGGACACAGTTCACAAGGGGTTACTACACAAAACTATACACACAGAGGTACACAGGAACGTATCAGGAACTCTCAGACTTATAGCTTTGGTTCTGTCTGAGACCACCGACTCTAACTCGTTGGACAAGCAGGCCCTTGTATCTGAAACATAAAACCATACACACTGACAAGACAAGTAGGCTCTAATACCTAAGACAACACACATGTAAATAAGACGAGTAGGCTCTAATACCTAAACATCCTACATACAAACAAAACGAGTAGGCTCTAATACCTAAAACAGCATACATGTAAATAAGATGAGTAGGCTCTAATACCTAAAACATCCTACAGTACATACACACAAAACGAGTAGGCTCTAATACCTAAAACAGCATACATGTAAATAAGATGAGTAGGCTCTAATACCTAAAGCATCCTACATACAAACAAAATGAGTAGGCTCTAATGCCTAAAACATATAACAGTACATACACAAGACAAGTAGGTTCTATTGCCACAAACAGATCACAATGCCTAACCAAGGTTCAGCATTGTTAGACAGACGTTAATACGTTATCAAAACATGGGACCGAAGCTCCTTAGACCTAGTACCTCCACGAGCGCAACACACTCACCCGCCTTTTTCTGAGTGGACTCACACTCCCACACTTGCTCTTAGGAGCTTCACACTCACGCACTTGCTCTTAAGCGCTACTCACTCACGCACTTGCTTCTAGGAGCTTCACACTCCCGCACTTCCTCTTACGAGCTTCACACTCCCGCACTTCCTCTTACGAGCTTCACACTCCCACGCACTTGCTCTTCTGAGCGACGCACTCACACACTTGCTCTTCTGAGCGACGCACTCACGCAGTTGCTCTTCTGAGCGACGCACTCACACAGTTGCTCTTCAGAGCTACGCACTCACACAGTTGCTCTTCAGAGCTACGCACTCACACACTCGCTCTTATGAGCCACACACACATTGCCTTGCTCTTAGGAGCTTACTCACGCACGTACTTGCTCTTACGAGCTACACTCACACACATGCTCTTCTGAGCCACACACTCACACAGTTGCTCTTCAGAGCTACGCACTCACACAGTTGCTCTTCAGAGCTACGCACTCACACACTCGCTCTTATGAGCCACACACACATTGCCTTGCCCTTATGAGCTTACTCACGCATGTACTTGCTCTTACGAGCTACACTCACGCACCTGCTCTTATCAGCGACACACTCACTCCCTTGCTCTTATGAGCTACACACTCACTCCCTTGCTCTTATGAGCTACTCACGCATGTACTTGCTCTTGCTCTTGTGTGTCGCTCAGAAGAGCATGTGCGTGAGTGTAGCTCGTAAGAGCAAGTACGTGCGTGAGTACTGTACTTGCTCTTACGAGCTACACTCACGCACATGCTCTTCTGAGTGACACACTCACACAGTTGCTCTTCAGAGCTACGCACTCACACAGTTGCTCTTCAGAGCTACGCACTCACACACTCGCTCTTATGAGCCACACACACATTGCCTTGCTCTTATGAGCTACACTCACGCACCTGCTCTTATCAGCGACACACTCACTCCCTTGCTCTTATGAGCTACACACTCACTCCCTTGCTCTTATGAGCTACTCACGCATGTACTTGCTCTTGCTCTTGTGTGTCGCTCAGAAGAGCATGTGCGTGAGTGTAGCTCGTAAGAGCAAGTACGTGCGTGAGTACTGTACTTGCTCTTACGAGCTACACTCACACACATGCTCTTCTGAGCGACACACACACTCGCACTCGTGGAGCTTACCCCGGTCCAGAACTTCAGTCCATCACAGAGAAATAAACTCCAACAAGACTATAAAGGCATAGAAACAAAACAGGTTAATAATCACATCCTAAGCATCACAACCTACAAACTCACATAAACTAAACCCACAGAGCCAGCACAAACAAACACACAAATTACACAAAACAAAGCCCACAAGAAAATCTTAATGCTCGACCCAGTTTCCCAGAGCTAATCTCTCCTTGTAGGATTACTAATGATCCACCTCGGCACAGGTGAAGCTTCGTCACCTGACCGAGGTGCCTCCTGGGAAACTGGGTCTTCAAACAAAACTACAAAAACACAAAACACGGACACAGTGCCCCCTAGGGGCAGACCCTTACAAACAATAGCCCACATTTAGAAAAGCAGTTTTATTTAGACTATATAAAATAATCCTGCATCTATTTTTAGGCGTCACATTGACAAAAAAACTTAATGATCTTGTAAAATAATTAAAGCAAATGCTGTTCTGTATTGTTTTCGGTGAGCAAATACAGTTGCTGTTCTTTGCTGTTTTATTACTTTATGCGTGCGGTTGAGCGCTGATCAGGCTAGAGGTCCTTCTAAAAAAATTTGCATATTGTGATAAAGTTAATTATTTTCTGTAATGTACTGATAAACATTAGACTTTCATATATTTTAGATTTATTACACACAACTGAAGTAGTTCAAGCCTTTTATTGTTTTAATATTGATGATTGTGGCATACAGCTCATGAAAACCCAAAGTTCCTATCTCAAAAAAATTTGCATATCATGAAAAGGTTCTTCCAACGAGCTATTAACCTAATCATCTGAATCAACTAATTAACTCTAAACACCTGCAAATGATTCCTGAGGCTTTTAAAAACTCCCAGCCTAGTTCATTACTCAAAACCGCAATCATGGGTAAGACTGCCGACCTGACTGCTGTCCAGAAGGCCATCATTGACACCCTCAAGCAAGAGGGTAAGACACAGAAAAAATTTCTGAACGTATAGGCTGTTCCCAGAGTGCTGTATCAAGGCACCTCAGTGGGAAGTGTGTGGGAAGGAAAAAGTGTGGCAGAAAACGCTGCACAACGAGAAGAGGTGACCAGGCCCTGAGGAAGATTGTGGAGAAGGACCGATTCCAGACCTTGGGGGACCTGCGGAAGCAGTGGACTGAGTCTAGAGTAGAAACATCCAGAGCCACCGTGTACAGGCGTGTGCAGGAAATGGGCAACAGGTTGCAAATTTTTCATGTCATTCGGGAAATCACGGTGCCAGAGTCTGGAGGAAGACTGGGGAGAGGGAAATGCCAAAATGCCTGACGTCCAGTGTCTGTCCTGCATGGTGCTGTTCCCGAACCAGGTCGTCATGTTTCCCATCAGGATGCTCTCTATGGTGCAGGAGAAGAAGTTCCTGAGCACCTTGGAGGGCAGTCTAAAGTCTCTCAAGCATCTGAGGTGGTACAGACGCTGCCGGGCCTTTTTCACCACGGTGTAGATGTGACAGTACCATGACAGGTGCTGAGTGATGTGAACACCGAGGTATCTGAAGCTGTCCACTCTCTCCAGTGGGCTCCTGTTGATGACGGTGATCTGGTAGTTCCTCTCCTGCTTTGTACAAAAGTCCACTGTCAGCTCTTTTGTCTTTCTGACGTTCAGGAGAAGATTGTTCCTCTGGCACCAGTTCTCCAGATTTCCAATCTCCTCTAGGTAGTCCGACTCATCATTGTTGGTGATCAGTCCTAGTGAAGAAATGATGAAGTCTCTGACTTTCAATGAACTTCATCACTACTGAGCTGAGGGCTACAGAGCGATAGTCGTTGAGGGAAGCAGGATGTGGTTTCTTCGGGACAGGAACAATGATGGACTCTTTGAAGCATGTGGGGTTCACCGACTGAGATAAAGAGATGTTGAATATCTCAGTGAACACAGGTGCTAGCTGGTCTGCACAGGATCTGAGGATATGGCCTGTGATGCCGTCTGGTCCTGCTGCTTTCCTGGTGTTCACTCTCCTGAAGGCTCTCCTCACGTCGTGCTCGGTGATGATGAGCGCGTTCTCGGTGCTGGCAGTGTCTTCCTGTCTGCAGCCATTAGCGCCGCTAGCATTAGCGCCGCTAGCATTAGCGCCGTTAGCATTAGCGCTGCTAGCATTAGCATCGCTAGCGTCTTTAGCTGCAGCCTCGAAGCGAGCATAGAAAGTGTTCAGCTCATCTGCCAGAGTCGTGTCCGCGTTTGTCATACCGGATGTTGGTGCTTTATCTTCCGTTATTGTCCTTAGTCCCTGCCACAGGCTCCTAGAGTCACTCTGTTGAAGCTGTGACTCTAGCTTTCTCCCGTAGCGCTGCTTCGCCTCTTTCACCGCCTTCCACACGTTATATGACGCAGCCTTGTATGGTCCCATGTCCCCCGACGCAAGTCCCATGTTGTAGGCAGCGGTGCGAGATCTCAGAGCGTCGCGGATGGTTTTATCCACCCACGGCTTCTGGTTGGGAAACGTTCTGATAGTCTTTTTCTCCACGGTATCGTCCACTAGCTTCCCAATAAATCCCACAACCGCTTCCGTAAACACGCTGATGTCATCATCGGAGCTGTTTCTGAACATGTCCCAGTCTGCGTCATCGAGTGCGTCCTTTAACGCGGCCACTGATTGGTCCGTCCAGCGCGCGACCTCCCTCTGAACCAGAGCTTCCTGTTTCTGCCTTTGTTTGTATTTTGGCATGAGGAAGATGGCGGCGTGGTCGGATTTACCAAACGCTGGACGAGATTGTGTCTTCTAGCCGTCCTTGACCGTTGTATAGCAATGGTATATAAACAGCGCTGATTATGACCAATGTGAACTCCCGTGGAAGATAAAAAAGGCGACACATGATGGACAGTAATTCCAGGTTTGGTGTGCAGGAGCGTGTAAGAGGACCAACGCTTGCGCTGTTGCAACAGCTGTTGTTCACCATTAAGCACACACCGCCTCCTCTTGACTTCCCCGAGTCCCACATCCTGTCCATGCGGCGAACCGAGAAGAACTCGGCTGGTTGTATGGCATGGTCCGGCACTGCTGGGTTCAGCCATGTCTCGGTGAAGCAGAGGCGATTGCAGTCCCAAATGTCTGGAACTTTATCCTGGCCCTGAGGTCATTGAGTTTGTTCTCCAGTGACTGGATGTTGGCGAGCAGGATGCTAGGCAGAGGTGTGCAGTGTGCATGAGTTCTCAGCCTGTTCCTGACGCCAGCTCGTTTGCCTCCGGGCCGCCGCTTCGCGTCGCGTCCATTGTTCTCCCTCAGGATCTCGCTCGGCCAGGTCGGATCCGGAGTTAAAAAAGTCGAATTGTGAGTACATTGTATACCAATAGAAACAAGAGTGTCTCTATCATACCTAATGTACTCAATGGTGGTGATTTTGGCGATTTTAAAACACTAAAAACTAACTTAAAGAACAAAACAAAGAAAAGGTGGTCGGAGCAGTCGTGAATCTTTTAAATTCTGTTTAAATGTTTTAAAGTACTGTTGAAATGTATTACAGGAGTGTTCAAATACATTATTCAAACCAGTAGACCCCGGATTTATCACAGAGTTAATAGTGCTGAATAAAATTCCAAGGCGATGACTATTGCTGTTGATGAGATTGGAGAGGTACTGTCCTTTAGCTTCCTTCACTGCTCTGTGATAGGTGGAAAGACTATCTCTAAACATCTCCAGTGACACCTGCAGCCTATCCTTCTTCCATTTATACTCAGTCTGTCTACACCAACGCCTAAGGGCTCGTGTTGTCTCATTGAGCCAGGGGTCTGATGAGCTTTTGGTACCTATTATCCTATAGGGGGCAACAAGATCCATAATCTGAGAGCAAGTGGTGTGGAAGGAGGAAAGGAAAAGTTCAGGACACGGAGATGATGCAGTCGAGCAGAAATCAGAGGCAGTAAAGGCAGTAACAAAGTCATTAACTGTAGAAGAGGTAATGATTTGCCGACGTTGGGGGGCAATGGATGTGGGTGCAGATGGAATAGCATAGATGTCAAACCGTATAAGAGAGTGATCAGATACGGGAAAATCCGAAACCTCACAGATTGATACTGTCACCCCACGCGAGATGATAAGATCAAGGCTATAACCTAACCTATGAGTCGGGCAGGATATGGACTGGGTCAAATCCAGTGAATGGAGAAGTGCATTAAAATAATTTGCAAATTTATCAGAGGGGCAACAAACATGAATGTTAAACAGATTAAAATATTGTCAAACTTTGGCATGAACTCTGACAAAAGCTCTGAAAAATCATTAAAAAAGTCCTTGTTTAATTTGGGCGGCCGGTAGATTACTGCACATAAAATAGGACAGGGCAATGTGAGCACAAAAACTTGTAACTCAAAACTAGAGAACCCTCTAGTGGACAGCTGGGGACACTTCAGTGACTGACTGTATATGGTGGCTAACCCCCCGCCCCTACCCGTTTGTCACGGTGTGTTGAAATAAAGATAGCCAGAGGGGAGAAGTTCCCGAAAAGGCACTAACGTCACCTGGACAAAGCCAGGTTTCAGTAAGAAAAAACAAATCCAGATTATGAGAGGAAATGACATCATTGAGAATAAATGTTTTGTTATTGAGCGATCTAGTGTTACAAAGTGCCATACGGAACATAGCCAAGTTGACAGGCAGCGATGTCACGCGAGGTATTGGACAAAGATTTCCCTGAATGCAGCACCGGGTGACTGTTCTTCCGTGGCGGAGACATGCAGATGAAACGCCAGTGTTAAGGCTAACCATCTAAAGCCACCGGTAACATTCCCGCGATTTTCTTACACTGCCAGGCTCCAATCGATCTCCACATCTCAGCGGCGGAGAATCCAGGTGAGTCCTCAGTTTGAGATATAATCCGCCTCTCCGACCGCGTGTTCTACGGCGCTTTCTGCCTATTAGCAGATAAACAGGGCGTCTCAGAAGAGGAGAGATTGGTGTCAACAGTGGCGGTTTAAAGGACTGGGCATTTGGAAGCCCAACTGATGCAAAACGCAACTCCAGCAACGTAGTCCGATCGTAAACTATAGCCGGCGAAATGACAGCTAAAACAAACAATAAAAAACAGAGTAACAAGTGACAGGCCAAACATAGCGGCGCCATCTTGAAAAAACTTGGCTAAAAGATGGCATTTCATATATGTGGCATTTCTTTTAAAACAGTGAAAGGGTATGTAAATCACCAACCATTACATAAACATCCCAAGTGAAAAAATACTGTGTAAATACTGCATGTTGATTCTAGCTGTTACAAAGAGACTGGAAAACAGGCAGAGAGCTACTGTACAGAGCTACGGAGAACCATGTTCCAAATTATTATGCAAAATACAGTGGTGTGAAAAACTATTTGCCCCCTTCCTGATTTCTTAGCACCTCAAAAGCACCTCAAAAGCTAGACATCTGTCATGTTCTCGAGGTGATTATTCAGTGAGGACGCAAGATACAGGTTCAAGTTCGAAACTCAGGATCACGTTTATTTTCTTATTTCTTTCAATTGAAGTCTTTTCTTTTTCTTTTATAATGAAAATAATAAACCAAACTCAAAACACGAAGAAACACAAACACAATAAACAAAAACGGGGAAGCTCCTCAGAAAACCCCCTCAGGCTGGGTCTGCAGGCGGGCACCGTTTACATAAGCACAGTCCTCTTCTTTCCAAAACATACATAGAGCAAACACTCGAGACAATGGCGCTCACGCCGCATGAATCATCATAGTCTTTAATCCCAGATACCTGTAGTGACAGGTCTTACCCTGACCCTGCAGACTCGGCTCAGTCCTGAGGAGGAGACACGCACACACAGAGAGGTGAGGAGACAAAACAAAACATAAGGTGTAGACAACAGTGCACGGACACAGGCATCCGGATCTGACTGGCATTTATAGTGACACACGAGGGAGTGACACAGGTGCACATCATTACTGTGATGAGGGGAAGACATACCACTTTGACACACTAGGGGGGGACAAGGTGTGGCTCAGTAGTCCGGAGACCCAGATCGTATTTCCCCGGACCGTGGTGGCACAGATGTGACAGTACCCCCCCCCCTCAGGACCGTCCTCCTGAAGGAGGCGAGGGCGCCCCCGACGTCTTACCAGAGGGAGTCGGGACTCACGGCCTGGTTGGGCTGGCCGTCGAGCGGGGCGGCCCGGAGGTCGGGGAGCAGGGCGATCCGGCCTCTCCTGATGGAAAGTAGTGATGAGTTCCGGCGTCAGGATGTCTTTGGCCGGGACCCAGCTCCTTTCCTCCGGACCGTAGCCCTCCCACTCCACTAGATATTGGAGTGACCCTCTTCTCCTCCGTGAGTCGAGTAGCCGGGTTACCTTGAACGCCGGGGTACCCTCGATCTCCACGGCCCCAGGGAGCGACGGCTCTGCTGTACCTTCGTCTAGGGGTCCCCGAACCACCGGCCTTAGAAGGGAAACATGAAAAACAGGGTTAATGTGCATATGTGTGGGAAGTTTGAGCTTGTATGAGACCGTGTTGACTTGTGCGAGTATGGGAAAGGGACCGATAAACTTGGGGGACAGTTTGCGACAGGGGAGGTTGAGTTTAAGGTCACGTGTCGAGAGCCATACCCGATCGCCTACCTGGAGCGGAGGACCTTCCTTCCTACGTCTATCGGCAAACTTTTTGAAACGAGAGACTGCTCTGGAAATCTGCACATGTGCATCTTCCCATACTCTCTCCGCTCTTCGGAACCACTGATCCACCATGGGAACTTCGGTGGGAATGGCGTCCCAGGGACAGAGCGGAGGTTGATACCCGAGGATACACTGGAACGGCGTCAGACCGGTAGCAGAGTGGATGAGCGAGTTCTGAGCGTACTCAGCCCAAAGCAGCCAGTCGGCCCAGTCATGCTGTCGGCTACTACAGTATGCTCGAAGATATCTCCCAAGTTCCTGAACAGTCCGCTCTGCCTGCCCATTAGACTCGGGGTGGTAGCCCGACGTTAGGCTAACGGTGGTCCCCAACTTCTGGAAGAACGCTTTCCAGACCCTGGCGATAAATTGAGGACCACGATCGGAAAGAATATCTTCGGGGATGCCGTAGTAACGGAACACGTGTTCAAAGAGGGCCTCGGCCACCTGAATGGCTGACGGGAGCGAACCGAATGGGACGAAGTGGCACCCCTTCGAGAATCGATCGACCACGACCAGAACCGTCGTGTACCCTTTTGACACCGGCAAATCCGTGACGAAGTCGACAGCGATGTGTGACCACGGTCTGTTCGGTGTCGGTAGGGGCATTAATTTCCCAACGGGGAGGCTACGTGGTGTTTTGGTTGTAGCACAAACGGCGCAAGACGAAACCACTGTCTTTACGGGCGCTTTCATTCTCGGCCACCAGTACTTTTGCGCGAGTGCGCTGAGCGTACGTGCCACCCCTGGATGTCCTGAGGACAGATTTGTGTGAGCCTGTATTGTGATTTGATCTCGTAGTGACTCTGGCACGTAGATTCGATCTTGGGGACACCCGGGAGGCACACGATTTTCATGTCCCCACCGGATGATCTCCTCGTCGAGGTCCCACGTGACCGGAGCGACCACAAGTGGTGCTGGTAAAATGGGCTCTGGATTTTCGTTGGGGGTGGGCGCTGGATAGTACCGCGACAACGCATCCGCTTTTAGGTTTTTGGAACCGGGGCGATATGTGATGTGAAAATGAAAGCGAGTAAAGAACAGCGCCCAACGGGCTTGTCGCGTGTTTAATCTTTTGGCCTGTTGGATGTACTCAAGATTACGGTGATCGGTCAGTACCACAAAGGGGTGTTTAGCTCCCTCCAGCCAGTGTCTCCACTCTTCTAACGCCGCTTTGACTGCAAGCAGTTCTCGATTACCGATATCATAGTTTTGTTCGGCAGGTGTCAGTTTTCGAGAGAAAAACGCGCAGGGATGGAGTTTCTCGGGTTGACCGTGACGTTGGGACAGCACCGCCCCGAGCCCCACCTCTGATGCGTCAACTTCTACAATAAATGGCTTCTCGGGGTCTGGAAGACAGGCGCGGTGGTGAACGCCGCCTTCAGTTTTTGGAAAGCACCCTCTGCCTCGGCAGTGAGTGCTTTCAGTTTGGTTGGTTTCCCCCTGAGGAGTGAGGTGAGGGGCGCTGCCACCGAACTAAAGTTCCGAATGAAACGTCTATAAAAGTTGGCGAACCCGAGGAAACTCTGTAGCGCCTTTACTGATTTTGGTACCGGCCATTGTGTTACCGCCTCCACCTTGGTTTTCTCCATCTCGACCCCCAGTGGCCCTATACGATAGCCGAGGAATGCTACCTCCCGTTGATGGAATTCGCATTTCTCCGCCTTCGCATAGAGCCCGTGTGCACGCAGGCAACGAAGGACGGCGGTTACATGACCAACATGCTCAGAATACGACCTTGAGTATATTAGAATATCATCTAAATATACTATCACACAACGGTTAAACATATCCCGGAACACGTCGTTCATAAACCCCTGAAACACCGCAGGCGCGTTTACCAGCCCATACGACATGACATTATATTGGTAATGCCCCGATGAGGTGCTAAACGCGGTCTTCCACTCGTCCCCTTTACGCACACAAACGAGGTTATAAGCGCTGCGGAGGTTGAGTTTAGTGAATATGGAGGCCCCTCGGAGTTGGTCGATAGCGGCTGGCACCAGTGGCAGTGGGTGCTTGTACTTTATTGTGACGGCGTTGAGCCCCCTATAATCTATACAGGGTCTTAAGCCCCCGCCTTTTTTCTCAATAAAAAAGAACCCTGCCGAAGCGGGAGACGTGGACCTGCTAATGAGCCCCTGCCTGAGAGCCTCCTCTACGTATTCCTCCATCGCCCTGGTTTCCTCCAGAGACAGTGGATAAACACGCGAGTAAGGCGGTGCTTTCCCAGGCACGAGCTCAATAGCACAATCCCACGGACGGTGGGGAGGAAGTCTCGCAGCTGCCCTAACGCTAAATACATCTTGAAATGCCGCATACTCGGAAGGCACACTTTGGGACACCTTATCACTCGGGCTTTCAATGGTGGTAACTTGGACCGCTAACGTGGGCGGTTTACATGTTTTAGCGCATCGCTTGGACCATGATCGGATGCGTGCATGAGCCCAATCAAAATTGGGATTTTGGAAACTGAGCCAGGGGAGACCCAGCACGACGGAATGGTCCACCTGAGGAAGCACGAAGAAATTTATTTCCTCAGAATGGCCGGGGAAAGTTAACCGTAATGGGACTGATATGCCTGTAAGTGGCGATTGACTAAGTGTGTGACCATCCAGAGCTTTTACTGATATCGGGGATGGAAGCTTCGACACGGGAGCTTGCAGCGCGGAAAGGAGAGAGGTAGAGATGAGGTTGCCAGCCGATCCGGAATCTATTAGAGGAGAGACAGACACAGAACGATTACGAAACGAAATACAGGCAGGTATACAGAAGGGTGCGTGTGTGCGTGGGGGGGTGCGAGCCGTTACTTTGAGTAGTGGGCAGTCTTTTACGAGGTGTTTGTCGCCTCCACAATACAAGCACAGCCCAGCCGTCATCCTGCGAGATCTCTCTGATGCCGTTAGGCGTGACGTGGCGACATCCATCGGCTCGGCGGTCCAGGTGCCTTCGCGCTCAGGGGTAGGCTGCTGAGGGGGGCTGGAGCGGCGGCGTGGTGCTGCGCGCTGTGCGGTGCGGGGTGGAGGTCGACGCTGCTGTCCGCGTAGATGCTGATCCAGCTTGATCGCTAGGGTGATAGTGTCTTCCAATGAGAGTTCAATGTCTCTGCACGCGAGCTCAAGCTGGATATCCGCGTTTAATCCGTCTCGGAAGCGAGCCAACAGGCTCTTCTCACACCACCCGCTTTCCGCCGCCAGCACCTGAAAGCGCACCGCATAGTCAGCCACTGTGGTGTTTCGTTGACTCACCCTCAGCAGCTGCTGTTCTCCTGATCTGCCCTGGTCCGGGTGGTCGAACACCGCGCGGAGGGCTTCAACGAACCGCCGATACCAGGTGATCGCCACACCTCCGGCGCTCCACAACGCTGTCGCCCAGTCCATTGCTCTTCCCGTCAGATGCTGTGTAACAAAACTCACTTTTTGGGAGTCATTCATGTTCGGGAAATCTTCGAGATAAAGTTCACAAGCCAGTAGAAATTTTCGGCAACCCTCTGGGTCGCCTCCATACCTTTCGGGTGGAGTTGGGCGTGGCCTCGGTGGTGTCGCGTTCGCTGGGTGAGCCGCCGGAGGGAGCTTCGATGTCGCGAGCTGTGACACGCTGCCTGCCAGGTCATGAACGGCTCGCGCCAGACTGCTGATCTCCTGTTGCTGCGCTCTTAGGTATTCGTGGAGGCGTGTGTCTTCATCCGGCAGGGGTACACCTGCTGCGTCCATGAAGGTCCGTGCATCTGTCATGTTCTCGAGGTGATTATTCAGTGAGGACGCAAGATACAGGTTCAAGTTCGAAACTCAGGATCACGTTTATTTTCTTATTTCTTTCAATTAAAGTCTTTTCTTTTTCTTTTATAATGAAAATAATAAACCAAACTCAAAACACGAAGAAACACAAACACAATAAACAAAAATGGGGAAGCTCCTCAGAAAACCCCCTCAGGCTGGGTCTGCAGGCGGGCACCGTTTACATAAGCACAGTCCTCTTCTTTCCAAAACATACATAGAGCAAACACTCGAGACAATGGCGCTCACGCCGCATGAATCATCATAGTCTTTAATCCCAGATACCTGTAGTGACAGGTCTTACCCTGACCCTGCAGACTCGGCTCAGTCCTGAGGAGGAGACACGCACACACAGAGAGGTGAGGAGACAAAACAAAACATAAGGTGTAGACAACAGTGCACGGACACAGGCGTCCGGATCTGACTGGCATTTATAGTGACACACGAGGGAGTGACACAGGTGCACATCATTACTGTGATGAGGGGAAGACATACCACTTTGACACACTAGGGGGGGACAAGGTGCGGCTCAGTAGTCCGGAGACCCAGATCGTATTTCCCCGGACCGTGGTGGCACAGATGTGACCATGCCAAGATCCAAAGAAATTCAGGAACAAATGAGAACAAAAGTAATTGAGATCTATCAGTCTGGTAAAGGTTATAAAGCCATTTCTAAAGCTTTGGGACTCCAGCGAACCACAGTGAGAGCCATTATCCACAAATGGCAAAAACATGGAACAGTGGTGAACCTTCCCAGGAGTGGCCGGCCGACCAAAATTACCCCAAGAGCGCAGAGACGACTCATCCGAGAGGCCACAAAAGACCCCAGGACAACATCTAAAGAACTGCAGGCCTCACTTGCCTCAATTAAGGTCATTGTTCACGACTCCACCATAAGAAAGAGACTGGGCAAAAACGGCCTGCATCGCAGATTTCCAAGGCGCAAACCACTTTTAAGCAAAAATAACATTAAGGCACGTCTCAATTTTGCTAAAAAAACATCTCAATGATTGCCAAGACTTTTGGGAAAATACCTTGTGGACCGACGAGACAAAAGTTGAACTTTTTGGAAGGTGCGTGTCCCGTAATGTCTGGCGTAAAAGTAACACAGCATTTCAGAAAAAGAACATCATACCAACAGTAAAATATGGTGGTGGTAGTGTGATGGTCTGGGGTTGTTTTGCTGCTTCAGGACCTGGAAGGCTTGCTGTGATAGATGGAACCATGAATTCTACTGTCTACCAAAAAATCCTGAAGGAGAATGTCCGGCAATCTGTTCGTCAACTCAAGCTGAAGCGATCTTGGGTGCTGCAGCAGGACAATGACCCAAAACACACCAGCAAATCCACCTCTGAATGGCTGAAGAAAAACAAAATGAAGACTTTGGAGTGGCCTAGTCAAAGTCCTGACCTGAATCCTATTGAGATGTTGTGGCATGACCTTAAAAAGGCGGTTCATGCTAGAAAACCCTCAAATAAAGCTGAATTACAACAATTCTGCAAAGATGAGTGGGCCAAAATTCCTCCAGAGCACTGTAAAAGACTCGTTGCAAGTTATCGCAAACGCTTGATTGCAGTTATTGCTGCTAAGGGTGGCCCAACCAGTTATTAGGTTCAGGGGGCAATTACTTTTTCACACAGGGCCATGTAGGTTTGGATTTTTTTTTCTCCCTAAATAATAAAACCCCTCATTTAAAAACTGCATTTTGTGTTTACTTGTGTTATCTTTGACTAATAGTTAAATGTGTTTGATGATCAGAAACATTTTGTGTGACAAACATGCAAAAGAATAAGAAATCAGGAGGGGGGCAAATAGTTTTTCACACCACTGTATATCTTTCCCTGATTTTCATATGCAAATTACAGTCAGTATAATTTTCAAGTCATCAACCATTAGGGTATAATAGATCATGTAAGATAATGTAGATAATGTAACTCCAATTAAAAGAAAAATTATTAGAGATAAGAAACTCGCTCCCTGGTATAACAATTACACGCGCACTTTAAAACAGACCGCTCGGAAATTAGAACGTAAATGGCGTCAAACTAAATTGTTAGTATTTCAAATAGCATGGAAAGAGAGCATCCTGAACTATAGGAAAGCTCTTAGTGTAGCTAGATCAACGTATCTCTCCACTCTTATAGACACGAACAAAAATAATCCTAGATTTTTATTTAATACCGTAGTCAAATTATCCAGAAATAAGACCACTGCAGAAATCTCATGCAATAGAGAGGACTTCATGAACTCTTTTTATAATAAAATTGTAAATATTAGGCATAAAATTGAGGCTTTGAAACCGAACAATGTAATTGATACAGATGTTAACCTAGCCATGTCAGATCGGAACCTAGAATACTTTACTCCCCTTGAAGAGAATGAACTAATTTCACTCTTCTCTTCTGCAAATTCATCAATCTGTATATTAGATCCTATACCAACACATTTTCTTAAACAGGTAGTACCAGTAATAACAGAACTGCTGTTGAGAATAATTAATTCCTCACTCAGCATTGGTTATGTTCCAAAATCTTTTAAATTAGCAGTTATCAAACCAATAATTAAGAAACCTGACCTCAACCCCTGTCAGCTGTCCAATTACAGGCCAATATCTAACCTCCCCTTTACAGAGCTGTACCCCCGGATGAAGCGGCGATAGAAGTTGGCAAATCACAGGATCTCGTCGCAAGGCTGGAATGGGCCAGTCGGGGGTGACATCTAGAACAAATACATGAGTTAATTCTCCTAGCGAGATCCATGAGTTCGGGGAGGTCAGAGGGAAACTCCGGAGAAATTAGCTCATCCTTGAGTGCTTCCGACAGTCCCACCAGGAAGATGTCGGCTGTCGTTCCACCCACTCAAGGTACAGTAGCTAAAGTCCGAAACTCGATGGCATAATCATAAGTGTGATCCTTGGCGAAGGCGTAGTAGTTTAGTCTCGGCTTCGTTGCCAACGTGAGATCGGTCAAAGATCCTCTTCATTTCTCCAGAAAAGGCCTCGAAACTTTTGCAACATGGATCGTGAGCATCCCAGAGAGCCCTGCTCCACTCCCGGGCCCTACCAGTGAGGAGAGTGATCATGTAGGCCTCCCCAGATGAGGAGAAGCTGGAGGCTTGAAGTTTAAAAATTAGGGAACATAGGGATAGAAAGGATCTACTGTACATGTTACCGGCTCTCCTCCGTAACTGGGAGGATCTGGTAGGCATGGCTCTCGTGGGAGTTCTGGGGTTGTGTAGAACATTTGATCTGAGCTGTGAAATCCGTCTGTGTAGATTTAAATAGGGTCGCTGTCTAGAAATTATTACTAATTACATTACTGTTACGAACCGTACACTGTTTTCTTGTGTATGTTCTATTTTCTGTTTAGCACTTCTAGGTACTGCCTACCTTCAGGACACTATTGGTGGATGTGCCTGTCAATCATCGTTGGTCACTTGTGACATCGTGTGGTCTCCGCCAATTGCGATCTGCTCCGATGCACTTAAAACGGAAGCGGCAACGGGAAGATGGAGGCTGCTTGACTTGGCGTGTCACTGATTGTGTTGTGTTGTTTTGACTGTTTGCTGCTACTATTTTAACCGCTTGTGAGACTTCTGAGAGAGTTGTTAGATTGATCTGTGTAAAGTTTGTGTCTGCTGACATCTGTGTTCTTGTTGAATGAGTACCTTTGCCACTATTAGCCCGCCTGAGCTCCACTTAAACTAACTGCCGTCTTTCAGACAATGGAGAAGTGGAACACCCTAGTAAGTCACGTGACATACACCTTGCACGTAGGAGTTTTTTTAATGTATTAGATACACTAGGATAGCGAAGTGCGCTAAATGTGTATTTTGTGTTTTCTTTGTTAGAGTAAGTTCAGGGCGCATTTGCGCTGAAGACTTTTCTTTTCATATTTTTTATTTGCTTATTTAGAGGACCGGGAGGAGACAGTGGGGATTCTTTTTGTTATATTTATTTCTTTGAGTTTCTAGCGCCACTTCTAGTTCTCTCTCCCGTTTGTCTTGGTTATACAATTTATGGTTGTTTTTATTTTTGTTATTCTTAAATGTTCGTAAATGTTCATAGTTCGGAGCAATAAATCTTTTGCGGTGCTAAGTTGAATGTCCCTCGTTTTTCTTGCCACCTACTTTTTCTCTTGATCATCTCAATGTTACTCCTTTTTTAATTCCTAGACAAAATTTCCAACAAAGGCCGTAACAATTACAATGACAGAGAATGTTGGTACTCAGAAAAGACACTACACACGCATTTGTATTTGCTATACAAATACATTTTAATTCAAAAGCCATGTTTAAGATCCCATAAAATTTTTATTATAACTACTACATAACCATTGTTAGCAGTCACCATAACAGATCATCAGCTTTAACCATGTTAAAATGTAAGAAAAGTTGTTCTAAAAGAGAATATTTTCAAAAATTTAAAGTAAAAAAATTTGGTTGAAGTAGTAAAATTGAATAGAAAATATTGACATATAATTAATTTATATATAGGTTTTTACAGAACATAAATTTACCCTTTCCCAATTTTTATACACATCAGAAATCCTCTTCCAGTGAATACAGTGATGTTTTAACCTTATGACCAAACTACTCATACTCTAAATATAGCTCTGATGAGATTCCGGGCTTGAATATATTCTTTTTGAAGATGACTGTATCCCACGGAAAGTGATCTGATAAGAGAGAAGGGGGGAAAATGTGATTCATTGTAGTATGCTTTTTTAATGTATTCATTTTCAAGATAATGCTGACACTGTGATGCAAGCAGTATATATATGAATGAAAGGTTTTGTCTACACTGGTCAGACCTCGCTCTCAAAATTTTCTGTCTGTCTGTCCAGCTGATTTTGTCACAGTTTAGGAATTTTCCACTTGTTAATGTTACCTTAATTAAAAATATTAAACAAACGCTATCTCTAGTCAAAAAGAACCAAAGAACGATTCAGGACTGCACAGATCTGGATGGAGTAATCAGGATTTATTCCAGCAATAAAACCCAAGTGAGCTGCACTTTTAATGTTTAGGTCCTAAATCTAAGCATTATCAAGAGTAGATAATTATATGCAGGCTCATTATATACAGTTTTCAAGGGGAGGGGGGGGGGGGTGGACACCTTATCTCCTCCCTTTACTTCTTTTTTTCCCTGCTTAACAAATTATTAACCCATCATAGGCAAACTTTCCCCAAGGAATTCTCCTATTATGTTCACATTTTTCTATCATATTATGTTACGTCATATACCTCGTCATCTGTAAATTACTTTCCATTATCTTTTGTTTAGTTTATAAAAGAGCGTTGCATATTTTTACTGTACGCCACTCTAAGGTTTTTTCTCATGTACTTTGGGGACACACTGTACACTGAGTATCACTACCCATCCCCTTACTGTTTATGTTTTATGACCTGACTCATAGTCATTTGCTTTTCTTGTCTCACCTCTGAGTGAACCCATTGTTTTATGCCCTGTCATACTCTGTCTGCTTATCTCACCTGTGAGGCCTTGTTTACAAAGACTTTAAAATTGAGCGTTTTTCTGGCATTCGTAGTGTCCGGTGCACTCGGATCAAGCGCCGAGGGTTCCCTTTTAAAAGCTACACTCGATGCTGCGCGAAAGAGCTATGGGAAACGATTCCTCGTGACCGGTTGTGAAGCACGTGTGTGTGTCAAACACGGCAAATATTTTTGCATGTATAACCTCAGGCAGGTGCCGTCAACCGATGAGGTGCACATCGAAGTTATAAATAGGCATGAACCCTCAGATCTTTTTATCTTCAGGATCCATATGATGTATGTGCAGTGCATTTCTCACGTGCAAATCTGGCAGAAGCGCACGAGACGGAATCTTCCCTTTCTCTTGCTCTCTCGCCGGATAATTTTTACCTTCCACTTCTCAAGTGCGCCCCGGCGCTTCTTGTGAACGGGGGAAGAACTTTCTCTCTCGCTTCCGCTGAGATGGAAACTATCACTAGTGATAGCTTCTCTAGTGATGAGCCTGTGTGTTAGTTGTTGTTAGAGATGGCAATATGCTGTCTAACGCGTACACCTCGATTCGCCGTAAAAATAAATAAATAAAAGAAATCCCCCAAACGCTCAAGGTCAGACGACAGATCGGGTGGCCGGAGGAGGGGCCTCAATGATGGCCCCTCCCCCTCCTGGCGACCTCCATGAGTTAACTCTTTCATGGAATAAGCCGTATTTATCGCGTGTTTTTGTGCTATTGACATTTGTTACGATCCCCGGTCTAGGGTCAAGGGACGCAACAAAGAAAATAATAAATTGGTTAGAAATAAATATTCTTGAAACCAAGATGTTGTGCGTGGTTTTTATTTGAACACACACGCACATATACATACAGGAAGCTCTGGGGGGTGTTCTTCGTACGTCGCTAACTCAGTTAGCTGGATTTGATTGTTGTGGATTTGTTCTGATCTTGGATTGTTTCGTTCTCCGATGCTCATCTCGCACTTGTTGTCATAGCAACATGTCCGTAAGCTTGAACCTGCTCGGTAGCAGGTTTATTTCATGTAAACAGGATTAAGGCTGCGCTCCTGCCGGGTTATGATTGGTTGAAATGGTGAGGTCACATCTGATTGGTTAAAGAGCGCTGACGTGGACTGACTCACGTGGGGAAAGAAAAGTATCTTGCATGCATATATACGTCTTGCCATAATATATATATATATATATATATATATATATATATATATATATATATATATATATATATATATATAATTGATATCAAATATTATATTAGAACATAAATTCATAGGTTTTCTATTATTATAATAAACTCTAGGCACGAGACAGCCCTCAAGACCATTAATTCAAATTCTTGTATAATGTTTATTTTGTAACACATTTATTTTTCAGGGGTTCGTTATAAATATGCAAATATAGATATATGATATATGATATATATATATATATATATATATATATATATATATATATATATAGAGAGAGAGAGAGAGAGAGAGAGAGAGAGAGAGAGAGTGATATGTATAATAAAAATATTTTTTTTATAATGAAAAATTGGACATAACTAATTTTATTATAAAGTAAACAATATAAAAGTATACATGTTTTTTTTTTTTAATATTTAAATTTTTCCATATACAACATATTTTTTTCATATTTCTTATTTTATTGTCTCATGTAATTTGTAAAACATATGTGCATATTATGTTCTAATATAATATTTGATAGTGATTATGTGTGTGTGGTGGGAGGGGGGGATCCATGGCAGGGAAGCATTTCAGCGCATAACACGTGGGGTGGGGGAGCATTTCAGCGCAGGTGTTACAAAAAAAAATTAGCTTGTTCTTTTTGTCATTTCGTCAACCAATCAAAGGGCTTGTGATCAGTGTTTCTACTGTCGATGCATATCGCCTTTTAAACCAACGCACGAACGCGCAATAATCCTAGACAACTCAATCCGGCCAAACTAATCATCAACAACAGGTGTGCTCGAAGAACCGACTTAGCCAGGTCTTAATTAGCACGATGATCTCATCTTAGATGTGTCAATTCATCCCGGATGTTTCAAGCGACGTACGAAGAATACCCCCCTGGGCTTCAGGATTGGGCCAGGCCAAAACAATAAACAAAACCCCCCCTCTATCTCCACCCTCAAACTAGCTAAACTATCAAAAAGAAAACTGAAATCAAAATACAAAAACTAAACTAGCTTCCTAACTACTTACAAAAACAGGAGAAAACAGGGGACAACAAAAATGGCACCCAACCCCTACTGCTTCCTTGCAACTATGTACAAACACAAAAAAAAGAACAAAACAATATATATACACAATATTTACAATAAAGAAAACTATGTACAAAAGCGGGAGGAAAACTTCCATCCACGCTAACACAAACAAACAAAAGAACCCAAAAACAACAAAAGGGAAGGAGAGAGGCAAGGCGCGACACACAGGCTCTCTCTCCAACCAAACAAACCAAAAACACACACACACTCAAAACAAATACAAAATAACAAACAAATACACAGTCACACTTCAACATACAACCACTCAATCAATCACTCAATCAATCATACAATCCAACAACCTCACAATCACAATCCATCAATTCACTAATTAACCAATCAACAACGGAGCACGGAAGTCACACACAAGGCATAAGTCGCGCACTTCCTGCTTCCACTCGTGAGCTTAAGAAGGCACGCAGATCCACCGTCAGCCAATCACGGCGCACGTCACGGCACGTTCCATCGGGGCGGGGCTTCCTGTAAATAGGAGAGCGGGAGAGAGAAACGGGGGAGAGATCGCGCATGCGCCGCCGTCGCGCATGCGCACTTACCCGCGCTACACACACACACATACGTGCATTACTTCTGCACGTAACACCCCCACCCATAAAAGTCAAAATCCCTATTTTGACAAAAAGACACATAATGAAACACATAAAATCTATATCTGTCACCAAAATTGAAGCTGCACCAACACAGATGAACAGAATTAGACAGGTTAAGATAACATGACATTTTGCTCTGACAGGTGTATTTTGCAGAAAAGATTCAGATAAATTGACAGCATCATCAAACTTTTGTGCTTGTGCACGTGTAACTGCACATGATGGGAATACTGTGGGACAATTGGAAACACCATCATTGTTAACATCAGCTACTGGTTTTTCTGTTACAATAGGACGAGGGAAAACAACACCACCTGCCAGATCATTTCCCAGGATTACCTGAACTCCTTCAACAGGGAGTTCGGTACAAATACCAACACGTACTTTCCCCTTCACTATTTCTGTCTCAAGATAAATGTCATGAAGTGGAACTGTGATACAGCCTGCTCCTATGCCACGTAAAATCACATCGGTGCCTGTGTAGGTTTTCTGAGACAGCAAAAGTGTACCAGCTAACATCAGAGTCTGTGCTGCACCTGTATCTCGCAGAATGGACACTGGTCTGCGAACACCTTCAGGGCTGTCTGCCACCGACCCTTGTAACATGAATGGTTTATAAGCTTCCACTGTTTGTTCAGGTAAGACATGATTTAATTGCCTTTCAACAAACCCCACAGATTTTGGCTTTACAGCTGTATTTTTCTTTTTCCAGGCCTCACAGTCTGAGATCAGATGATCAGCACTCAAACAGTAAAAACATACTCTACCTCCCCCTGAGCGATACTGAGAAGTTCTAAACATGCTCCCTCTTGCAGGTTTCACACTGCTTGCTGAAGGTTTCACCTGCTCTTCAACCCCACGGACAGCGAATTTATCCGTTCTCACAGTAGGACAAAATACAGTACGGTGCGTCAACTCAAATTCATCAGCCAATACTGCAGCTGCTGACAATGACATGACTTTTTGTTCATTCAAGTGCAATACAACATTTTCATTGACACAATCTTTAAAGTCCTCCAATAGAATTAACTCTTTAAGAGCTTCAAAAGTGGTAGCTTTAGTTGCAGCACACCACTTTTCAAACAGTGTTTGCTTTTCACGGGCAAACTCCACAAAGGTTTGTCTGTCTGTCTTTTTATGGGACCTAAATTTTTGTCTATAAGCCTCTGGCACTAATTCATACGCACGTAGAACAGTTTGTTTGACCGTGTCGTAATCCAGGCTTTGTTCAACAGGCAACGCAGAGCACACATCCTGCGCTTTACCAGTCAATTTACACTGTAACAAGAGAGCCCACATTGCTCTCGGCCACTGTAACGTAGCTGCCACACGTTCAAAAGCTATGAAATAGCTATCCACCTCGGTCTCTCTAAAAGGAGGTACTAAAACAATATGCTTGCTTACGTCGAAATGGGTTGGGGAGGTAGTCACTGGGGCAGAAACTAGAGAAGAGGAGCCCGGCGCAGCCGTTGCAGGTAGCTGTGCAAAAGATGGAAAAGCAGGTGAACTCTCCGGCGCGATCTCAGCCCGGTGTAGCCGGCTGAAATCTCGCCGAAAATGCTCCCTCTCCATCTCAAGCTCCAGCTCTCGCAACCGTAACCTTTGAGCTTCTGTTTCCTCTCGTTTAATTTCCAGCTCCACCTCCCTTGTTTTAAGAACCAAAAGCTGGTTAGAGTCCCCAATTGGTGGTGTTATTACCTTATGCTTGGGGGGCGTGGAAGGTGACTGCGGCGCAGGTAATGGCCTACCGTCGACCTCCGTCGGCGTTGAAGCGTCCCTGTCCTCAGCACACTCTCCAGGCTCTCCAGGCAAAATCTGCTGTTCAATTAAATTGTCAAGCAATATTTTTTTAATCTCCCTCTTTAGACCTCTTCGTGGCACCTCAACTTCAAAAAATTCAGCAATGCTGAACAAATCGTCCTTACGACACTGGTCAAACTGCTCTCGGCTAGGAGCCAGTGTAAAGGCAATTAAGTCAAATGCCATTGTTCCATCACTACTGTCCAACCTAAAAAGACAGCCAAACAAACAAAAAGGGCGAATATCTTCAGCAATAGAATATCCACCACTTGTTAGCCAGTAACTGGCAACGGACGTGTCCCCACTTTTTAACCAGGGACTTGCAAAGGACAAGCCCCCACTTGTTAGCCAGTGACTGGCAACGGACGAGCCCCCACTTTTTAGCCAGTGATTTGCAAAGGACGAGCCCCCACTTGTTACGACCCCCGGTCTAGGGTCAAGGGACGCAACAAAGAAAATAATAAATTGGTTAGAAATAAATATTCTTGAAACCAAGATGTTGTGCGTGGTTTTTATTTGAACACACACGCACATATACATACAGGAATCTCTGGGCTTCAGGATTGGGCCAGGCCAAAACAATAAACAAAACCCCCCCTCTATCTCCACCCTCAAACTAGCTAAACTATCAAAAAGAAAACTGAAATCAAAATACAAAAACTAAACTAGCTTCCTAACTACTTACAAAAACAGGAGAAAACAGGGGACAACAAAAATGGCACCCAACCCCTACTGCTTCCTTGCAACTATGTACAAACACACAAAAAAGAACAAAACAATATATATACACAATATTTACAATAAAGAAAACTATGTACAAAAGCGGGAGGAAAACTTCCATCCACGCTAACACAAACAAACAAAAGAACCCAAAAACAACAAAAGGGAAGGAGAGAGGCAAGGCGCGACACACAGGCTCTCTCTCCAACCAAACAAACCAAAAACACACACACACTCAAAACAAATACAAAATAACAAACAAATACACAGTCACACTTCAACATACAACCACTCAATCAATCACTCAATCAATCATACAATCCAACAACCTCACAATCACAATCCAACAATTCACTAATTAACCAATCAACAACGGAGCACGGAAGTCACACACAAGGCATAAGTCGCGCACTTCCTGCTTCCACTCGTGAGCTTAAGAAGGCACGCAGATCCACCGTCAGCCAATCACGGCGCACGTCACGGCACGTTCCATCGGGGCGGGGCTTCCTGTAAATAGGAGAGCGGGAGAGAGAAACGGGGGAGAGATCGCGCACGCGCCGCCGTCGCGCATGCGCACTTACCCGTGCTACACACACACACATACGTGCATTACTTCTGCACGTAACAACATTTGATTCGTTCCAATATCATGAATAAAAGTGCGGTCCTTTATGATGATGTCCCAGATCAGAGAGACGCTCGCGGGCTATCTATCTCCGGGGAGCTCATCCTCCCGGGAATCTGAGCAGCATTGAGTGTAGCTTTTGAAAGGAAACGTCTCGGGTTACTTTACTGTAACCCTGTTCCCTGAAAAAGCGGTAACGAGATGCTGCGCTCCAATGCCACAATGCATGTGTGAATGGACATCCTTCAGACAAAATTGACCTGAGGGTGTTTCCGGTTCATCCCTATTTATAACCTCCAGGTGCACCTCATCGGTTGACGTCACCTGCCTGAGGTTATACATTCCAAAATATTTGGCGTGTTTGACACACACATGCTTCACAACCGGTCACGAGGAATCGTTTCCTATAGCGCTTTCGTGCAGTATCTCGTTCCCGCTTTTTTAGGGAACAGGGTTACAGTAAAGTAACCCGAGACGTTTTCTACACATAGGAGTCAATGAGATTGTTCACAGGGCCTTTGGTGACGTGCATTTGTCTGGCTGCGCGTTTATACGGTGTCAAAAAACGTTACATGCAGCTTTTTCTTGGCGTTCAAATCGCAACGAACGCAAGGAAAATGCTTCTAGTGCGTTTTCTTCACGTTCATTTTACGCTTCCGTGTACCAGATATGTCCAATGATCCTACATGCTACATAGGGAAATGCGGGGGAAAAAAGCAAAAAAAAAAAAAAACCCTGACATTTTTAAAAATCTGAAACTGACATCCGACAGTAATTGAAAAACTTGCTTGCTTTTTTAGATGAATACAGCACTTTTGCTCTCAAAATGGTTGTGGCTATACACTCAACAGATAGTTTATCGTTAATACACAGAGAACGCGCAAAGCGCCCAAATACTCAATGCTATATGTAACTTTTAAAAACTGAATCTTCTAAGATGAATCAACAGATCAATGTATGTTTATTCTTCCTGTGGGAAGTTTAAAACCAGTTTGTCTCATACTGTATATTTCAAGACCATGTGCTAATAACAAGCAGTGAGGTGAAGCGCCACTATGCAAAAAAATACCCAACATAAGTGTGTTATGTGCTAAAATTCAACTTTTAAGTAAAAGTGATGTTATGAACCATCATGTGCCGGATATAAGAATCTACTTTAAACAGGGAGTGCATTTGGCTGACGACAAAAGAAGTGCAACTTAGCATAAACAAGGTGTAGAATACTCAACTTAAATTAATACAAAGAAATAAAATTTTGTAAGGTAAAGTATTAAGTTAAGCAGAGTTCTGCTGTACAGAAAGACAGATATTACTATATAATAATAATTTACCAATATTATTAATTACATTAAAACTGATTAGCTTATTTTTTTTTTAGTTTTAACCTTTTAACTGTGTATATAAAAACACTTTACCCTAATAAATATATATAGTCAATGGAGCTTTTGTTCACTCACTTACTCAAATGATGAGGACTCAGACAAAAAAAAAAAAAAACCCTCAGCATGGAGAAAAACTGCCAACTCCAAGCACACAGACCCCAAGTCAGAATCAAACCCAGATCCTGTAGGTGCAAGGCGACAGTGCTCACCACTGATTATGTATATTGCTAATAATTTCCCTTGTGGATTAACAAAAGGTAAGAAAATACAATTAAAAATATCACCTCTCCTTAGTGGTAGCAGAGGAAATTAAGCTTCTCATTGCAGTCTCTGTTTTCCCAAATGTGTGTTTTGATGTTACGAGCACCACAGCGGTAAGTTGGAGCTGGACATGAAGGCAACACCTTGTCCCCCACTTCCCCCTTGGTTAACCAGAACCATTTTCCATCCAGGAAGCGCAGGGCAGCCCACATACTGTCTGTTTGGGATTGAGTGCTCTCAGTTTCAGCTGCCAGATCCTGTGAGTCAAAGGCCAGGGATGCCAGGCCAGTGTAGTTCACCTTACAATATTCAAAAGCTTCTTCCCAAGTCATTTTCTCATTCACCAGGACCAAAAAAATGTAACAAACAAAAGGTTTATTTTGATTACAGTCCCGAAGTTCCCAGCTAGTTTGCTCAATGTCAACACAGCCCCAGTAAATGCTGTCCAGTGGCAAATAGTTGCTTTGTGTTCCATCAGACCAATGCCAATACTGGTTTTTGTATAAGCCAATCCAAGTATTATTTCTGTTCTGCGCAACTGCACAGAGTCTGTTGTTTTCCTCATCATTAGTGATTGTAGCCAGATCCTTAAACTTCCCTTTACAGTACGATTGAGCATTATTCCAGTTCATAGCCTCTGAATTAAAAATATATTGTCTTGTCAGACCTGAAGCAACCCCAAAAAGGAGCACAAGAACAGAGATAAACATGGACATCTTCTATGCTGTGATGATTCTGAGCTCTAGTAAAAGTCTGAACAGGTCTGTCAACTAACTGCAATATTTATATTTACATGGCATTTACATTTTTCCCTTGGAAAAAAGGAAAGCTAAGAATGAGAAAATAAGAATAGAAACAAATTAAGTTTTCCATATAATTACCATAAACAAATGTAAGATGCACAAGGATATCAAATCATGTGAGAGTCCAGTGGTGCTTCAAACTTAAGTCACAAAAAGCACTTGTTGGGAATGCAAACAAACAAGCAAACAACAAGAACAAAAAAACACAAAGTTATCATAGGTTTCAAAATTTCCACATAAAAAAAAAAACTAAACAGTTAATTCACACAGTCAAACATTTAAAGAGTGAAAAACTTGCTGAAAGCTTTACGTAACACATCCAGGACACACAAAAGGTTCTGCACCAGGTGAACACCAAGGAATTTAGTGTTCTTGACAATCTCCATGGAGTGGACCCTCTATCATATCTTAATGTCAACAACCATCTCTTTAGATTTTTCACGTTCACAGACTATTGACTCCATACAGTATAAAAAATAAAACTGTGCTGTACTCAAATTTTTTTTTGTGAAACATTTCTAGTCTTGACTCAAGTGGTATTTTAATTCAGGTCAATATATCTATTGACACCAAATTATAAACAAGAAACAATACACACATTACCATTTTAATTAAACATTCATTTGACAAGACATGAAGTCTAAACTCAATCTGGTTTACTTTGCAAATTACATGTAAGAAGATCATCAATGAGCTGAATTGATCTTATTAGTAAATAATATTTCGGGGGGAGTTAAGATTATTTTAAGATAACCTGCTCGGTAGCAGGTTATGTTCCAGGGTAAGTTTGTTTCAGGAGGTTATTGAGCATGGCGCCGCCCTTTTAATGATGGTCCCGTGGACGTGGAGGCACAAATTATACAATATTTTTTTTTTTTATTTATTTTTTTTGCTGGGAGAGAGTTATACTGTAAGACCGTGTAATGATATTTTTTCATTTCCTAATGATTATTAGAAAGCGTTTTATTGGTTTTCAATGGAATCGTTAATTTACTTAACACATCTCTTGAAACCGCATATTGCAAATGTCACAAACGGCGGGTCTGCGCTTAGAAAACATTCCGTGCATAGCACTTCGTTTTTTTGCGTCAGGGCATAAACCTCTGTGTGGTATTAAAGAGGAATTCCACAGAGTGGCAGGTTTGTCCTTTGTAGTAAAATCGATGACGCATATTTAATATGTAGTCATACTATTTGTATACATGTATTCATCCTGCACACACACACACAGTTGATCCTTCCATACATGACTGTCAGGGTTTCCAAATGTAATTAGGTGCGTTGATGGCACCCACATTCCTATTAAAGCTCCTTCAATAAATGAGGGAGACTATGTTAATAGGAAATCTATTCATAATATCAATGTACAGGTAACAGCTTAATTTTTTGCCTTGTTAAAATCATTAAACCCATTACTTTTTTAATATGTGAGGCAACTCACATCATTACTAATGATGATGCAAAATGGCCAGGATCTGTGCATGATGCCAGAATTTTCCACAAGTCTAGGTTTCAGTGTCTGCGTGGGCTCTGGATCAGTCCAGAGAGGGCATGTGACATCATAGTGGCTTGTGTTGTGCTTCACAACATTGCCACTATAAGAGGAGAGAGCCACCCTCCTTGTATTGAAGAAGATGGCCCAGAGGAACCTCTACAGATTTTTGCACACAACAGAGATGGATGACTTTTGAGAGACAGGATTTGTCAAAATTACTTTTATTAAATAGTTTGTACTGGTCTGCTGCACAGTTCATTTCTTTATTTCCTGTAAACAATGAAAGTAAGAATGAAATTCATTCATTCATCTTCTATACCACTTTATCCTTTATTTAGGGTCGCGGGGACCTGGAGCCTCTCCCAGGAGACTCAGGGCACGATGCAGGGTACACCCTGGACAGGGTGCCAATCCATCACAGAGCACACACACACACACTATGGTCAATTTGGGAACGCCAATTAGCCTAATCTGCATGTCTTTGGACTGTGGGAGGAAACCGGAGTACCCGGAGGAAACCCACCAAGCACGGGGAGAACATGCAAACTCCATGCACACAGAGACGGGAATCGAGCCTGGCCGGGAATCGAACCCGGACCCTGGAGGTGCAAGGCGACAGTGCTAACCACTACACCACCGCGCCGCCAGTTAAATGAAATATATAATATATAATGTGTATATATATATATATATATATATACAACACTTTTAACATGCAACAGATTAATATACGCACAAGTTCTCACCTTAAGGTGATGCTCCAGTAATTCCATTTCTAGTGTTGCTTTTTTTAATCGATAGCCTTTTCTCTTCCATTTAAGGTCCATCTCCATATTACTTTTTCTTATTTGTTTTTGAAGATGGACCTTATACAGCTCCTTTGCTGGCAACTAGGAAGGAAACTAGGATTTATTATTATAAAATAATTTAATAAATGAGATTCTGTCAGACAATTAAATTAAAATATAGACAACTGCACACAAATTCTTACATTGATTAGATCGTGCATTGAGGTTGAAGGACCTTCATTCGTGGAGAAATCCCTGTATGTACTGTGAAAGAACAACGACAGTTTATTACTCTAATGTAAAAAGGGGGCATGCATTATAATGGTATGTATCCCACCTCAATGGATCTACCAGCATTGTCCACTTCTGTCACAGCAGATGTGGTCTCTTCATCTTTATTCTTCAGTGAAAATATGCAAGTATACGTTATCTGGCAAAAAAAAAAAAAAAAAAAGCAACTAAAGCACAACAAAACACTTACAACTGTGACAGACTGTGTTCTTTCTGTCCAATAATACAATCCCTCTATTAGTATCTATAAGAAAATACAATCTATAGAATTCTCAATATTATCAAAGAAAAAAGCAATAATGCAGGAAAAAACATGTCAAAGTAATACAACTAAGATCACAGTAGCCTAAACATCATATGCAGTTAAATAAAGTAAGCCTGCATAAAAACATAAAGCATGTTCAAAAGCCTTTAAGTGACAGAGATAGTATTTTATTAAGTCAACTGTAGGATCAATACAAATGTGTGTGCAGACATTCTCAGGTCTTAAAGAAGCAATGACAGTCTAAATGAAGACAGAATATCCTTGACCAACAGTACCATGCTTCACTCGATAATAATCGAAATTCCATTAGATGATGCGACAAATGTGCAGATCTTACACGGCCATCCCATAAGCAGGTGTAACCGGCTTGGCTCGACCCGCCATTACCTTCTGCATTTTGATATTGTCAATTAACTGGAGACAAGATTTGTTGCTGATCTGGAAAGTTTATTGGTGTAGCTGCATGGAATAAACAGAATACAGCATTGGATTCTGTGCATTTATTCTCCTCTAATTCGTCTTTCAGCACGATAAAACAAGGTCTCCACCCAAAATCTCTTGGTTCTCAGATCTTTCCGTATCATCAAGCACCCATGCTCTCGTTCTTTCCTCCATACACACCTCTCCCGATGATTCAGACATCTCCGTAGTACAAGACTGACTCTCACCATCCTCAGCACTGGATTGTATGTTCTCACTTTCCAGGGGTGATTCTACTGTTAGGAAACAGATATCCAGAATCAGATTTCAATGTACTACCCTCAAATTTCCTTCATCATCAATCTGTTTGTGTATGTTTGTTTGAACGTTCCTGTCCAACATCCTGTCCACCATTAACATTAGGATCCCACTTATCAGCAAGCTTTCTCTTTCCTCTCTCACTCTTGTTTGCAATAAGCACTCGATCCCCAACATTCAAACATGTTCCCTTAATTCTCTTGTTACTGTATAACCCCTGGCCTGCTTTCCTTGTTCAACTGCAGTGTGTTTTTGAGCAATGCTTGCGACTTCATGAAGGTAAGACATAAGTATCTTCACATAACTACCATAGTCACCAATTACAACAATCGCGTAACACCTGCCCAAACATGATGTCGACAGGAAGCCTTGGAATGCGCTCGAACATTAGTTGGAATGGAGCGTATCCAGTCGTCTCGTGTACTGTAGCATTATATGCAAACGTCAGGGTCTGTATCTGCTCAGGCCACTTGTGCTTTTCCTTGAGAGGTAATGAATGAAGCATGCTGCCCAGAGTTCGATTGAATCATTCAGTTCCACCATTTCCCACTGGATGGTAAGCTGTGGTGTGTGTCTTCTCAATGCCCGCCAATATGAGCAATTCGGCTAGTATTGCATTTTCAAAGTTAGCTCCTTGGTCAATATGGATGCGCGTTGGGAAACCATAGAAACAAAAGACGTTATCCCGCAGACTTTTTGGTAATTTGTTTAGCTTTCTGATTTACACATGGAAAGACATGAGCCAATTTTGTGAAGTGATCTGTCAAAACTAGTATATCAACAGACCGCTGTTCGCTGTCTTCAGCACTCCAAAAGTCCAAACACACTAACTCCATAGAGGCAGTAGTCGTAATGCTCTCAAGACGTGCATGTGCAGACTGTTCTAGTTTCTTTGCCAATATACGTACATCGCTGACAACACTTAACATACTTCCTCACATCCTGCTCCATTTTAGGCCAGAAAAAGCGTTGTCTAGCTAAGTGAAGAGTTCTGGATTGTCCCTGATGTCCAGCCATGTCATGCACACCATTCATAGCCTTAGTCTTGAGACTTGAGGGCAGTACGAGTTGGAACTGCTTATGGTTCCTTAACGGATCCTTAGAGGGGCGATACACTACTCCATCTAGAAGCATACTCAAGTAAGGTATGATTTGTGAGATTGCTAGGTCTGATTTTTGTTCCTGCTTAATCTCGTCAAGAGGGATCACTGCAATTGCTTCATAGTCGGGTGTGGGAGTGTTTTGAATAGACTGGATTGCCTGACTGTGGGGCCATGTAGAGGCTGTTTACCTTCAAACGGAGGGTGTCCTGAATCCCATCTTCACTGACACCTTCGGCCTCAGTGAGTAGTCTGCCATAATGCTCTGATAAGTCTGTGGCTGACTGTTTTTGTGAAAGGGTCCCAGCTCAAAGCATCTGCTACAATGTTCTTCCTCCCGGCAATATATTTCAGATCGAAAGTGCATGAAGCGAGCTTAGACACCTAGCACTGCTCACAAGCATCAAGATATGTAAGTGGGTTATTGTCGGTTCATACAGTAAGGGTATGACCCTTCAACCAATGACTGAATTTTTCACACACTCCATTTTAAAGCTAAAAACTCAAGCTTGTGTGCTGGGAATCTCTTTTGAGGAGTACTTAGCGTCTTGATTGCGAACGCGGTTGGGCGGGCTTTACCATTGCTACAGAAGTACATACAACACAGAAAACTACAAACAAAAAAAACACACACTGCCACAGTGCCCTCTAGAGGCAGTCCCTTACACTTTTACACCATATTTTAAGTGTCTCTATTAACCGTGTTTTACCTGAGCAGTTTGGTGGTACAAACAAGCAAACAATAAACAAGCAAAATCACAATGAACACCAGGACTGGGCTGTTGCTAGCCTTAATTAGCTATCGAGCATGGCTGTGACAGGATTTAGAAAAGTAACTTACACCCTGTAAAGTTGTGTGTGCAGGCAGACAGAGTCAATATTTCACTAACTTGTGTTAGCTTCTTACGTACTAGGATTTGTAATTTAATGTTACAGGTGCTTCGTGTCCACTTCTCACATCCTCGCCTTCTTGTTTCTGATATTACATCAGACTTCCCATGATCACTTGCACATGGCGATTTACTCAATTATTTAAGTTTTTGATGTTAAACATAAAGAATATTGAGCTGGAATGAGTGATAATTGTAGTTCTTGAAACTAATCAGTATAATTACTCCATTGCCAAATATTTTGATTGAAATGTATAAAAAATATTAAGTGCATGTTAAAAATATAATTCAGTTGGTCAAATGCTAATTTCTAATAGTGAAATAAACTTAAATTATAGTGTAAATTTAAGACAAAATTAATAGTTGTTTTTAGCCATTTATTTTGTCTAACTCAAACAATCATGTGTGTGATTTTTAGCGAGTTCATTAAGGTAACATAACCTTTTTATTACTGTGAAATTTACAAGGACACGGAATGATTTTTTAGAGTGCACCAGCCATGGTACCTCCTCTCTTTCTTGCTACTGAGAACCACCATGATTGTGTCATCAGCAAACATAATAATGTAAGTTGAAGCTGCTTATTCCTGCACAGACTACACTCAGCAGAGTGAACAGCAATGGACAAAGCACACAGCCCTGAGGGTCCCAGTCCTCCATGTAGTAGTGCTGGAGAAGCTGTTCCTGATCCAGATCGACTAAGGCTTCGCTGTCAGAAAGCCCAGGAGCTAGTTGTTCAGGGATGTGTTTAGGCCCAGCAGGCTCAGCTTTCCAATCAGGTGCTAAGGAAAGATTTTGTTGAATGCTGAAATGAAGTGTATGAACAGCATTCAACCATATATCTTAATTGTCCATGTGTTTGAGTGCCAGATGCAGGGTGGTGGTCACGGAGTCATGGTGGTGAATGATGCATGAACTGCAGTGTTCCATTAAAGGGGCAGTAGTGTGTTGATGTGCCTCATGAAACACTCGAAACATTTCATGATGGTGGATGTTAGAGCAACAGGATGACAGTCTGAGGAAAAACCATGGAGATTTCTAGGATACAGAGAGGATGTGGCCGTTAAGTGGGGTGAAACGACATCAATGCTCAGGGAGATGTTGAAGATATCCATGAGAACATCCACTACCTGAGCACTCTGTCAGTAATGTTGTCTGGTCAATAGCCGCCTTCCCTAGGGTGGCTCTATACAAAAGTTTTCCTTACTTGAGCTGTGGTTAAACGGAGTACCTGCTCATATGCAAGAGGGGTGGTCTTCCTCGAAGCCATGTCAATTTGCACCTTGAAACAAGCATAGACGTTGCTCAGTGCATCTGGGAGGGAAGCAGCACTTTAACAGAACAAGTTGTTGTCCTCTAGTTTGTGATGGTCTGAATGCCTGACACATTCTCCATGTGTCGCCTCTCTCCTGAAAGTGGATTTGGATTTTCTGAGCATGGGCATGCTTATAGCCTCTCTCATGGCCCAGGACAGTTTGAACCCTCATTGTTCTAAACGCTGCATTTGCTGATGTTGTGTACTCCTCCGAGTAGAAATTTAAAGGATTGGTTTTCACAAAACGTTCTATTTTTAAAATAAATCTGAGTTGATTGTACTGTGATTTTTTTTGTATTTTCTTTTGCAGATTCCTGTACTGTATGTGCTGCTCAGTTTGCTTAAAACAGTCCTGGATAGCAGAGATTACCCATTTTTCTGGGAAGGTTTTTGACAATTCTCAGAAATGGTTTGTAGTGTCTGATGAGTGGTCATTATTCTTGAATTAGCATTGCAAAGAACTAGGATGTTCACTCCTCTCAATGCAAAGTACACATGCTGATGAGATCACTGAATTTGCATAGGTGATCTCGGACAACACAAGCAGTCCATCTGGGTGTGTACTTGGTGTGCGGTTTAGGGGATTGCATACAGCCACAACAAAAACAGCAGTGAATACCTGTGATAAATAAATAGGTCTGCATTTAACACTCACAAACTACACTAGTGGTGAGCAGTATCAAGAAATTAATACAGAGTTATATATGAAAACTTTATCAAGTAATGGCAAGAAGAAAGTCATTGTTAAAAGAAAGCCATAACTTAAACATAAAGTTTGCAAGACATGTGGAAAAAGGTGCTCTGGTCAGATAAGACCAAAATGTAAGTTTTAGGCCCAAATGCAAAATCACATGCACACACCAGAACCTGAGTACACCATTGTGAACACACCATTGTGAAACATGGTTGTAGCAACATCATGTTGTGGAGATACTTTTCTTCAGCAGGGTACTAGGGAAGCTGGTCAGAATTGATGGGAAGTTGGATGGAGCCAAATACAGGGCAATCTTAGAAGAAAACCTATTAGAGCTTACCAAATGTAAAGCACACCACATTTGCTGTGTCAGAACATACCCCCACAAGAGGGTATAAGTTGACCCCTGGTGCACAAGACTTGTCCACAATTTGCCCCACTGAAATTCATTAATTCATTCATTTTCTATACCGCTTAATCCTGTGTTCAGGGTCGCGGAGGACCTGGAGCCTATCCCAGGAGACTTCGGGCACTTGGCGGGGGCCAATCCATCGCAGGGCACACACACACATACACACACTCACACACTATGGGCAATTTGGGAACGCCGATTAGACTAACCTGCATATCTTTGGACTGTGGGAGGAAACCGGAGTACCCGGAGGAAACCCACCAAGCACTGGGAGAACATGCAAACTCCATGCACACAGAGACGGGAATCGAGCCTGGCCAGGGAATCGAACCCTGGACCCTGGAGGTGCAAGGCGACAGTGCTAACCACTACACCACCGTGCCGCCGCCCCACTGACATATAATAGGGAATTTGGCCCATAACTAGTCCCCATACCATTTGTCATAGACTAATGCCAGAGGTGTCAAATCGTGCAGCTTATTCGGGAATGCGGTGCTTGACAAATTGCCACTGCAGGGCAATACCTATAAACTTCATTTAAGTGAAGGTGCTGGTTGTGATGTGTGCAAATCAGGTATTAGAATTGGAAAGATGCGGCCTAAATAAAAAGGAACTATAGCAGTATGGAAATACTTAAACAAATTAAACACGTCATCTGCCAAAGCGTGAAGACTGGTGTTATTGGCAAAAACCAAGCAAAGGCAAATAACATGTGATGCTTTGAGTGCTGTGTCAGCCAAAGAACACATGGCAAAAGTGGTTTGATGACTCATGAAGTAAGGGCATGATCTTTGTCTCTTATGCTAGAGTTTTGTAAACTTGGGGGGCAAAAAAGTATTTAGTGGGACAAAGAAGTATTTAGTCAGCTGCCAATTGTACAAGTTCTCCCACTTAAAAAGATGAGAGAGGTTTGTAATTTTCATCATAGGTATACCTCAGCTATGAGAGACAACATAAGAAAGTATTTTAATGAATTAGTTGGTAAATTCCTCTGTAAATAAGTATTAGGTCACCTACAAACAGGCAAGATTTCTGGCTGTCACAGACCTGTAACTTCTTCTTTAAGAGGTTCTTCTGTCCTCCACTCATTACCTGTATTAATGGCATCTGTTATCAGTATAAAAGACACCTGTCCACAACCTCCACAGTCACACTCCAAACTCCACTATGGCCAAGACCAAAGAGCTGTCAAAGGACACCAGAAACACAATTGTAGACCTGCACCAGGCTGGGAAGACTGGATTTGCAATAGGTAAGCAGCTTGGTGTGATGAAATCAACTGTGGGAGCAATTATTAGAAAATTGAAGACATACAGTACAAGACCACTGATAATCGCCCTCGATCTGGGGCTTCATGCAGGAGCTCACCCTGTGGGGTCAAAATGATCAAAAGCCCCAGAACCACACGGGGGGACCTAGTGAATGACCTGCAGAGAGCTGGGACCAAAGTAACAAAGGCTACCATCATTAACACACTATAAGTTTGCTGTGAATGTCGGATGGGCAGAAGAAACCAACTGTGTTTGGAGGAGAAAGAATGCTGAGATGCATCCAAAGAACACCAGATCTACTGTGAAGCATGGGGGTGGAAACATCATGGTTTGGGGCTGTTTATCTGCAAAAGGACCAGGACGACTGATCCGTGTAAAGGAAATGAATTGAATGAAGTAAATGAATTGGGCCATGTAATGTGAGATTTTGAGTGAAAACCTCCTTCCATCAGCAAGGGCATTGAAGATGAAACGTGGCTGGGTCTTTCAGCATGACAATGACCCCAAACACACCGCCTAGGCAATGAAGGAGTGGCTTCGTAAGAAGCATTTCAAGGTCCTGGAGATCTCAACCCCATAGAAAATCTTTGGAGGGAGTTGAAAATCTGTGTTGCCCAGCGACAGGCCCAAAACATCACTGCTCTAGAGGAGATCTGCATGGAGGAATGGACCAGAATACCAGCAAGAGTGTGTGAAAATCATATGAAGACTTACAGAAAACGTTTGACCTCTGTCATTGCCAACGAAGTGTATATAACATAGTACTGAGATGAAATTCAAATCCTACAATGTGATTGTCTTATTGTGTCTCTCATAGTTGAGGTATACCTATGATGAAAATTACAGGCCTCTCTTATCTTTTTAAGTTGGTGGATGACTAAATACTTTTTTGCCCCACTGTCTGCATAAGTCCTGGATGGCCAAAGCACCTAATAGCAATCTGTAAGCCATTAAGAATTAGAATGCATGCAAAAATCCAAGTGATTTTATAATCAAAATTGGGATCAATTGTCCAGTAGTATCCCACAAATTATATAATCCAATAAGTATAATTCCTCTTAAAATATATGATGATCTAAATTTGATTATATGATCATTTTTTATGTTTTTTAATTTTCAAACTATATATCGTGCATTTTACAGTCAACACTGTCATGAAGCACATGCAGAAATAAAAATTCTGGATATAAATGTTTACTCCTAATGAACAAGCTGGAGGAAGGGAAGAGATTATAGCAAGAAAAAAAAAGCTCTGAGACAAACATGAGAAAGAAACCTTGATAGGAACCAGACTCAAAAGGAACCCATCCTGATTTGATAGTATGACCATAAATAAATATCTGTGTGTTCTGATGTTGAAAGTAATTGTGTATCTGAAATGTTCTTGATTCGAAATAAGTCTACTTTTCTTGAGGAACTGTTCACTGATGGAGACTTGGGTACAAAACAGTTTGTGGCAATTTCAGTCCTTAAACGACTGCCTTTAAGCCAACATAGTGAAACTGTCAGTTTAATGGGATGATTTTAAAAAAATTATTACGCTCTTTATGCTTTCATGGGACTGACACTTGACTTCATTGTTTTCTGAGTCATTTACTGTTATTTTCTGTTTTTCCATTGATAAAGTCACCCTGACACAGAAATTACTCTTTCCTCCACTTTACAAAAAGCATCCCGGTATGTAAATTGCCTAATAAATGAATATATGCAAATAAAGGTGAAACGCTTTAAACGCTGCACATTCACAGCATGAAAGGGTGACATCTGCTGGTGAAGAGTGTGTGGTGCAGTGGTTATTTGCTAGAAGTGCCATAAAGAGAAGATAAGAATGGAAGAGTTCAAAGACTTAAAAATGCTATGCTTAATCATGTTTATGGGCGTATTTTGTTACATTTTCAAGAGGCAAAAATCTATCTATCTATCTATCTTACGTTCAAATTAATATATTCTCTAAATATACACACACGGCCAAAAATATCTGGACACATGACATTTACAACCATATGTGGATCTGCTTCAACAAAAAATTTGAATCTACGCAATTTTCTACATGTGTGTGTGTGTGTGGGTGGTGTGTGTGGTATAATAATAATAATAATAATAATAATATTATTATTATTATTGCATAATTGTATTATTATTAATGTGTACATGTGAGTGTGTACTGTATGTGTGCCCGTGTGTGTGTGTATGTGTGTGGTATATAATAATAATTATATTTAAATATAATAATAATAATAATAATTATTATTATTATTATTATTATTATTATTATTATCTATTTTTTGTTCAACTTCCACATGTAACGAGTGAAAATTGTGACCTTAATTTAAATATGTGAATGTATTATTATTATTATTATTATTATTATTAAGGAAGTTATTGGTTTATAACATGAAAGACAGATTATTGTACAAGCACACACGGCTGTGATGGTCAGGTATCCACAACCCTGCAGCCTGTCCGGATCCGGTGACGTCATAAATAAATAAATAAATAAATAAATACATTTTTTTGGCTCATGTACACTCTCTCTCTCTCTCTCTCTCTCTGTCTCTGTTTCTTTCACACTCTGGGTTCCGGTTCCGGCTTTTTTACCGCAATGCATCAGACACAGATGGCGAATCCCAAATTGCTCCTTTAATGTACACGTAGTGCGCTGTTCATGGCGTGGAGGCTATTCACTCGTACCCTACATAGGGCACCTAGACAGGCCGGAGGACGTCATTTGTGTCTATATCAAAGATAAATAAATAAATAACTAAATAAATATAATAATAAAAATAAATAAATAATGTAGGCCAGTTCAGACCTGGACAGAGGACACTGAGATACAGCGATACACAGAGAGAGAGAGAGAGAGAGAGTGAGGCGCACGCACGATTTCTCTATCGCGCGCATCACATCTGTCCGCGCGCGCTCCAGCAGATGCAAACAGCAGCCGCTCCTCCAACTGCACACACTTAACAACTGCGAGATTCTCCTTTGGAAGGTTATATGACCTTATCTGTTACTGGCTTTCCATCCATCGACACACACAGACGCGTAAAATCGGGGGGGAAAAACAACAACAACAACAAAGCGTTTTGCTTTCAATCCGCGCAGCTACGCATAGAACCCGACTCAACATTTCAGAAGATATAAATACAAAAATAATAATAATAATAATAATAACATCAACAACAATAATAACAATAATAACAGCAACAAAAGGCAGAAGGGCATCGAGAGGACAGCAGCGCCGGGAAACCCAACCAGTAACCATATTATTGTGATTAAACCTCTGTACTGTATGTGCATGTGGAATGGATAGGATGCGTTAAAACCACATGCGTAACAGTCGCATGTCATGCTTTGGGGTGCATTAAGATAATCAACAAGGCATCCCGCATGCTCCATTGCTACACGCTCCTGACTGAATCTCACTCCTCACTACGCATGCACGGACAGATTTCAATATTTTACATTTTTAATGTGTGTTTTTAGGCGTAACTCTTTTGCGTGCAGATGTTTGTCCTTCACGTACACATCTCAGGATTGTGCATAGTCTCAGGTATTGCACTTTTTCTGAACAGGATTTCTGAAAAATGATATGCAACCTGCTTACAACACTGTCATCCTCTTAAGAACCAGTAGTGTAAATGTTCTATTTTCTTATTACAATGTTAAATCAAACTGTACAAATATAGGCAGATATTTATTTATTTAAACAAATATTAGCCAAAGAATTAAGCACTTTGAATGAAGCATGTGGAAGCTTTAATGCATGACTTTTGCACATCTCCTGTATTGCATATGCTACTCTGGTTTTGTACATAAAATTTAATTTTTCAAATCAACCGAATCTAAACAAGTCTTCCATTGACGCTTTTCCAGCTTGGTTTGTGTGATAGCCAGCTTATCAATCCGTATATAGAATAAAGTTGTAAAGGTATAATCAGCCAAACTCCCTCCTCAATAGAAAAGTCTGAATAGGACCAGATCCATTCTCGCTTCTAAAACTACAGTGCTGCTGACTTAAACTAGACGACTCAAAGACGCCAGTTTCCAGTGATACAACAGATTCCTCTTAAGCATCTCCCTTCCCTCTGCATCAAGGATGGCACCAACAGCACACCACTTCCTGTCAAGCATGACTGCCAGGTGCTTCCTGTTCCTGGGTGTACTGTGTGCTCTCTGGGGTGAGTCAACATTTTTCTCGCAACAGTGCCTGGAAGACATTAAGGCAAAGGATTGTCTATAGTACATCCATTATGTGGTACTTAAAAAGAAAATCTCTTAAACACAGCCTCATATACAGCAATCCACCTACCTAAGCATTCTTACTTGCCCCCATTGCTCAGAGCTCTCTGGCGTAATGGAACCTTACGAGAAAGCAGCACAAACAGACATGAGATAATACTTTTCAGTGAGATCACAAGCTTGGTATGATACAAAAAATATATTGATAGATACCGTAGTTTATTAGGTTAATGCCATGTAATTCTACTCAGCTTGTAGACATTTATAACTACTGTAAGCTTTAACCAAATAGGATAATTTGGTCAAATCCAATATGCATGACATACAGTAGTTATGAGAAATCCTAAAAATGAACAAATTGCCGGTTTATACTGATTCGGATGTCACTGGAGCCTTTCAACTCACAATGCTTAGGCTATTGTTAGGAATTGAAATGTAATTTATTGATTTTGATATTGTTAAGATCTAGTTACGGAAAATGAATACTATAAAACATAATTAATTATTCATTAGTGGTTTTGAGCCTAAGTGCCCAATTTATGCTGTAAGTACTGTATTTGGTCGCATACTGAGTACATTTGCATTTATATTTAGTATTTAATGACATACTCAGTTATACTTAGATAAGTTAGCTTGAGAAATATACAAAATCAATGGTAGGAATGGAAATCATCATGGATGACCCGATACGATATTATTATGATACCTATTTGCTGATTCGATTTGTATTGTGCAATATTTTACCGTCTCAGATGCAAACTAACTAATGCAAAAAAAAAAAAAAAAGTGCACCAAAATTTCCGCATAGCTCTAGTAAATATTGTAGGCATAGTAGAAAATATGCAACAAGACAAATGTACTGCTTGCATTATATAAAATGTGGAGATGAAATCTCATGAAATCTTTGACAACAGTATAATGAGCAGTAAAGGAAAGCATGTAAAGCAAAATAACTAGTGTGGAATATTAGGATATTGTCTGTATACAGTATGCAAAAGTACTTCCCTATGAATGTATTAGTGATAATCTTATCACCTTGTTGCTTGGAGATTAATCCAATCGATTTAAAAATGTAAATATATGAATCAATATATATTTATAGTACAAACCGGATTCCAAAAAAGTTGGGACACTAAACAAATTGTGAATAAAAACTGAATGCAATGATGTGGAGATGGCAAATGTCAATATTTTATTCAGAATAGAACATAGATGACAGATCAAAAGTTTAAACTGAGAAAATGTATCATTTTAAGGGAAAAATATGGTGAATCAAAATGTCATGGTGTCAACAAATCCCCAAAAAGTTGGGACAAGGCCATTTTCACCACTGTGTGGCGTCTCCCCTTCTTCTTACAACACTCAACAGACGTCTGGGGACCGAGGAGACCAGTTTCTCAAGTTTAGAAATAGGAATGCTCTCCCATTCTTGTCTAATACAGGCCTCTAACTGTTCAATCGTCTTGGGCCTTCTTTGTCGCACCTTCCTCTTTATGATGCGCCAAATGTTCTCTATAGGGGAAAGATCTGGACTGCAGACTGGCCATTTCAGTACCCGGATCCTTCTCCTACGCAGCCATGATGTTGTGATTGATGCAGAATGTGGTCTGGCATTATCTTGTTGAAAAATGCAGGGTCTTCCCTGAAAGAGATGACTAGATGTTGTTCTAGAACCTGAATATATTTTTCTGCATTGATGGTGCCTTTCCAGACATGCAAGCTGCCCATGCCACACGCACTCATGCAACCCCATACCATCAGAGATGCAGGCTTCTGAACTGAGCGTTGATAACAACTTGGGTTGTCCTTGTCCTCTTTGGTCCGGATGACATGGCGTCCCACATTTCCAACAAGAACTTCAAATCGTGACTCGTCTGACCACAGAACAGTCTTCCATTTTGCCACACTCCATTTTAAATGATCCCTGGCCCAATGAAAACGCCTGTGCTTGTGGATCTTGCTTAGAAATGGCTTCTTCTTTGCACTGTAGAGTTTCAGATGGCAACGGCGGATGGCACGGTGGATTGTGTTCACTGACAATGGTTTCTGGAAGTATTCCTGAGCCCATTCTGTGATTTCCTTTACAGTAGCATTCCTGTTTGTGGTGCAGTGTCGTTTAAGGGCCCGGAGATCACGGGCATCCAGTATGGTTTTACGCCCTTGACCCTTACGCACAGAGATTGTTCCAGATTCTCTGAATCTTCGGATGATATTATGCACAGTTGATGATGATAACTGCAAAGTCTTTGCAATTTTTCGCTGGGTAACACCTTTCTGATATTGCTCCACTATCTTTCTGCGCAACATTGTGGGAATTGGTGATCCTCTACCCATCTTGGCTTCTGAGAGACACTGCCACTCTGAGAAGCTCTTTTTATACCCAATCATGTTGCCAATTAACCTAATTACTGTTAATTGGTCTTACAACTCTTCGTTATGCTCAAATTTACTTTTTCCAGCCTCTTATTGCTACTTGTCTCAACTTTTTTGGGATTTGTTGACACCGTGAAATTTGGAATCAACATATTTTTCCTTTGAAATGATACATTTTCTCGGATTAAACTTTTGATCTGTCATCTATGTTCTATTCTGAATAAAATATTGACATTTGCCATCTCCACATCATTGCATTCAGTTTTTATTCACAATTTGTTTAGTGTCCCAACTTTTTTGGAATCCGGTTTGTACAATTATAATACAAAATCTAATTGTTATAATACAATCCCCCCCCACCCCGGTACCACTGCAGTGATGTTTTGCATCGAGTGTGGTATATTTATGGATGTGCCCCTGTGTGTTCGCCAGTCTCCCTGTGTAACGGGGCGTGTGCAGAAGTGGACTCCGACACTGAAGCAGTAGCAGGGCGTGGCTTTAAACTCGGCTGCATTTCCTGCAAGATGAGAGGAGAGGTGGTGGCCAGCGCTATTGCAGACTGGTATTTCAGGGCCAAGGGAGAGACAGAGTTTCTACATGTGAGTTCTGTACTGTATGTTTACCTTTTAGCAAATGTGTGAAGAAGTGAGGAAAATAAGTAAAAAGTTAAACCATGTAAGGAAAACAATGAATAACAGATTGTTATTGATGAGTTCTGATTTTAATTTATTAAAGAATGACACATCATACTTTATTTCCTCAATTTTTTTCATGTTGTGGAGCATCTCTGACCTACTTAGTTTTATCAAGCAATGATGCTGTTACAGCGTTAAACAGGTGTGTTTTTTTTCACATGCCTCTTTTTCTTTTACGGTTAATGAGATTTCCTCTTCAAAGAAAGTTTCACCCTATCAACTGAGTATTATACAAAATGATGAGTATTTATACAAAAAAAAAAAATAAATGACACTCTTTACATCTGTTCATTAGACGTACACTGATTAGCCACCACCCTCCAAATATTGATAAAATCCCCCCCCCCCACTTCTGGTCTCCAGAAGTGATGCCTATGGCTAATACAATCATATATTTAAAAAAATGTTACTTGAGAATTAGTTCTCAAGTGTTTGAACCCTCAATGTGGAGATTGTACATTGCTGTGCAAAAGTCTTGACCCCCCCCCCCCCCATTTCTTCAGATTTAGTTTCCAATAAGCCATCAAAACAAGCCAGACTTTCTTGTTTTTTTTTATTAGTTTTTTTTTTGTTTATAGTGTAGTCTTGAAGAATAGTTCTCCAGAGTTCCTGAAGGACTTTTCTGTCTCTCAGTTTCAGTCCAGTCCACTATACCTGATCAGTTTCAGAGGAATGTCCTTTATGTTTTAAGTCACACAGTAACCTATGAATCATTCAACCATGAAAAAAATCTAACAACTTAAGGCATGAACCAGTGAGAAACAGGTGCAGATTATGAGAAATTTATTCATTATTGCTTATTATACTGGTGATGCTGAATTCTGAGTGGTTGGAACAGACGAGAGGGGAAATGAGGTTGCTGCTGAGGTTGTCACATTCAACAACACATTTTTAAAATAGTATCTTTGGGCACTATGTAGAATTTTTTTTCTAGTTTCTATAATTTTATCTACATAATTTAATTGAAGAAATGGAGTACTGTACAACAAAAAACGAGCCTTTAATAAAGGTACTGCAGACACCACGAAGCTTTGTTAAACTTCAAAACAGCGTAAAGAAGTGTTTGACGTGAAGATGTTGTTGTTTTCATAGATCTATACTTATGATGGTGAGTCGTCTATCATAATCGATGACCGCTTCGAAGACCGCGTGGCCTGGAATGGAAGTAGAAAGACCAACGATCTGCAGGATGCCTCTATCTACATCCACAATGTGACCTTCAACGATTCGGGAGCATATCGCTGCTTTTTCCGTCGAACCCTCGAATATGAATCCTACCAGTATGATACTACCGCCATCAAGGTGGTGCATCTGACAGTGGTGGCCAAAGGTGTAGTATCTTACATATAACCAATTTATTTCAGCTTCCTGGGGTTATTAATACTGGATATGTACATACTTTCATAAAATCCCAACTGTTAAGCAGGCATATTTTTCATCTTGTTTTTGCTTCTGCTGACACCTAGTGGCAGGATGCAATGCTGCAACCAGAATCTGTATCTGTGTAGCGTTCCATTTGCATTTGGATTTATACCTCCTAATACTGTATATCAGGAACCCTGGAAATCACTGGGGGAAAACAGAGGTAGAAATACAAGCATGCTCAACAAGGTGTTTGATGGTTCCTAAACCTTAGCGTCTCAAGTGGAGACGTGTGCAAGACATTATTTTTTTATCTACTCACACAGTTATCGTTCCTATCTGGCTGAGATATTTTATTGACTTAATTTAAACAAATAACTCACCATGTCCAGGCAGGTTTTAAGGATAAATGAAACGAGACATTTATCTTAATGAGCATGGTATCTGTTAGTCCTGTAAGCTTCATATCTGACATTTCACAGCCCTGTGAAAATGAAACTTCCCACTCCCACACCGACTATTTTTGTTACCTCCTATGGGATCCCAGACCTCAAGCTATATTTGTCCTTTCTCGTAATCGGTTACATCCCTTTACAAGCAAACTATTCTTGGGCCGTCATTTATCAATTGAAAAAGAAGGATTACATTTTTCATTACGATTTTCGCATATGCAACAGTAATATGTACTAATATGAGACTCTGCTTTTACCAAACACATGGACGCCTAAATATGGACACATGACATTATTCTGTGAGATATATACCATTTTACACATAATTAAACATGGGACATACTGTATCAGACGAGCCTTTGCAGAAAACACACTCAACATTCACAGCAGCAAACAACATGTGTAGTATGTAACAGTATGCACAGGCACAATGGCTACCCCAGGACTAGCTTGGATATGGCTGAAGATTTCTGATTGATTTTATACCAACAGACAGTGGCTAGCAATGTATACAAATCATGGACTTGGGTAAAACTAGAGATATCATCTACAGTAGGTCAAGTATTACTCAAGTAAAAGTAGAAGTCCCGCATTTACATATCAACTTGAGTAAAAGTACAAAAGTCCTTAACTTAAACTTTACTTAAGCAACTTTCTGTCCCTCTGTCTCTCTCTCCTTCCTGACTGTGAGTGAACTATTTTCTTTGCTGTCTTCAACCAGCTCTGCTTCTGATTTCAAACACCTGTAACATGCAGTTATGTATAATTATCAGCAGTTGGCAAAATTTCTTCTTCAGCAAAGAAATGCAGCGAAGTAAAAGTACACATTTGTTTTAGGCCTTGTTCACACGGGCGTTAAATTTTTTTGATAAACGAACGAGCTCTGAACGTCCTGTACGTTTATGTTGCGTTTTGTAGCGCCGCTCGATTGACTTCTACACTGGCGTTTGTTTGTCTCTGTCTAACGACCAAATTGTAGTTTGTGTGTTTAACCTGTAGGGGGCAGTGTGGCAGGAACGAGATATGAAAGCCCTTGTCATTTTATTTGAGGTGCCTCCTTTTAATATGGACCATTTTGCTATATTAGACATTAATCTTCTTGTTTAAACATTCTAATTAAATGATTATATTTTAATATAATATATAAAAATATTTGTAAAAATAATACGGCGACGTAGGGAGAGAAAAAAATCGCCGCCGCTACTGGGTTCACCCTCCGACTGCACAACGTCGGATTAAAGGAAGTTTTTTTGTGGTTTATGAAGAAATGCGAACATTTCCGCGCAAGTTTTATTTTTTAAGCATTTTATTTTTGCCTTTTTTACGCATTTCCCCATGTATAGCATGTAGGATCATGGGATATATCCGGTCCTCCGAAGCGTAAAATGGACGCGGAGAAAACGAACTAGACGCGGTTTCCTTGCGTTCGTTGGGATTTGAACGGCAAGAAAAAGCTGCATGCAACGTTTTTTTAACACCGTATAAACGCGCAGCCGGACAAACGCACGTCACCAAAGCCCGTGTGAACACCGTCATTGACTCCTACAGTATGTGTAGAAAACCCTCGGCGCTTCATCCGCGGTCACAGGACACTACGAACGGCAGAAAAATGGTCGATTTTAACGCCCGTGTGAACAAGGCCTTAGGGTGTAGTGGAGTAAAAGTAAAAGGGATCCTCTAATAAACCTACTCAAAGTAAAGTAAAGTACAGATGTGCTAAATATGCGATTAAGTGGAGTAACAAAATAAATTTGCTTAGTTTCCTTCCACCTCTTCATGCTATTATACCAACAGTGATGGGAGTGTCCTCTGCTTTCAAAAAGGTGACTCGTGCTGGATCATGTTTGAGACTATTTCTTTAAAAAATGTAGGAAGAAAGCTACAGTAGGCTTTTCCGTTATTTTAACATAAAGTGACTTGAGCAGGGCGGTTCGAAGGCTTAGTGGTTAGCACTGTTGCATTACACCTTCAGGGTCTGGGATCAATTCAACAAGAAAAACAAGTTTGCATGTTCTCCCCGTGCTTAGTGGGTTTCCTCCTGGTACTCCGGTTTCTTCCCACGGTCCAAAGACATGCAGGTGAGGCTAATTGGTGTTCCCAAATTGTCCATAGTGTGTCAGTGTGTGTATTTGTGTGTGCCCTGCGATGGATTGGCACTCTGTCCAGGGTGTACCCCGCCTAGTGCCCTAAGTCTCTGAGACAGGATAAAGTGGTATAGACAATGAGTCGATGATGACTTGAGCAATCTGAGGTTTTGATCCGTTACACTGGTTGAAGCTGAAATGATATAGTAGTGGAATGAAGCTGGTCTTCAAAAATGGTGGAAATGTGGAAACTTTTTAAAATTATTATTATTGCTCTCTCTTGTAATTACTTCTGCTTTAGAGATTATAAAGTTTCAAAGATGGTTGTTGGATTTAATAAAGTGTAGTAGAGGAGTACTGTATGTATGTTGAGAGAGTGAGACCCAACAAAATAGTGTGTTTAGAGCAGGTTCCAGCTGTGCTGCTGCTGACATTACACTTCCTTATTCCAAATTACATGGGGCATGCGGTGTAATCCTCTCCTGCTTTTCCTCTGTCTTTCTTTCTTAGCGACACGCAGCACGGCCTCTATCATTTCAGAAGTAATGATGTACGTGTCAATCATTGGGCTGCAGCTGTGGCTGTTGGTGGAGATGATCTATTGCTACAGAAAGATCGCTGCAGCCGGGGACGAGGCCCTCAGAGCCAGCGCGTCAGTACCATCTTCACCTTCTCTTTTAACATGCCTACATTATAACTAGACCTGCATTATTACTCTTCATATTTCAGTCACTTCCTGACATGTTCTCATAACTAGTAGCATGAAATATGATTTTTTTTTTCTAATTATAGCCTGTCAGATTAATTCCTTAAATTTGGAGACTTAACATAACCATAAATACTTATTCTAGGCCTATTTTGGCCAGTTCCAGCCCAGCAGTTAGCTCTCATGTCACAATACAGCTATCAATCGACATGAACCATATGCTTCATCCAAGGTTAAACCCAATGTCATTCTGGCTTTTTTTTTTTTTTTTTCAAATTGTGGTACAATATATAGATATTTTGATATATTTTCTCTGATAATATAATGATGGCCTGTGAGATAGCAGGACTAAAGTGAGGTTTAAGGATAGGTAAATATAGTTAACTGAATATGAGGGATGTTCAAGTCAAACTTTTGATTGTGCGGAATAACAGAACACAGTAATGGGCATCAAAACACACTTTATTTCTTTATATATAATCTCCTGCTACACTAATGCACTTATCCCAGTGTTTCACTGGTTCTTGGATAGCATCAAGGTCGAAAATATTCTCAGTACGATGAAGCCATGTTTGGACAGCCTGCTTCATATCTGAAGCGCTGGCCTCCCAGGAACTCCTTTATGGAAATGGATAGGCGGGAGTTCGCAATAACTCCCAACTGAGCTCCTGAAATGTGCAAGTGGTGTTGGTGAATGATGGTTTGTTCAGTTCCCACAGACAGATGACAAGATGACAAGTTATCCATCGATTTTCAAGGATCAGGCGTTCTACTTTCTGAATGTTCACGGGAAGGACTGAAGTTTCACCTGTGAGATTGCTGGCTCTCACATCAAAACATCTACTTGTGTCAAAAATTTAGGAGTATTCTTCGACTCCACACTCTCCTTTCAGTCTCAGATTAAATCTATCACTAAATCTTCATTCTTCCATTTCGGTCGTATTGCTCACCTGCGTCCCTTCATCAGTACCAAAGATGCTGAAACTGTCATCCATGTATTCGTCTCATCACGCATCGATTACTGTGATGCCCTTTTCATTGGTCTACCTGCCAGCTCCATCTCCAGATTACAAAAACTCTGCGGCTCGAATACTCACTCATACCAAACGCTCTCCTCATACAACCCCAATCTTGTACGATCTCCATTGGCTCCCAGTTGTCTACCGGATTACATTCAAAATCCTTCTCCTTGTTTTAAAATCTTTAAATGGCTTAGCTCTGTCCTATCTCTACAGTTTGCTTGTCCCCTACATCCCGACTCGCTCACTAAGTTCTTCCGATTCTGGCTTTTTTTTGCTGTCCCTCGGGACGACCTCTCTTCAATAGGAGGCAGATCATTTAGTGTTACTCTGGAATCCTCCACCACGCTCACTCCGTTCTGTTAACAACATCTCAGTATTTCAATCTTTACTCAAAACTCACTTGATTTCTGAATGTTACACCTCTGATTCGTTAAACTGACCCCTTTGTTTAATCCACCTGTCCTCTGCATGTCTGTCTCTTAGGTCTTGTTTTGTATTTCCATTTTTTTTATAAAATTTTTTTAACTTCAGCACTTCATGTTTATTCTTACTGTATTATCTCTTTTTGTTTACAGTTCCATGTAAAGTGTCCTTGAGCTCTGGAAAGGCACTATATAAATAAAAATAATAATAATAATTATTATTATTATTATTATTATTGAAGTGGGCTCCGAGCCACCCCGTCCAGTATTGTCATTCATGGACGTATAGCCTTCTTCAAAATGTTTGCACAATTCAAATGTTTTACTTTTTTGAAAGTCTCCAGCTTAACGCCTTAATTCAGTAGACATTTCATCATAAGTCCTGGTTTGACTTAAACACTTCTCGTACCATCCTGTGTATTTGTGAGAAGTGGAGCAGTGGAAAGGTTGAGCGTTTGAGCCCCAGTGCTGTCAAGTTGCCACTGTTGAGTCCTGTTGAGGCCCTTAACCCTGTCTGCTCCAAGGCTGACCCTGAGCTCTGCCTCCAGGAATACTGTACTTGACAAAATCATTTACTGTAAGGCACATATGACAAATAATCAAATCTTTTTTTTTTTTTTTTTATTTGCCTAATGACTATTGATTAGGGATTGTATAATTACGAAAAAAAAAAATCTTTTTTCTCAATGCAATTCATTACACAATATGGTGTTTACAAGTCAGTCAAGATGAGTCATGTCATCACAAGTCCTGGTTTGACTTGAACACCTCACGTACAATAATAAATAGCTTTCATTCAGTTATTTATAATAATAATAATAAAAAAAACGAATCATGAAAAAAAACTCTGGTAAGTGGCTATGATATAACCAAGATCCTGCCCACTGAAGTACATCTGTGTTAGATAACACTGGAGTCTGCTTTGCTTTAAATGTTCTTTATTTAAGCCACGTCTGTTATTTTTTTTTCATTTTTCGCTGAGTACCACTGCATTCATATTGATTATTCTAAAGCAGAAACGATATGGGTCAGAATCCTGAGTTTTTATGTTTTTTTTTTCGGGAAAGAAGGATATATATCTCATATCAATCTACTGCGGTCCCATGTTTAACCTGCGAGTGACGGCTTCTGTTTTATATGTGTATTGCAGAGAGGAGTATTTAGCAATAGCATCGGAAAGCAAAGATAACTGCACAGGCGTGCAGGTGGCAGAATAACAGAGGTGAGTCCAGTGAAATGCAGATGCAGAATACAGAAACATCATACTGCGTCAGAAGAAATGAAAGCATTGACGAGCTAACTGTGCACGTGAGAGCTTTTCGAAGGACAGCGTGTACTCTCTCTGCTTTAGAGAGGCAGAAGAAAAAAAAAAGAAAAAAACGGAAAAAAAAAAAAAGAAAAAAGCCAAGGTCAAGAGTTAGAGAGTCGTCTCTGTTTGTTGTAGTCCACTGGCTGGCTGGCGAAAAAGCTTCATCGGATTTCCACAGCTGCCAGCAGTAATCTCATTTCTAACTGGCATACTGTCATTTCAATTATTACGCAATTAATATCATGGCTTGGATCGTTGCAGCTGGCTGGTGTCAGTGTGTAATACAGGTAGACAGTTAATTAAAAGAAATAATTGATTTACAAAAAGTAGCACATATTCAAAAAAAAACAACAAAAAAAAAAACAAGATGGTAACATATTGACTTATTGATCTGTTTGTTTTCAGGCTTTACCTGCGTTCCCCATATTCATCATCTCCACAATCCTGCCTTCTGCTTCTCCCTCACATCGTCGCAAACATCCAGTCGGATTCTCAGCCATCGTATTATTATTATTATTTTTATTTTTTTTGTACTTATTAAGCAACGTAATCCGAGTCCTGCGGTGTTCCTGTGCTGTTGTGTGTTTGTTTATCTAGTTCAGCATGACATGCTTTCTGGATGAGTATTCATAGTATCAGTATGCAGTTCTGGAGTGCACTTCGGGATATCGGGATCAGGAAATGGATATTTGCAGAAGAAAAACCTGCCAGTTTGCATGAGTGTAATAATAGGGCATGATTATACATTAGTCTCTCGAGTATATCGCACCTCATATGCTTTAATATAGAAACTGTATGAAATGCATTACCTACCTACTGTATATATTAGGGTTGCCACCCTTTTGTCTTTGCTTAAAATTCTTTCTTCCAGACAGTCTGGTTTTACCTGCTATACATGTTTTGTAATTACGTAAGCATAAAACATGCAATAAAATCTTATTGGTCAGGTCGTTTATTGTTAAGTCGTACTGTACTTCCACCTGTCCTGGACAAGTTTTGTCACTTAACACAAACAAACAAACAAACAAACAGGAAGTCATAAACAGAGCTATTGTAAAAACAAGCTGTCTAAAATGAAGAAGCACAAAATGGATCAAGTTAGAAATCTGAAACAGAAGCCATGTTACGCCAGGAATCGGCATTCATTTTAATTTCAGATTGTCATTTGAGCAAACCATTTCTCATAAAAATCAAAGAACAGCTAAAAGAAACAGGAACAATGAAACAAAAGTGTTTTTTTTTTTTTTTTTTTACTAAAATGTGTGTTATGGTGTTAATGTGTGTGTCTGGTGAAAAGGTGGCAACCCTAGTATGTATTCCTGTACTGATAATAGTAAAAAAAAAAAAAAAAAAAAAAATATATATATATATATATATATATATACAGTACTGAAAATACAGGAAGCAATAGTCCAATATTGCACTAGGGGTCAGTAAGGAGCAGTGAATTATGCACAGCCTTGTTCATTTTCAGGGCAATATTTTTACCACAGTGTACCGACACGATACCGTTCAACGCTATTGGTGCATGCGCTAGGCTACACTGACATGCCAGGGGAACAGTCAGCTACACTGTAAGTTCCAGCCATTCTGTTCCCGTCATTAAATGCTGGAGCTGCGTAGATCATACTGTATACTGTATATAAACCCTTAAAATGTGATGCAGCTGCTTTCAGGCAACACGCAAAATGTAGATCCTACGGGGCATTGTGCGCTTACTTGTTCAACCAAGTAAGAATTTTACTCTTCAGTCTAGACATTACTGGTAATATTCATTATTAATGACTGAATACTGAATACCAACCAGTGAATGTAATAAATCTATACGAATATGATATCACCTCCTGCTAATGCAATGCAATATAAGCCAATAGTTTTTCTAGGCTCAAGTTTATGCACTTTAGTCTCTTTGGCAAATGCATGATCAATCAGCGAATAAACAATGCAAATAATGTGTGCTAGACTCTATATGTAAACCTATTTCTGCTATAATCCTCAACATATTTTTATGGAAAAAAAAAGAGAAGTAAAAAGTGAAAAATAATGGAAATGGTGAAGGAAACCCTGATGACTGTGTATGTTTGGGGGGGGTATTAAATTAAACTTGAATAAATAAAACGTGTGTGTGTGTGTGTGTGTGTGTGTTCTACAGTGATGTTTCGTGGATTAATGCACCAGGACACCGTCTAAACGCTGTGGATTCTATTTATCACAATGCAATGTGATTTAGTACCAACATAAAGCCTTTACATCAGTTACTATACTCCAGAGTTGGCTTATCATTTCAGTCAACATGCCGATTAAGTCACTGGAATATTTAAGTACACCAGCATGACCCTGCTTTTATACACCAGTTCCACAAACACTCTATATCAACTACAGATTATGATTTGTTTATTTATTCAGTTATTTTGCTCCACCAACAAAAATCCACCTTCTGCGACTGGATGAACAGACTAAACACGACTGGTGGTGGACAGTCCAGTACATCTCATATGTTTCTCTTCATATTTCACACTTACACTTTAGAATGTAATCAGAATCAGAAAGCGAAAAAAATTCATTTTGTGAAAAGAATTTTCCCATAGGAAATAATGTAAATGCAGACAATCTGTTCCAGCTACAAATATAATACACAAATACAAAAATGTTACCCATTTTCAACACTATAATCATATTTTTGCACATAAAAACCCTTAATTTATGAGTCCTCTTGGCACTGGCTGCTATAAAAATCAAACTGAACGGTGGCTTTGTTTACTTCTTGCTACCAGTTTTGATAACATTCTTGGGACCATTGAGGCTTTGTCTTCACTAAGTCTTGCACAAAATGCAAAAAAAAAATATTATGTCAACTCACTTAACGGAAGAATGCGTGACTGGCGCATTCTGAGTCAAATTTCTTGCAAACGTTTTGTTCTTAAGGTGAAAATTCACAAGTCGGGGCTTTCGTATGCCGAGGCACTTACTGTATTCCATTTTAAAATATCAGCTCAGCTAACTTCCGGGCTCTGGGTTCAATCCCAAATGTTGTTAAAAGGAAAGCTACAGTGCAGCTATGTAGGATGTACAATCCCTTGTTCCACATACCAAGTCGTGCCCTTTATCAGGGGTTAGACGGATATTTAGGATTCAGCCCTGTGTTAGAACATAGACAACCTAAAAAGAACAACATGAATGGTTTAGAGTCGATTCAGAATGACTTAGAAGCGATTAGGTAGACAAAGTGTTGTTTACTGTAAGTTGACATAACATTACCAGATGTGTTTTCTTGGTGGAAATGCTTCCGTGACTGGTTTTGAAAGTAGGTTTTGGCAGGCAGCTGCTCTCTCCTCAGTACTGCGGATCGCTACAGGCCTTCTTTCACCCATGCTGTGACCAACAGTTAATTAATGATGGTTAGAACACCTGTGATATGTATAGTAAAACATCCCAGTGCTGTTATGCTCTATATCAGTACTCATGGAATGCCTTTCGTCCAATCAGTACTGTTGTATAATTTTATTTACAAGGCAGTGTTAGATAAGTCGAAAGTTTCATTTTAAAATGTCTCTAAAGTTTCTTTGATGTCCATCTCTAAGGTACTGAGTAAACAGGAAAGAAGGCCGTTGTGTTTTCTGCTTCAGCATCTTGCAGAAGGAAATTAAGTGAAATTAACCCTGGTAGTGTGATTAGAATTCCAGGACTTTCTGAAATTCATCAGTAAATGATTCACGTGGTAATAAGTGAATATGCACAAGTATATGCTTTTAGTTCGTTATGTATTAAAATTAACATTTTTCATATGTATTAAAGTGCTCTGAAACACATTTCTGTCTTTAGTATTATCATTAATGTTTTAATGTTGCCATTATTTAAGTAGTTTTTGGTTTATTTTTACTTTTTTAATTATTAGGTTTTATGTCTTGATGCCTTTATATGGTTTTGACTGTTATTGACTTTAAAGAGTAGAAACTTAAAGAGCAAGTATCATCAGGATGCCTTATGTTTCATGTCTGCAAGCAGCCCAGGTTACATACTGTACTGTACATGATTATGAAATAATGTTACAGAGCTAAATTCCCTATCAGTTGCTTGCCTCGTAAATATCATATCACATACAATGCACCTTGTGACTATCCTCCACATGAGAAGAAGTTGTGGTTAAAACTCTGGACACAAAACTTTGGCTCAGGTGCATACCAAACACCTAAAACATGGAATACCAAAATGATATCTAGGGTGATAGTCTTCATGTAATTGAGCTATAGGGTTCCGTTTATTATCGCTACAGGTTTTTTGATGGTCTGTGACACGCTTAGATTAAAGTTAGTTATTTTTTGACATTCATCTTATTGACACTAATAACATTTAAATGGATTGTGGAAGCTGTCACTGTCTGTTCTGTGCCCCCTGCCCGAATTTGCACCATTTGCAACATTACTGAGAATGACGCACACCAGCTGTTGTACAGTCACAGAGAAAATCAGTGTATAATTCTGTTTTAAGACTGGTATACAAAGTACTGCAGAATAAACAAAACTATTCATTCTCAGAGCACACATCAATGCAACTGCATTCCATTTCCTTTAAATACTTTTATAAATAAATATTAGATACATATAAAGATATATTAGATATTTGATATTAGAATATTAGATAAAAAAATCATATTATTCTAATGCTATTTATTATTATTAATTATATCTATAATAATATAGATACTACTTTAAAAAGGTATTATAGAAATTACCTTATCCTATGCATAACAATAATATTACAATTATTATTGTTAATTGTATTCTTGTCCTACTGCATGGGATGCAAATATATACAACAATGAGAAAAAATTACAAATTTCTATCTAATTTGTTTAATCATTGGGCTAAAAAAGACCAACTGCATGAAAAATGATCAAATGGACGGGAAGGTATCTATCTATTCAGATATCATGGTTTAAATGTAAGGAGCATTTCTCATAAAATGACTTTAAAGGGGGAGACATACAGGAAGCCCCTCACTGCGAACACTAGTTTGTCTTCCAGTGCTCTGTGCCAACGTGTCCATTTGAACCAACCGATGCATGACTGAACACAGCATGATTACTACAGATCCAGCAACAGATTTAATGCATTTCACAGCAATGTGGAATTTACCAGACGCCTATTTTTTAAATAAGTATCTCATAGAAAAATCTTTAAACATGAGATGACATATGGCCTGCTTGCCAACCTGGGGAGCTCATGCTCGAAATACAGTGACTGTCTACACAACCAAATACACAACTGTGTTCAATAGTTCTAAATGTGATTAAGCTGTTTTACATTTCCGGATTTGGTTGGGGGAGTCACAGAGCTTGGAACTGCATTATGAACCTACTTTGACACAAAAACAAACAAACAAACAAACAAACAAACATTGCTGCCCTCCCAGGAACCACCTTTTTTAAAATGCATTAAATTAACAGAGACAAATGACATAATAATAATAATAATAATAATAATAATAATAATAATAGTAATAGTAATAATAATAATAATATTGTGCCCTGGGCTCCCCATGACCTTACAGACAGTAACAGCAACAACAACAACAACAACAATAATAATAATAATAATAATACTAATAATATTATTATATTAAAATATATTTTATATATTATTATTATTATTATTATTATTATTAATATTATTATATTAAAATATATTTTATATATTATTATTATTATTATTATTATTATTATATTAAAATATATTTTATATATTATTATTATTATTATTATTATTATATTAAAAATATATTTTATATATTATTATTATTATTATTATTATTATTATAATTATTATTATTATTATTGTTGTTGCTGTTACTGTCTGTAAGGTCATGGGGAGCCCAGGGCACAAGGTGGGTTACACACTGAATGGGATGACACACACACACACTCACACACACACACACACAAACACACACACTCATATCCCTAATCACACACTACAGGTAATTTGGACACACCAATCAGCCTACGCTCCATGTCTTTTGGAGGAATTACTTAACGAAATTGAAGTACCCTGAAAAAATAAATAAAAAACTACCAAGCACAGGGTGAGTGTGCAAATGCCACACACACTCACTGGAGGCCATGCCTAAAGCAAGTCCCTTTATTATTATTATTATTATTATTATTATTAATGATCTCCAATTTTTTAAGCTTTGTCCAAAGAAAATGTAGATTCAGTCAGTCCCAGATTTGATTCTGATCTCAGCTTATTTCATATGCGATGTCCCTTTAAATGTTCTCCCCATGTCTCTGTCGGTTTCTTCTGAGATTTCCAGGTTCCTCACACCTCCCAAAACATGGCAGTAGGTGAATGTGTGTGAGTATGCATGGTGCTATAAATTAATGAATGAATTGTTGTTGTTAGTCTTTCGGTCGAGGGGATCGCCACATCGGACCGTCCGAGCCACACACAACTTGGCACAGGTTTTATGCCAGATGTCCTCGCATTTTATCCAGGCTAGAGACCGGTACTGCATCCAGTAGCTTAGGTTTGGGTGGGAACTGAACCTGGGCCTTCAGTTATGGCAGGTGAGAAAACTACCACTGAGCCACCAATGTCCTAAATGAATGAATGAATGATAATAATAATAATAATAATAATAATTCATTCATCTTCTATACCGCTTTATCCTGCACACAGAGTTGCAGTGGCACACACGAGGTGAGGTACAGGTGCCAATCCATCACAGGGCACACACAAACACACACACAATTAGCCTAATCTGCTAAAAGATGAAGGCACACAACTAGAGGATTACTCACTCACTCACTCATCGTCTATACCACTGTCTAGACCCGAGGTACTCAATAGGCGGACTCCGGTCCGCATCCGGACCCAAATACGGTTAATCTGGACCGACGCCAAAACAAACATGCTAATTTATTCATAATCCAAATGAGGTCTCTATGAAGTGTGCAACTGTGTTTCCGTGCAATATATCTTTGAGTCTTTTAGTGATGGTCATTCAAGAACGACTACTCATTCTGTTTATTATAATATGCCCTTAATATCCTAATGTCGTGCTCAAAGCTGGCCATTGATATAAGTTGATTTTGAAAACAGCGAATTTAAGAGTGAGTGGACAGAAAAATATGCATTCGTGCTCCCTGTGGGAAGCAGAAAACCAATGTGCTTAATCTAGCAATCAAAAGTGGTCACCTTCTCACCTTCTGGACAAAGATGGTTACTGCAGCAGGTGTTCCTGTCCTGCAGGAAATGGCCCTTCAAATTCTCACAATGTTTTCCTCAACGTACTGCTATGAATCTGCCGTTTCAACTATGAGCACGGTGAAAAACACATCGCAGCTCCCTCACCAATGAACATTTACATCAGTGCCTCCACCTGGTCCTCACACCTTTTATGCCCAACTTCAAATAACTGGAGATGTCAAAAAGAAGATGTCACCTTTAACACTAAAAGGACTACTATGTAATTTTTGGGTATTGTTTGAAAATTTTGGGTTTGACTTTTTTTGTAGTTCTCTATTTGATATTGGACTGTCATTTTTCCGGACCTCGGACTGAATAGAAATTTGGTAAGTGGACCTTTAAAATTTATATTTGAGTCCCCCTGGTCTAGACTCTTTATTCAGGGTCACGGATGGCTTGGAGTCTATCCCAGGAGACTTAGGGCACAAAGTGGGGTACAACCTGGACTGGGTGTCAATCCATTGCTGGACACACACACATACACTAAATGAAATTTCTACCAATCCATCTAGGAACCTCTAGGACCGTGGAGGCTAATGGTGATGATCATTGTATTTACTCCCATTCATACGCCTATAGTAGGACCTTCTGTCAACATACAGTACACACAGGCATTTACACACTACAGGCAATCTGGGAATGCCAATTAGGCTAATCTGCAAGACTTTTGAGTGTAGGAGGAAACCCATCAAGAACGGGAAGAACTCCACGCACACAGACTCTGAGACGGGAATCGAACCCTCGGCCCTGGAGGTACAAGGTGACAGTGCCAACCCCTACACCACCATGCTGCCTTGATGAGAATGATAATCTCTCTCTATATCTATCTTTGTCCAATTACATGTGGGTGTGTGTGTGTGTGTCATTGGCAGTAAAGGTGCACACTACTAGATGATCACTCACTCACTAACTCACTCACTCATTGTCTATACCACTTTATCCTGTCTACAGGGTCACTATCTGGAGCCTATCCCAGGAGACTTTGGAGTGCACCCTGGATTGGATGCAAATCCATCAAATGGCACACACACACACCAAATAGCTTAAACTGAGTCTGTGAGACTAAACTGGAGGAAACCCATCAAGCACAGGGAGAACATGCAAACTCCATGCACACAGAGGTAGGAATCGACCCCAAAACCCTGGAGGTTCAAGGTGACAGTGCCAACCACTACATCACCATGCTGTATTAATACTACTACTACTACTACTACTACTACTAATAATAATAATTCATTCATCTTCTTTACCGCTTAATCCTGTATTTAGGGTCACAGGGACCTGGAGCCTATCCCAGGAGACTCGGGGCACGAGGAAGGGTACACCCTGGATAGCGTGTCAATCCATCGCAGAGCGCGCACACACACACACACACGCACACACACTCATTCACACACTATGGTCAATTTGGGAACTCCAATTAGCCTAATCTGCATGTCTTTGGACTGTGGGAGGAAACTGGAGAACCCGGAGGAAACCCACCAAGCACGGGGAGAACATGCAAACTCCATGCACACACACTGTAAAAAATAAATCCTGAAAATAGTTGTTGGAACAAAGAAATATATGTTGGGCTAATATAATGCTGGTGTCAAAAAAGAAAAATATGTTTTCTCAATGATTGTATAAATTTCATTACTCAACTACGAAAGTTTCATCGAGGCAACGAATAAAACTGTGTTCATGAAACATTTAACTGCACACAAACAATTTTATGTTGGACGAACAAGAGGGACCTCTGCGCATGCGCAAAAGCGTTCTTCCAGAATTTTCGAACTTCCCGCTATTTCCTCCCGAAATGGTGAGTACTTCATGGAAACTAACTGTCCTGCAAAGTAATTAGCAATTTTAGCTTTATAACATATATATTATCCAGCAGCAAACTTTAGAACATTATATTTTCGAGTGTTTATGTATATAATTTGGATTGTTACAGTAGTTATCTGGCAATGCACTCGTTTCAGCTCCTAACGCATTTTTTTTTTCAGATGATTCAAGATTCAAGATTCTTTATTTGTCACATGCATAGTTATACAAGTACAACACGCAGTGAAATGTATCCTGAACCGCTCCTACTTTGTGCAAATAACAAGAAACAAAAGAAATAATCTATAAATAGAAATAGAAATTTAAAAAAAAAAAAAAGGGTGCAAATGTAAACATAATAATAAAATGTGTATCTGAGCAGGATAAAGATGTTAGTGCAAGTGATGCTTACAGTCCAGACTAAAGTGCAGTGTGCAGTGTGGAATGTCAGCACAGCAGTGTGTGGGTGGTATGTACATTGACATTAATGTTAATCTATGAAACCGCTAAAGTTTAATTACGTTACATACATTTTATTCTTTTTAATGACTGATAATTTCAAAGGCAAAGGAAGTTAGTGCGCCACTGAGGGAGCTTAATGTTCTCACTCCTTCATCATTCATTAACCTTATAGTGTCTGAAAACGGTTATAATGGCTAAACGGACATTTTTTTTGTCTAGGATTTTTAATGGTTTTGAACTACAAACGGTTACTTAATTAGTTATTCATATATTTTTCTTTTTGTATTTCAGGTATTATAGGGAGAATATCTGGGAAACACTGCTTACTGCATCTGCAAACAATCTTGGAGCTTGGCAAAATTATTTCACAACATTTTTTTTTTTTTAATATCTTACCATTTCTGAGTTAAAGCAAATATTTTATTTTCAAATAAGCCACTGCACGTTTTTACTGAGAAATATCAGTATGTTTTGTTCCTCAAAGCAGAAGTCTATTTATCCAGTATACTGTTTTGACTGAGTGTGATATTAGTAAGCTTTGTAACATGAATGTTAAGGGCACAGTTTCATTCTTGCATTTTGGAATGTTATTTGCATATTTTGTTATAACAATGCAGCAGTTGTTTATTTGTTGAAAGAGTAGCTGGATTGCACTTAATCAATGTTGATAGTCTTTAACAGGTGTTTAAAGTTTACATTAAAAAAAAATATTCAAATTTAGAGGAATGTGTCATGTTATTTGAAATGTGGCCACAGTGAATAACCTACTCAAGTAAACTTTAAGATGTTAATTTTATAATTATGCAAGCATAATTTCCAATTCAAAATATACCTTTCAGTCAACTTGGAACATTTAATTGACACAACATTATATTTCAATTTGAGACTGCTTGTTGGCCTAACTAGGCATGTTTATTCAGCATAGAACATTTAGTTGACAGAATGTTTTATTTCAATTTGTGTGTACATTTAGAGGTAATCAGCACAGCAAAAACAAAATAGTTTATACAACTTAAATTGAGCCAACTAAAAATTTTAGATGCAACAGGTCACTAGAAATTTTTTAGTTGGAGTAGCAAGAATTTTTTTACAGTGCAGAGGTAGGAATCGACCCCAAAATCCTGGAGGTACAAGGTGACAGTGCCAACCACTACATCACCATGCTGTCTTAATAATAATAATAATAATATAAAATTAAAATCAAATCAAATTAAAATTTTATTTGTCACATACACTGTAAAAAAATTCTTGCTACTCCAACTAAAAAATTTCTAGTGACCTGTTGCATCTAAAATTTTTAGTTGGCTCAATTTAAGTTTCCCAGATATTCTCCCTAATACCTGAAATACAAAAAGAAAAATATATGAATAACTAATTAAGTAACCGTTTGTAGTTCAAAACCATTAAAAATCCTAGACAAAAAAATGTCCGTTTAGCCATTATAACCGTTTTCAGACACTATAAGGTTAATGAATGATGAAGGAGTGAGAACATTAAGCTCCCTCAGTGGCGCACTAACGCGCCGTCTTTTTCAAATAGCCTTTGAAATTATCAGTCATTAAGATGATTAAAATTCATGTAACGTAATTAAACTTTAGCGGTTTCATAGATTAACATTAATATCAATGTACATACCATCTGAAAAAAAATGCGTTAGGAGCTGAAACGAGTGCATTGCCAGATAACTACTGTAACACTCCAAATTATATAAATAAACACTCGAAAATATAATGTTCTAAAGTTTGCTGCTGGGTAATATATATGTTATAAAGCTAAAATTGCTGATTACTTTGCAGGACAGTTAGTTTCCATGAAGTACTCACCATTTCAGGAGGAAATAGCGGGAAGTTCGAAAATTCTGGAAGAACGCTTTTGCGCATGCGCAGAGGTCCCTCTTGTTCGTCCAACATAAAATTGTTTGTGTGCAGTTAAATGTTTCATGAACACAGTTATACTCGTTGCCTTGATGAAACTTTCTTAGTTGAGTAATGAAATTTATACAATCATTGAGAAAACATATTTTTATTTTTTGACACCAGCATTATAGTAGCCCAACATATATTTCTTTGTTCCAACAACTATTTTCAGGATTTATTTTTTACAGTGTACACAGTCATGCACAGTACGATATGCAGTAAAATGCTTATACAACCGCATGTGAGCTTAAAAAATAAAAGCTTATAGATAAGAAATAAATATGAATAAAAAGAAATACAATAGAAAACATAACTAGGATAAAAATAAAAAATATTCTGTACAAATAAGGACATTATACAATATAGCAAAATATAGAAAATATGGGGGGAAATTTGAAATTTAGTGTAAATAAAGAAAAAAGTTAAGTAAAAATTACTGGGGAGGGTGCAAATAATAATAATAATAATAATAATAATCTCTATAGGCACGCTACACTACTAGATGACCATGGACTGACTGCAATCAGCTTACATGATCATAAGATGTACTGTTTCCCGAGAGTGTGACTTTGCGCGTTCCCGAACACATATCATGATGACTGATATACAGAGAGGGAGGGAGGGAGAGAGGGAGAGCGAGAGAGAGAGTTTAGTGTGTGTGTGTGTGTGTGTGTGAGAGAGAGAGAGATCAGTTGAAGGAGTTTAAAATCCCTCTCATCATGCTCAAAGTCATTTGGATCAGTATCCGGGTAGCGCAGTAATTCATGCGCACGCCTCTAACACACGTTACCCCCCCCCCCCCCCCCCACCTTCTTATCTCTCTCTCTCTCTCTCTCTCTCTCCATCTCTGTCTCTCCATCTCTCTCTCCTCCACTGTACTGCTTGCGCGCATCGCAATTGTACCACACTTAGCAGTTCGCTCGGCATCCTCCTCCTCCCTCTCCTCCCCGACATCATGGATTAAATAAATGTGCGGTTGATTTTCCTTGCCATAGCTGATCCATCCAGTCCGCCGACATGGGCTTCTGTAACGGCCGCCTACATGCTCGCACGGCGCACCGCTGTGGCCGCTTCTAGCCCGGATGAGGCTTGTTAGAAAGTAACGTCAGATTACCCGGTGAGGCGGGTGGCTGCGTTCGATGCCGTTGGATCATGTCCTATGTGTCTTCACAAGGTAAGAGCTCAAATACGACGCCTGTTTGTGCCTCTATATATATATATATATATATATATATATATATATATATATATATATATATATATATATATATATATATATATTAATTACATCCATCTCCTTTTCTTTCTCCTCCTGCTGAGACGGCACGCGTTGCGTAATTCCCACATTATCCGTTAAGACTTTGGATCAAAGCGGCTGTTCGTAGTTCTAAAAAAAAAAAAATAGATACATATGTATACAATGTTACAAACGCGCGGCATCTGCTACAATTAAAAAGCAAATCATCATATATATGTCTTTTTTACAAGGATCGCTTCCATGACGACGGTTGTTATGCGACGGCGTACGTAGTGCTGTAGTGAAGCGGCTCGTGCGTTCCGTTACCTGTTGGTGTGTGTGTGTGTGATTTAGTAATAATGATATTAATAAAACACACATTTACACCTCAACACTTAGGATACAAATGTGTCTCCGGTCAACACTTCAAAGAGGGAAATGATAAAAACATCATAAGTATTATTATTATTATTATTACTTTTAACTTTGATCCGCAAAGAGATCAAACCTCCGCGTGCGTGACGGCGTGACGCGCGTGCTCCGCGCCGATGCAGATGTGCGCTCCAAGGCCAAAACAGTTTATTTATAGCGGGTGAAACGACCCCAGCAGTGTGTGTGTGTGTGTGTGAGAGAGAGAGAGAGAGAGAGAGTGAGTGCGTATACAGTGTGTGTGTGTGTGTGTGAGTGGTAGTGGTGGGCGCAAGTGAGGAGGAACACACCGAATTGCACTAAGAGAGATTCGAGTGTAACAGGACCACTTCAGTTTAAATGCCGAGGTCGTTTTTCTCTCTCCACACACACACACACACACACACACACATATACACACTCATATACTCGCTCACTCACTCCACAGGACAATGGAAAGAGAGGGAAAACATGCAAACCCTAATAAAATTAATGATAGTACTCACTTTAATGATGCGCACACTCGACAGAAGTACAGGATAGTTTTAAAAAGTCTTTTCACTCATTAGAAAGAAAAGAAAGACTTGTCACATGTACAATACCTTACAGCACAGTGAAATTATTCTTATCTTTGCATAGCTCAGTAAGTGTCAGCGCCCCTGGAGGAGATTGTGTTAAAGGCCTTGCTCAAGGGCTCAACAGTGGGTACTTACTGGGGTTCGAATTCCCAACCGTCCGAGCTGTAACCATTTGAGCTACCACTGAACATTACTCTTTACTTTACAAATGACCTGAGCATACAGTAGGTGGCTCAGGGTAGGTTCCTCACCTCCCATCTGAAAGGCCTGGGTTCAATGCCCAAACTCCAGCCACATGACGCAGTGCCGATCCCAAACCCGGATAAAGGTTTAGGCTTGTGTCATGAAGGGCATCTTAACAGGTTTAAAACCTGTGCCAAGTTCGATGCAGAATAACGTGTTAAACACCGGGTTTGGCAAAAGTTTCTTAAGTTGGTGAGGAAACCCGTTTCGAAAACTGACTGCATATACCCCATGAGGTTTCTAGACCTAGATGTAGCAGACATAACTGGACTTCCTGCATAGCAACACAACACCTCCATCTCTCATCTCTTGTCTGCAACTGAGGCCCCATAAAGGGACTTTTCAGAACTGTACATGCAGTATATAACCTATAATACATACATGCTGATAGTCATAATAAACTCCAATGCTACCGGTTTATGTACCCTATGTATATAATGTACTTTCTATCCAGTTAGTGTGAACAAATT